>JAWNGG020000004.1:2120000-2502747 GCA_036937485.2 Tetragonisca angustula | reverse complement strand
AAAATTTCAATATTTTAGAGTTTTAAGCGTCCAAAGTTTCAAAGTTCGAGGATTCTAAAATTCCAAAGTTTCAGAATTTTAGAGTGCCAAGCATTCAGAGTTCCAAAGTACGAGAAATCTAAAATTTGAAAATTTCAGAATTTTAGAGTTTCAAGATTTCAGAGTTCCAAAGTTTGAGAATTCTAGAATTTCAAAGTTTCAAAATTTTAGAGTTTCAAGCTTCCAGAGTGCCAAAGTTCGAGGAATCTAAAATTTCAAAATTTCAGAATTTTAGAGTTCAAGCGTCCAAAATTCCAAAGTTCGAGAATTGTAGAATTCCAAAGTTTCAAAATTTTAGAATTTCAAACGTACAGAGTTCCAAAATTAGAGAATTCTAAAATTCCAAAGTTTCAGAATTTTAAAGCTTTTCAAGCCTTTGGAGAAGTTTCGCAGTTTTCAAATTTTCCAGCTTCCCGATTCTCCAGTTTTTGATTTCGCGAAATTTCTAATTTCTAACTTCAGGTTCCCGGGCGACTTCTATCTTCCGATTCGGCTTCATCTCTCTCGACCTGATCAGCATCGTTCTCCAAGACAGCGGCGAATATTTATGCCGCGTCGTAAGTTCCACCGGAGTCGCCGAATCTCGAGCTACCCTCAGCGTGACGCGTGAGTTCTGCATTTCCTATTCAACCGTTCCCATTTCTAAAGTTCCCTAGGATCTTTTAAAATTCCGCAAAAATTGTCGTCGTACTGAAATTACAAAAAGAAATTCCTCACTCCAGCACGCGCCACTAATCGAACAGGCAAGCCAACACCCCGACAGCCTTCAATATATCCAACAGCTCGAGGATTACAGCAAGTATCAAAGACAGGAGAGTGTGGAGGAGATCTCTCCACAGCGGCCGGCCTTCATCCGACCACTCCAGGATCTAGGAGAATTACAGGAAGGTCGTAACGCTCATTTTGAAGCGCAACTGACTCCCTGTAAGTGATCCAACGATGAAAGTGGAGTGGTACAAGGATGGCAGGCCAATCACAGCTAGTGAGTACAATACCAATATTTTTACTTTGTTCATACGTGTTATAAAACTTCGCTTACACGTATCTCTTAACATTTTTTTCTTTTTAGTGTTTCAAAATAATTCTGTTTATTAATAATATTACATCATGATATGGGATTTTTTTACGAATGATAATGACAATTATTCTCAGACTGTTTCTACTTGATCCATATTTTGACTTACATTTATATTACTTGATAATTTTTCACTGTTGTTACGTTTATCGACACTAAAACTATCAATGAGTATGAAATCTTTTGAAATATCAAAGAGGTTGCAGCGAAAGGAAGATAAAATGGAGGATGCAAAATTATTCAAATCTTGCTCAGTTATAAATTAATCGTCTCGATATCGAAGATGTTACAATAAATAATAATTGTTCTCAGGCTCAAGGATCACAACCATCTTCAACTTCGGGTACGTCTCGCTCAATATATTGCACCTACGAGCTGAAGATGCGGGTTCTTACACTGTCAGAGCTGTGAACCGCTTGGGAGAGGCCGTCAGCTCCGCATCTCTTCGTGTCTTGGGTAAACACAGTCACACAATCTCTCGAGCGAAATTACTTCTAATTTTTTTAATAATTTCTTTCCAATTACTTCTAACCGAAAGTTATCGCCTCTAACGTGTGAATTGAACGATCGCAGCACGCACAAGCGTTACTACCGATCTGGGAATCCCCGAGCAACAGAGATATATCGAGGCTGCCGAGGAATTGGAAGCCTACCAACAGGCTATGCACCAGAAGTACGTACAGGAGCAGCCTGAATCGACTAGCCCGCCGGAATTCAAATCTCCCATCAAGGATCAGAACAGCATACGAGAAGGTGGATTTGCTCACTTCGAAGCACGCCTAGAGCCGGTTGGCGACTCTAGCCTGAGGGTCGAATGGCTCAAGGACGGACGCCCTGTAGAAGCAAGTAAGTCGCACGATTCTTTCTATTCTCTATATTCCAAGAGTTACAATATGGATACAACGAAAAATGGACATTATCAAATGTGAATTTGATAAATATTAAAAATATTATAAGTTATACTACGTTGAAGATTTAAGAATTGTGTTTTAATTATATAATAACTTGTAGAATTCTTAATAAGATTGTAGAATCTCGAGTTTTCAACTGAGAATATTAAGATTGTAGAATTGTAAAATAATCGTATAACATGGTCGAGAACTAAAAATTTTAAAACAGTCTCGAAATTTTAGAATTCTATGGAATTTTAGAAATATGTGAAAACTTTATAGAATTTTAAAAATACATGAAAATCTCAAAATTATCTTACTTCAAAATGCAGACCGACAAAACTTGATTTTAAATTTACAAACAGCAAATTTCTGTAACTTTAAATTATGAAATTCCCAAAAGTTGCGAAATTACAGAACTCTGTAATCGCGAGTTCCTAGGAATCCTAAAATCTGGATAGATTCTGGATCGACTTTCTTCTCATCTGGTAAAGTCTTGAAATTTTAGAACTCTACGGCATTTTAGAAATATGCGAAAACTCTGTAAAATTTTAAAAACATACGAAAATCTTAAAATTATTTTATTTCAAACGAAAATAACTCTAGGAGAATTTGCAAACGACAAATTTCTGTAACTTGCAAAATCCTAAACTGCCAAAAGTTATGAAATTACAAAAGTCCGAGTTCCTAAAGAATCCTAAAATCTGACAGATTCTGGATCGACTTTCCTCTCAACTGGTAAAGTCCTGAAATTTTAGAAATATGTGAAAACTCTGTAAAATTTTCAAAACACACGAAAATCTTAAAATTATTTTATTTCAAACGAAAATTATTCTAAGAGAATTTGCAAACGACAAATTTCTGTAACTTGCAAAATCCTAAACTGCCAAAAGTTATGAAATTACAAAAGTCCCGAGTTCCTAAAGAATCCTAAAATCAGACAGATTCTGGATCGACTTTCCTCTCAACTGGTAAAGTCCTGAAATTTTAGAAATATGTGAAAACTCTGTAAAATTTTCAAAACACACGAAAATCTTAAAATTATTTTATTTCAAACGAAAATTATTCTAAGAGAATTTGCAAACGACAAATTTCTGTAACTTGCAAAATCCTAAACTCCCAAAAGTTACGAAATTATAAAAGTTCCTAAAGAATCCTAAAATCCGAAAGATCGTGGATCACACTAAATATCGATTTTCTCAGGTTCACGGATCACGACGTTCTTCAACTTCGGTTACGTGGCACTGACCATCAAATACGTAACGATCCACGACGTTGGCATATACACCTGTCGCGCTTACAACCGCGTCGGCGAGGCACACACGACTGCTCAACTGAGCGTGATCAGCAAGAACGATGTCATTTACGACAGCCAACATCCCACTGGATTGCAGAAGATTCAAACTCTGGAAGACTCGAGCAGATATTCGCGACAGGTCCAGGAGGAGACGCACGTGACTCAAGCACCACGATTTTTGGGCAATCTGAAGGGTACCAACAAGATCGTCGAGGGCCAACGTGCACATTTCGAGGCTCGTGTCGAACCTCAAAGCGACCTGACCATGAGAATCGAGTGGTACCACAATGGGAAACCCATCACTGCTGCGAACAGAATTCAAACCTACCACGACTTTGGATACGTGGCTATAGATATTCTTCAGGTCAGACCCGAGGACGCTGGCACTTACACTGTCGTCGCTAGAAACGCTCTTGGTGAAGCTAAACTCTCCGCCACCATGATTGTCGAAAGTAAGAATTTCTTTCAATTTCGTTGCATCGTCGCGAGCCAGTCTTGAAATTACTTTAGTCAATTATTAATTAGACAGCCTCGAGGTTGTTTCACTCCAGGCATTTGTTCGGGACAATTGTTTCATTCAATTGAGGTTAATGTAGATAAGTGTTGAAAATTCTAGTAGTGCTGGGTGTTTATGAATATTTATGCACTCACTTGAGATAACGTTGAACCAGTGTATAGTTTCTGTATGTTCAAATCATTTTATAAGTATGTCGTCTGTTTTTCTGTAGCGCTGATAGATTTGCACGTACATAACGTTCATAAAAATTAAATTCATCTAGGAATGATCCTTTTAATAATTATTTATTTGAATAGAGGAAAAATGTAGCCGATTGAGAATGGCAAATTTTTGCTTCTCGATAGAATGCCGAAACTCGGAAATAAAAACTTCGAGGAACCAAAATTCATGACAACTTGTTGTTGTAAAATTTTTAAGAAGCGTCAATTTCTGTTGAATCTGAATTCGATGGAACTCGAAATCAAAATAATTCTCCTGTTTCTCTGACAACAGCACGTTCGAGCGTGGATACCAGCAGCATGCATCGCGTTTCCTACGAGAAAACGCAACGCCTCGAAGAGTCGAAATTCGTCGAGCCGCAGTACCACATCGAGGAAATATCGAAATCGAAGCCGATATTCGTTCAACCGCTGAGCGACCCTAAGCCAGTGAGCGAGGGCAAGAACATCCACTTGGAGTGCCGTTTGGAGCCCATGGGCGATCCAACGATGAGAGTCGAATGGTTCCAAAATGGCCGTCCGGTCACCGTTGGCTCCAGATTCAGAACCTACTACGACTTTGGTTTCGTCGCGTTGGACATCGTGCACTCGACCGTCCTCGACTCTGGCGAATATACTGTCAGGGCCACCAATCATCTTGGCACCGCTCACACGTCAGCCTGTGTCAGAGTAATTGGGAAGTCCGATGTCGTTACCGAAACACAGCACGAGCAGTCGCTCGAACAGATTCAAATGCTCGAAGATTCCGCAAGGTTGGTAATATTTAGTGGGACTTTGCGGTAAGATCAGGGAATAAATTCGTGAAATTCGCGAGATGTAGATTTTTATTTTTGAAAATATTGAAGATAGGGTTCCTTCTTGGTAAAATCATTTTCGATCTTTTACTAGGATGAGAATATATTTACTCGTCTTTCACGTAATAATTTAAATATAACTTGGTCTATCTAAGTAGTGGTCTATTTAAATTCGCATTATACATATATCTGTAATCACATTATACGTGGTATTAAAAATATCTATGTAAAAAGTAATTTAATCAAAAATCCATTCAAGTAAAAATTTCTAATTTATCTGTATTTAGATTAAGATTTTTAAAACAACATTTCAATTTGATTTATTGATCAATTCCTCACAACTAGCTATTTTTTAATGAGAAATAAACATTCTCATTGGTCAATTTGCAGTTTATAAAATGTACGATACACCTCCACGTATAGATACGAATTTAATGATATAAACTTCATACCTACGCCAAATATGAACCAACAGAAATCACAATTCACTCACGTGGAAATTCTCACTTCAACACGCAGATACCGCCGGACTCAACAAGAGGAAGTGACAGTGATGCAACCACCGCAATTCACTCGCCCTTTGCACAACATCGAGACGGTAGAACTGACCAACGTTCACCTCGAGTGCCGCCTTCAGCCAGTCGGCGATGCCACCATGAAGGTGGATTGGTTCGTCAATGGGAGACCGGTGAAAACTGGCCACAGATTCCGGCCATCTTACGAATTCGACTACGTGGCCCTCGATATCTTGGGCGTTTACCCAGACGATTCAGGCGTGTACACGTGCCAGGCGAGAAATCAACTGGGTGAGGCCGTCACTTCCTGTTCAGTGAGAGTACACGCGAAGAAGGACTTGCTGCTGGAGTCCCAGCATCCTGAAGGCTTGGAACGAATACAATACCTGGAGGATGCCTCCAGATACAAGAGGCAGGAACTAGTCGACGAGGTGGTCAACGTCAAGCCGAGGTTTATCACTGCGCCGAAAAATCAGGAGAATCTCTGCGAGGGGCAATACGCTCACTTTGAGTGCAAATTGGAACCAGTGACCGACTCGAATTTGAAGGTTGAATGGTACAAGAACGGTCGTCCGGTTACAATAGGTAAGCAGAGTGAAAGGTTTTCAGTTTTCAACAGGAATAACGCGGTGATTACGAATTAATTAATTTCTTGGACGTTTGACACGTGCAAGAATTCAGAGAAATAGACTAGCCGTTGCATTTAATATATTAGATATATCAATTAGATTTTTAAACGTACAATTGGACTTGTTAATTTTAGGATTTAAACACTAGTCTTTTAATTCCTTTCTTCAGTTTTCTTTTGATAAATTTTGCTTTCTTGTTCTCTGACAGAATCAATAATGTCACAATATTCGCATTTTTAATTACAAAATTCTTGTCTCATTTTTATTCCTTTGATTTGTTTATCTATTCACTGGTGAAAAAGAAAATATTGAGGCAAAAAGTTTGAGATTTTCTAGTCTCTCTCATTTTGCAATAGAGAAGTGTACTTCTAATCGATTTCTTATTCTCAAATAAGAAGAATATTATAAAAATATAACAAATAAGAAATATAAGAAATATAATAAAAATATCCTAAAATATTATAGAAATATTATAGAAATATAAGAAATATAATAAAAATATTATCTAAAAATTACTATTGAAAATTGTGACTGAAAGAATTGCTTATTATTAAAAATTTTAATACAATTCTCATTAAAGAATTAAAAATATCAAGAATCACAATAAAATTATGATGGGAAAATTACTGTTAAAAAGCGTGATATAATTGCAATTAAAAATACAATAAATCGATTCTCATTATCTGACATGAAATTTCCGATTTCCAGGACACCGATTCCGTCCGATCCACGACTTTGGCTACGTTGCTCTGGATGTAATCGACCTAATCGCCGAGGACTCAGGCACCTACACCTGTCGCGCTGTCAATCTCGTTGGCAGCGACGAAGTATCTTGCACACTGACCTGTCGATCGACTGCACAAGTCCTGACGGACACTCGGAACGAGACTGGCCTCGAACAAATTCACTATCTCGAGGATAGATCCAGATACCAACGACGAGAAGATGTCGAGGAGACAACCACTCAGGCACCAATCTTCACCACCTCTTTGAACAACGTTGAGATCAAAGAAGGCCAAAGGGCGCACTTCGAGTGCAGATTGATACCCGTGTCCGACGCAACGATGAAAGTCGAATGGTTCCACAATAACAAGCCTGTCAAGGCTGGCTCCAGATTTGTCGAGACCAACAGCTTTGGTTTCGTCGCTTTGGATATTATGTACGCCTATCCTGAAGACTCTGGCACTTACACCTGCCGAGCGAAGAACATCATCGGAGAGGCGATTACGTCCGCGACTGCTGTCGTTCACTGTGAGTACTTTGGAATTTTCACTTGTAATCCTTATTTATTGTTTATTTTATGATTTCATCACTGATCCAAGAAAACTTAGTCATTTATTACAGTTATTTGAATGTCATATCTGTGATGTTAAATTAGAGAATTTTTCGAATTCTTTGGAAAGTGGTATTAAGGTTGAAATGGCTTGAGAAGAGCGATTTAAGTACAGAAAGTTTCAATATGAATTGAACAACAGATTGATGATTAGTTTATATGGTAACGGAGTTTGGAGAAATTTAAAGGCAAAATAACAAGTTAAACGTGTCTTAAGTAGCAAGAATTCTAATATTAAATATATTATATTTTAAAGAATAAATTTTGGAAAAAAGAAAATTAACCTAATCAAATGGTTGAACTGTAATAATCTTTGTATTAATTTTACATACACCAGATATTAAAATTAAACTGAAAATTTCAATAGAAATTTAAATTCTTAAACTCTTATGGCCTTTAATATTCAATTTAAAATGTCCAAGTGAGAAATTAAACTAAATTACAATGAATTTCAACTTTATAAAAAATATAATCATCAAATTAAGACCAGAAATATTCAGATGAATATTGTACGTATACTTCCTCACAAAGGAAAGATTTTAAGAATATTTATTGGCAATAACTGAAAACATGCTTCAATTGAAGAATCAAATGCGAACATATGTTAATAACTTCGTACAAAGTTTATGGGGTAATGGACTCGATAATAATGTTACTTTTTCTCGAATTTCTTACTGGAATATCGATCTCTTTTTCGCGTAGCGAAAAAATCAATTTACACGGAAAGTCAGAATGAAGAGACACTCCAGCGTCTTCAATACTTGGAGGACACGTCGAGATATCAGCGAAAAACTACGACAGAGGAAATCGTCACTCAAGCACCAGTGTTCACGATGCCGATAAAAGACCTGAGAGTCGCTGAAAATCAAGCGGCTCATTTCGAAGCACGCGTGATTCCTGTCGGCGATTCCAAACTGAAGGTCGAATGGCTGCGGAATGGAGTCCCGATCGCAGCTTGTAAGTCGTACTCCATGATATAATCATACTCAGGTTAACATTCTCCTACGTGATCCACGATTAAGATGTTCAATTTAATTTCGTTACGTTAGAAACCTGTAAATCTTTCACTCTACGTTTCATAAAATTCAATTGACACGTTTGTTTTGCATGATATTTTTATGAAATTTTACGATATCGAAATTTTTCTCCAATTTATTGAATATATTGAATTGACGATCATTTTCTACGTTGAAAAGTTGACAAGCTTTCACGTCAATTATTAATTTAAATCTTATTTCGTTCGAATGTTTTTCAATGTATTAAAAGCCCATCATTAAAATTTCGAAATCTTCGAAATAGACTTCTAAAATTCGAAACTATTTACCTCGAAAGTATGTACATCTTAAATTATATTATATATTATATCGGAATTTAAATTTCTATTAAAAATACGTACGATTAATTATTACGTTTTCAATAGCAAATCGCGTCACAACGATGCACGATTTCGGATACGTCGCTCTGAACATGAAGTACGTGAACCCTGAAGACGCAGGTACCTACACTTGCCGCGCGAGAAACGATCTCGGAGAGGCTGTAACGTCAGCGACACTCTTCGTCCAGTGTAAGTAAAAATTAGTGGGCAGGACTTGAAGAACATTTTGAAAATGGCTTCGATTTCAGTGTCGCTTCTCACGAGCTATAATCTAGCTTTCAGAACGTGTAGAAGCAGCTGCTTACACGTAGATATTTTTGTATTTCTGTGTGCAGCGACTTTTCCCCTTTATCTTCTTTGGTGAAGTGTTGGTAGAATATTTTTTTTTTCCTTGCTTCGAAGATCATTTCGAATTTTTTCCTTTCTTTTTTTTTTTTTTTTTTTTGTTTCGAAGAATATGAACTTTTCTTTTCTTCTTTTGCACGACGAAATTCACGAAGAAGGAGATTTTTTATTCTTGGCCACAGCTGAATCTTTTTTTTTTAACAAGTTTTTCACACACATCACCATTGATTATGATGACACATTACGATCGTGACTTTTGTCGACGAGTTACGTTATTCACAGGCAAATTTTTAAGAAGCGTATTATTTTTTATCGACTCATATTTCGTGTCTTCATATTTTACGGCCGATTTTTATTTGACATCTTGCAAAACATTTTAGTCAGATGAAATTGTCTATGATTAATTAGAATTAATCTTTTTGCTATAATAAATTCACTTTAACTATACTTTGTTAATATAACCAGAATAGTTTTTGATCACGATACATTTCAAAGAATTCGTAAACTAACTTTTCATTTTATCGACTTTCAACTCGAAAGAAGTTTATACATTTTCAATTAGTATTGCAATCTTTTGTATCATTTTCTTACACGCCTTTATTTTAATTTCTTTAATTTCAATTTCTTTAACGTCAAATACTTACGAATTCCATCAGATCAAAGATCACGTGGTATCAAAGTTAAACGAGTTTCAATTTTAATAGCAAAAGAATTAATTCTTCCATCGAAATCACATCAAACTAAAAGACTCACACGCAGCCGAAAATATAATCTTCGCGGAGCGTAAAAAAATTATTCAAAAGTTATCAAAAAGAAACACTAACAAGATTGACGTCTCATTTCTCGATATCTCTATAATCTTCGCGAAAGAAAGAGGAACACGACGAACACTCATAGCTCGCTTCTCTCGTAACTCGACCAGAACTTATCACCTTCGCAAACCATAAAACGACCATTCTCGAAACAAGACCGAAACGATTAAACGACTAAAGAGACTCGTAGCTTTCACACCCCGATTGAAGCGTTTTCATCGCTGTTCACGACACGTGTACAACGCAACACACTGACAAACCTGTTCCCCCCGAACACAGCCAAGGCGGCCCTGCAATTCGAGTCGCAGCACGAGAGCGCGTTGTCGAAGATCCAAATACTGGAGGACACGAGCAGGTATCAACGGCAGGAAGAGGAGGAGATCGTGGTAAAGGAGAAACCGTCGTTCACGGTCCAACTGAACGGTCCTACAAGCTTAGTCGAGGGGCAAAGCGCACACTATGAGTGCCGTATCGAGCCCTATCCCGATTCGAGTATGAAGGTGGAATGGTTCCACAATGGGAAACCATTGTCCACCGGTCACAGGTACAGAACGACCTGCGACTTTGGATTCGCTGCGTTGGACGTGCTCACGGTATACGCCGAGGATTCTGGCACCTATACCTGCCAGGCCACCAATAGACTGGGATCGGCGAACAGCTCGATTAATCTCGACGTGAAATGTAAGTAGTCGCGGGGGTGAAACGGAGACGAGGATCACCCTCGAGGATTTTCCACGCTGTGTAAGTCATTGAGTCAGTGGCGGCGTAGAAGTATCGATGTTGCAAGTGCAGGTTATTATTGAAAATTTCGATGTGAGTCTTATTGTTGCACAACACAGAAATGATTCGGAAAATCTTGTTTCTGAGAGATACAGGCATTATCAGATCATTAAACAAACTTGACAGTTAGAGCTTCAATTTATGTAATATTTATATATTTATATTTATACAATATAATATTTATATATGTATATTTATATTTATATAATATAATATTTATATTTATACAATATATTTATATATGTATATTTATATTTATATAATATAATATTTATATACTTTTATTTTTATTTATTATATATAATATAATATAATATTTATATATTTATATTTTTATTTATTATATATAATTTATATAATATTTATATATTTATATTTATATTTATCATATATAATATAATATTTATATATTTATATTTATTATATATTTATTTATATTTACATTTACATAATATAATATTTCATATTTTTCAGAAGATTATTTAATTTCAATCTTTGCTTCTTCGTAACATTGTTATGAACGTTATATCGATCTTTGTATATTTAAACTTTGTATATTTTACTTTGTTAAAAATTTAGATAGAAATATCTTTCAAGTATCACCTATTATTCCACAACATCAATTCTCCAGAAATCTCAACTTTCTATCTGCAAAGAAAGTTCCGAAAATATTTCTCGCGTCTTTCACAAGTCAAAAATCTCCAAAGAAACTTCCACAAAATCAACCGCAACTGAATCGAAACGATTCGAAATCGATACTTCTGCGAGTTTCCACGAAATCACGCACCGGGGACAGCAGGTGGATATAACCTAAGCACCTTGTGTTATCTAGAGACCCTGTTCCCCAATGCTTCTAGTTCTCCAAGTGGCTTAAACACCGTAGTCCCGCTTTTGTAAATCGTACACACAGTGAATTGCCACCCTTCTTTCTTTCTGGATGTTTCACCATGTTGGTTTTTTTTTTTTCACCTACTGTTTTACATTACTCTCTATTCGTTCACACGCCTCTTGTATATCACTTGTTCGTACCTGAAAGATGGGACGAAAGAAAGGATAATCCTCGCGAAAGGATTATCCCGAACCCTTCTGTCCTCCAAGCGCGCCATACTTTGCGAGAAAAAAAAAGAAATGGAATGATGGAACGAACGCCTACGTTGCAGCACGCGCGTCGATTATTCGCGAAACTCAGCACGAGAGTGCCCTGAAGAAGATACAGTATCTCGAGGACGACTCGCGTTACAAACGTACGGACCAGGAGGATCTGATCGTCGCCGAGAAACCGAAATTCGGCCGCCCGTTGAAGAACATCGAGCATCTGCCTGAAGGCAAGAGCGCTCATCTCGAAGCGACCTTGACGCCTGTTAACGATCCGACAATGGTCGTCGAGTGGTTCAGAGATGGTAGACCGATCCCTCAAGGCCATAAGTTCAAGACCACTTACGACTTTGGCTACGTCGCTCTGGACATTCTGTACGCCTATCCGGAGGACTCTGGAACCTACATGTGCAAGGCGAGGAACGCTGTTGGCGAAGCTGTTACCACTTGCGTCATCAGCGTTGACTGTGAGTCAAGTTTCGAAAGTTTAAGGAGAATTTGTGAGAAGTATTCTCTTTTTTTCTGGATAAAGAATATTGGAGAATAGTACTTTATGTATTAAGAAAGTTTGAAACACATTGGAAATTATTTCAAACTTTTGTGAATTGAGGAATTTAGAGTGAATAGAATTTTGTAAATTGAGAAATTTAAGGGATTAAAGGATTAGTGTTTCGTGATTTGAGAAAATCTAGAGTCAGTAAGAGACTGTTTTCGAACAACTGTTGAATTAAGAAATTTACCAAGTTAGCGTTTCAATCTACCTAAGAGATATAGAAAATTACAAAATACTCTGATTTTCTTTACATTTCAGATTTTCAAGTCCATATATCGTATTGTTTAAAAAATTTCTTCACAATTGTTTTCACTACTATAGATCCGTATTTGAGGAAGTGTCAGACATTTGACAATCTCAGATATGTTACAGACATTATAACCTTTCGACTTGCGTCCAAATTTATAAGTTGTTAGCTGAAAAAGAAAAATAAACGTTTTAAAAAATTCTCAATCTTTTTAAACAGCGAAACAAGGCCTGTATTTGGACACGTTGGACGCTCAGCGTTTGCAAAAGATTCGCGAATTGGAGACCGTAGAAGTGAAGCAAGAGGTCGAAAAGGAGGTTGTACACGAGAAACCCGTTTTCCTGACGCCATTGAACAACCTGGATCTAAAGGAGGGCGAACACGCTCACTTGGAATGCCGCGTCGAGCCCATCAACGATCCAAATCTAAAGATAGAATGGTACTTGAATCAATTCAATTTCATTACACCTCGTAACGTGTAATATAATTCTAATATTGATCCTTGGACAGAATTAGAATTTCTATGCTAATTTATTTATACCTCTTTCCCTTCTCTGAAGGAAACAGAAACTTTTTCCAATAGACTTTATTGAATATCTAAAATTTCTGAAAATTTGTTTCTTCCATGTATAATAATTGAAAAAGAAACAAGTATATGCTTACTACCGTATATTCGTTTTATAATTATCACCACTGATAAATTTAGTGAGATAAATATAATATGTTATAATATAATAATATTATTATACTATATATGTATGTTATATATACATTAAATATATAATAATATTATAATATCATACCTGTATATTATATATATATTAAATATATAATAATATTATAATATTATGTAAATATATAATATAATATATGTGTATAATATTATAAAAATGTTATATATAATTATTATATATATTTAATTATATATAATTATTAAATTAAATATATTATAATATAATATATAATATAAATATCATATGATATAAATTTAATTATCACAGAATCGTTTTGACTGGATTAATTTATTTATTTAAATTGAATCGCAGGTTCGTAAATGGAGTTGCTGTAAGAACAGGACACCGCTTCCGCAAGACACACGACTTCGGTTACGTGGCTCTTGATATTCTTTACACGTACCCCGAAGATTCTGGTACCTATATGTGCAAAGCCACCAACTTGGCCGGCGAGGCTGTCAACACGTGCACCATCAGAGTTGGCTGTAAGTACTCTGATCACCTGTTTCGTTTGCTTAAAATTGTTAACATCTAACGAGGAATTATTCGAATTCTCAGCAAAAAAGAAACATTACCATCCCCCTCGTTTCCCATCCTGGATACCTCCCGAGAAACTCGACTACTGTCGTAAAACGAGAACACCTTCCCCCTTCGAGAGAGAAAATTTGTCGGCTGTAAAACCTAGATTCAGTTTATTTTCTTTAACGACGTCTAAACGTGACAAACAACTCAACAGAAGGCACAAAAGTTGTTTGCGTGAAAGAAACCGGCATAAGAGTACCGTCCGATGTGACAAAACGTATCCCGAAAGGAAAGTTGACTCAAGAACGAGGAAAACATCAGAGGTCGTCAGAGACAATAACCATCACGGGAGGAATGATGAATTTTGTAATATTTGTACAAAGCCAAAATTTCGTAATTGTAGTCGACGCGTCACTTTCGAGAGAGCACAAAGTAAACCTTGAACCGAAAATAGAAAACAGACCAATTTGGTGGATAAGTTGGAATAGTAACGATAGTAATATTCGTATATTAATTGATATTGTTCGTGATAAATAGACCTTTGACGCGTGACTTTCGTTTCGTAGCTCGCCGCAGTATTCTCCTAGACACTCAACATCCAGATGGCCTCGAGAAGATTCGTGAACTCGAGGCCCAAGGTCGTCCAGCTCGCTTAGAAGTAGAAGAACCGCCAGTGACACCACCGAGATTCATCACTGAACTTAGGGTAAAAATTTCGCAGCAATATTGTTCGTCAGAAGTATTTTTATAGAATCTCAAATTTATCAAATTATCTATTAAAAAATCGCCATCTTGTGTGTTGTAAAATATTCAATTTCCAAAATATTTTCCATTGAATTTTGTTCGTCAGAAGTATTTTTATAGAATCTCAAATTTATCAAATTATCTATTAAAAAATCGCCATCTTGTGTGTTGTAAAATATTCAATTTCCAAAATATTTTCCATTGAATAATCTGTACAAAGCACAAATATTTGCGCGTTGTGAAATATTCAATTCCTCAAATATTGATATATTTCTCTACGGTTTGCAAATTCGTAAGATCGAGCGTACCTTGAAACAAAATTTCTTTCAATTTTCCTGGTACAGTGAAAATTCAAGGAATATTGATTTCGCAATTTCAGGGTACCACGGAGGTGTACGAAGGACAAACAGCCCACTTCGAGTGCCAAGTTGAGCCGCTTCACGACGCCAACCTGAGGATCGAATTCTTCCACAATGGCAAGCCGCTTCCATCGGCTTCCAGGTTCCACGTGACGTTCGACTTTGGATACGTGGCTCTTGACATCGGCCATGCTGTTCCTGAAGACGCGGGAGAATATTCCGTACGAGCAATCAACGCTCTTGGACAATGCGTGTCCTCGATCGAACTGAGGGTTATTCCAAGGGACAACATTATCCTGGACTCGCAACGTCCTGAGGGGCTGGACAAGATTCGTGAACTGGAAGCTCAACAACCTTGGAAGAGACCAGACGTGCCGGAACCACAAACTAGACAGAGACCGGTGTTCACCCAACCGTTGCAAAATATCGATGCCATTCCAGAAGGACACACCGCTCACTTCGAGTGCAGGCTGATCCCTGTAGGAGATCCTACGTTGAAGGTCGAATGGTTCAGAAATGAAATCCCGCTCGAGACGAGTGAGTGTCACGCGAATTATTTCGCTCGAACGTTGGAGAATTTGAGAATTCAGAAATTTAGGAGAGATCGAGAGTTTTCGAAGTTTCGAACATTTGAGATTTGAAAAGTTTGGAAAATATTTAATTCTGAATAGAGTTGAGAATTTAGAATTCGAGGCTTTGAACGAGTTTTAGAAAATTTACATTCTGAGTACTTAGAGAAATTTAGAAATTTACAAATTTCCGAGCTTGGAAATTTAAAAGTTTCCACTTCTGAAAATCGGAGAATTTAAAAGCTTGGACATTCGAGAGTTTGGAACTTTAAAAATTGGAATACTCGAGAATACAGAGAGTTTTTTGAAAATCTAAAAATCGAACATTTAGGAATTGAAAAATTATAAAATTCGAAAAATTATAAAATTTGAAAATTTAAAGTATTTAAAAGTATTATTTTTGAGTATTTAAATTTAAAGTATTTTATAGTAAAGTATTTGAAGTAATTTAAAATAAATTTAAAGTATTTAGAAGTATTATATTCGAGTATTTAAATCTAAAGTATTTTATAGTAAAGCACTTTAAATAATTTAAAGTAAATTTAAAGTATTTAGAAGCATTATTTTCGAGTATTTAAATTTAAAGTATTTTATAGCAAAGTATTAAAAGTAAGAAAGTGTGAATATTTTGAAGTATTTAAAAGTATTTAAATTTAAAGTATTTTGTAGTAAAGCACTTAAACTAATTTAAAGTAAATTTAAAGTATTTAAAAGTATTTAAAATACTGACAGTTCACGTATGCCATCTCTAAATCATTTCTAGGTTCACGAATCACTAAAGTCCACGATTTCGGCTACGTCTCGTTGGACATCAACCACGTGAGAGAAGAAGACGAAGGTGTCTACATGTGCCGTGCTTCCAACCCACTCGGTGAAGCAGTTACTACTGCTTCCATGAAGATCAGAAGTCAGTATCAATACTAAATTGCTACCAACACAATGTACATTTCCCTCGAACCTTGTTAGTGTTAATTACCAATTTCTCCCATCTAGGCAAAGCAAACATTCAGTTAGAAACCCAACATCCTGAAGCGCAACGTAAGATCGCCCAACTTGAAGCCGATAAACCAGGACGTCCTGAAGAACCGGAAAAGATATTCGATAAACCTATCTTCACGCAATTGTTGACTGGACCCACGGAACTTTGGGAAGGTCAGATGGCTAGATACGAATGCAGAGTCGTTCCAGTCGGTGATGCCAGTTTGAGATTCGAGTGGTACATTAATGGAGTCGAACTGAAGATGGGTAAGAATCTCATATTGATGATCCACGGATCTGGGAAATCTTTACGGGTAATTTTGACAGTTTGCGAAATTAGAAAAGAAAACTTGGAAATTTCGGAAATTCAGATGTTCTGGAATTCCAGAAATTTGAAAATTAAAAAGTTCAGAGAGACTCGAGAATTCAAGAGTCAGAGACTCGGAAATTCAGGGATTCCAAACCCGAAAATTAAAAAATTCAGAGATTCCAAAATTTAAAAGTCAGAGATTCAGAGGTTTCAAAATTCCAGAAATTTCAAAATTATAAAATTCAGAGAGACTGGAGAATTTAAGTTAAAATTTAAGAGTCAGGGATTCCAAAACTCCAGATACTTGAAAATTAAAATATTCAGACATTCGAAAATTCAAGAGTCAGAGATTCAGAAATTCAGGGATTTTAGAAATTTGAAAATGAACGAAATGTGAGAGTCCGAGAAATTCAAAAATTTGAAAATTTACATCCATTTATAACCCGAGTCCATAAAAATGCATATGTTGAAAATTTCTATTTATAATTTACGTCTAATTATAATCTATTTAAAATTTATATCTATCCATATAAATTCGTACGAATTTCATGATACAATACTCCTGTAATATAACTGTAATTAGAATTCAATTTTTATTTCGCTTAATGTTCCGACAGGATCTCGGTTCCACGTGAGCCACGATTTCGGCTACGTGACCCTAGACATCTTGAAAGTGATCTCAGAAGATTCCGGCGTCTACACCTGCAAAGCGATTAACAAATCTGGCGAGGCAGTGTCCTCGATTTCCCTGAAGGTGAAAGCGCGCTCGGCCATCGACGCCGACAGTTTGCAGCCGGATGCCTGGCAGAAGATCCAGCTGAAGGAGGCAGAGATGAACAAAGTGCCTGAGATGTTCGTCGACACGACGCCCCAGCAGGCGCCGGTCTTCACCAAACACCTCGAAAGTTACGACAAGCTCGTGGAGGGGCAACACGTGTACCTGGAAGCTCAAGTAGAGCCAAGAGCGGATCCGAATCTTCGCGTCGAATGGTTCAAGAACGGTGTGGCACTTCAAACTGGAACCAGGCTTCGCAGTACATTCGACTTTGGCCTAGTCTCGCTTTCCATCAATGGCTTGAGACCCGACGACTCCGCCATTTACACCTGCAAAGCCACCAATCTGCACGGCGAGGCCGTGTCCACTTGCACCTTGAAAATCGTCGATCGTCACTGGTTACTGGGCGACACCCTTCACCCCGACGCTCTCCCGAAAATCGACGCCTTGGAGCAACCGCACGTGACAGCGGCAGAGCAGCCAGAGCCGACGTACGAAGAACCAGTGTTCATCACGCACTTGAACAACGTCGAGTGCGTGGAGGGCGACAACGTACACTTCGAGTGCAACGTCGAGCCGTCCAAGGACCCGACGATGAGGATCGAGTGGTTCGTCAATGGGAAACCGCTTCCAACTGGGGCGAGATTCAAGTCGACGTACGACTTTGGCTACGTGGCATTGGACATTAATCACGCATACGAGGAGGACTCGGGGCTGGTGATCGTGAAGGCTACCAATTCGAAAGGATCGGCGCAGACCTCCGGGACGCTCAAGTGCATCAGCAAACAGAGTATCTACCTGCAGACGCAGCATCCTCAGGGAGAGGCTGGCCTGGAGAAGGTGAGAGAAGCTGAGGACGCGTATCTGTCCAAGTACAGGAGACCGGAAGCTGGACCGGATCAGGAATATCCGAAGCCGATCTGGACGGTGCCGCTGCAGCCGGAGTTCAGACTGGGCGAGTCCGAGCCCCTTCACTTGGAGGGCCAGGTAGAGCCGAAGGACGATCCGAATTTGAAGATCGAGTGGTACTTCAACGGGAAGGCTCTGGAGCACGGGTCCAGGTTCAAGATGACCAGCGACTTTGGATTTGTCACGTTAGACCTGACGGACGTCTACGACCGTGACTCTGGAATCTACACCTGCAAAGCGTACAACAAAGCTGGCGAGGCGTTCACCTCGACGACCATCTACTGCTCGACCAAGGAGAACATCATCGAGAGGTCGCAACATCCGAAAGGCAAGGAGGGGTTAGAAGCGATCCAGGATCTCGAAGAGTCGCTGAAACGGCAGGAAGGGGCACCGCCGGAGAGCGATGAGGGCCATCCGCCAGTGTTCACGTCACAGTTCGAGAACCTGACGAACCTGTCCGAAGGAGAAATCGCTCACTTCGAGGCATCGCTCACGCCGACTGGTGACCAAACGATGGTCGTCGAATGGTTCTACAACGGCAAAGTGTTGGAAGCGAGCCATCGCATCAGAACGGTGTACGCTTTCGGGATGGTGGTTCTCGAGGTGCTTGGAACGAAGATAGAGGACTCTGGCAAGTATTCCTGCCGAGCAACGAACAAGTGGGGCCAAGCGGAGATCAGCGTGGAGCTGGAATGCGTGGACAAATCGAAAGGTCAGAAACCGAAATTCACCACACACATTCAGTCGTTGGAGGGGCTGAAGGACGGCCAGTCCGCTCACTTCGAGTGCACGCTGATCCCGGTCGGTGATCCTCACATGAAAGTGGAATGGTTCCACAATGGCCAGCCGCTGAGACACTCGTCCAGATTCAAGATGGTGTCCGACTTTGGTTTCGTCGTGATGGACATCGCCGGCGTGATGGCGCACGACACCGGCGAATACGTGTGCAAGGCAAGCAACAAATACGGCGAAGATTACACGAAGGCAACTCTGAAGTGCTTCGGGAAGAGCGGCGTGTACCTCGACTCGTTGCAGCCGGACTCGCTCGCCAGGATCAGAGAATTGGAGAGTTACGGCGGTGAACAACCGACGACGCCGACGACGCCAGTCGCAGAGCCGCCAAAGTTCATCACGCAGATATCTGACATCACGAAACTGGTTGAGGGACAGTCGGCTCACTTCGAGGCTAGACTCACGCCAGTGAACGATCCAGACTTGAAGGTCGAATGGTATTACAACGGGAAGAAACTGCCTCACGGGCACAGGTACAGAACCTTCCACGACTTTGGCATCGTTATCCTGGACATCCTGTATTGTTACGAGGAGAATTCCGGGGTGTACGAGTGCCGGGCTTTCAACAAGTACGGAGAGGACACGACCAAGGCGACGTTGAAGTGTTACTCGAAGTCGAGTCTCATTTTGGAGTCGCAGCTTCCTAAGGGGATGGAAGGTGGACTGGAGAAGATTCAGACGCTGGAGGACTCGATGATTCGCACTAAGGACGAGAAGGTTGTGGAGGAACGAGGAAAGGCGCCAGTGTTCACCGTGCCTTTGAGCAACATCGACGGCCTCCGCGAGGGCGAGAGCGCGCACTTTGAAGCTAGACTTACTCCCACTGACGATCCAAAATTAAAGGTGAGTTTGTTACTTAAATGTGTTAAATATATTGAAAAATGAAGCATTTATATAGATCGAAACATTTAATATATCGAAATAAAATATTTTAGTGTGTGTGTGTGTGTGTGTGTGTGTGTGTCGGGATTTTAATCATAAATATATATAATACATACATATATATACATATGTATGATCAAAATCTTGACACATCATATAAAATCTCAACACATATATATTTTAAATATAATTAATAAATACAAACTAAATAATGAGAATTGAATTTGGAAACTTCAAAATTTTACTTTAAATATTATATTATTCTACTATTGTTTTGCTTTAAATATTATATTTTATATTATATTTTAATATAACATCACATTATGTAATATTGCTTTAAATTTCTTAATCACTAGAATTTTTATTGACAAAGTTGTTTTGAAATTTCACAGTACTATTATTTGAAAATATTTCAACCCTCGATTCCCACACTTTCGAAAACCAAAGATTACTAAAATTTTTCAATTAGAAAAGAAATCGACCAGAGTAACTAAAGTCCAATTAATTGACCGACAACCAAATAAATGAGCAGAGTAACGACAACAAACGAAAGCAGGAGAATGATAAAAATTTTTCAGGTCGAATGGTTCTGGAATGGGAAACCACTGCGAACCGGTACTCGTTTCCGCACTTTCTGCGACTTTGGCTTCGTGATACTCGAGATCTCGCCGATCTATCCGGAAGACTCCGGCGAGTATAGTTGCCGGGCGACGAACGACTACGGCGAGGCTGTGACCACGTGCACGATGAAGTGCACCGGCAAACGAAGCATCATCCTCGAGTCACAGCTGCCGAAAGGAATGGAAGGCACCATTGACAAGATCGCCGAGCTGGAAGGCCTTGGAAACGAGCCTGGCCAAGCGACGCCGGACGACGACACCGGGAAACCACCGGAATTCGTCACAACGCCGTCTGATCTGACCCTAACCGAGAATGCCTTGGCGCACTTCGAGTGCAGGTTAACACCGATCAACGACTCCAGCATGAGAGTGGAGTGGTTCCACAACGGAAAGCCGCTGCTGGCCGGAAGCAGAATCAAAACCATCCACGACTTTGGATTCGTTATATTGGAAGTAGCCAACTGTTACCAACGGGACTCTGGCCTGTACACTTGCAAGGCAACGAACCGCCACGGCGAGGCGACCGTCTCTTGCAAGCTGCAAGTCCGTGGACGTCAGGGTATCATCTTGGAGCCTCAATTGCCGACCAACTTCAAGACTGGCACGGAGAGCATTCAGAAATTGGAGGAGGCGTTGTACAAGAGGGACGAGATACTGACCGAGGAGGAGACGCCCAATCCTCCCAAGTTCACCGTGGAGTTGAAGGACATAGAGGTGGAGGAAGGAGAACCGAGTCACTTTGACTGCAGAGTGGAGCCCGTGGGCGATCCTACGATGCGTATCGATTGGTTCCATAATGGAAGATCGTTCGCGACTGGATCCCGCGTACACCAGATCAACGACTTTGGATTCATCTCGTTGGACATGTCGTACACTTACGCTAGAGACAGCGGAGAATACGTTTGCAGAGCTACCAACAAGTGGGGATCTGCTACTACTAAGGCCACCATAACGTGCAAATGTAAGTAGTGGAATTGTGTACAGTAATTATGTTGGGATTGTAATTATGATTTGTCGATTGTCACTCAACTCTATGTGAAAAAAAAGTATATATTTATTGGAGTTGCTTTCTCTTGTACTGAGATGCGTGATATTTTTAATTTTGTTTCTCTGCTCCCACGAAGATTCATATTATATTTCTGTTCGTATTGTGATATTTCAGAACTGTAATCACAATAGTTGAAAATCGATCGATTAATTTCATTCGTAAACGGATTCTAACATAATCAGTTGCGCTGGCGGCTGATTGCGGACCATAACGAGTGACCAAACCGCGTACAATAATTCGTCGCTTTCTTCTTGAGAAGTAATAAATTTATTTAATTACTTCTTTTGCCTGGGTTGTACTTAAAATTGAGAAAATATTGAAATTTTGGGACAAAAAGTTCTCAACGTGCGCAAGAGGTTAAAATAATCGTTATACTTCCTTTTTAAGATAGTCATTTTATTCTTTCTGACAAGTAGATTGTTCCCTTAAAAGAATCATTTTATACTGCTGTTTGCTATAACGTGATAGTTTGAATAATAATAAATTCTTACATATTGCAGCTAAGAAGACCATAGATTTCGACTCGCAACTGCCCTCAGGCATGAGCGGCGAAAAATTGAAAGAATTGGAACGTGGTCCAGTGAGCGAGCCACCTGCTGAGGAGCCACCACGTCAACCACCAAGATTCATTACACAGATCCAATCAGCGACCGTCGACGAGTCCGAGCCAGTTAGGTTCGAATGCCGCGTGGAGCCAAAGGATGATCCAAATCTACGTATCGAGTGGTACAGAAACGGAAAATTGATCCCAGCTGGACACAGATACAGAACAATGTACGATATGGGATTCGTGTCTATGGACATTTTGTACGTCTACCCTGAAGACTCGGGAGAATACGTGTGCAAAGCGATTAATGATCTTGGCGAGGACACTACCCGGGCATCGGTATCATGCAAAAGTAAGATTTAGGAAAATGATTGATAAGTGTTTCAATTATTTTTAAATCAAAAGGTCGCCTCACCAATGTAACTTTCCTTTTCTATAACTTTTCGTCATTCCCCTCCCAAAACATTCAAAATTTTTTTCTTGAAATTGTAACTCTTTATACTTTTCCTGCCACTTTTTCATTCGTTTCTCTGTAGATTTATTTCTGAGTAAAAATTATGATCGTAGATTTATTTCATGGCTCCATTGAATGAACATATACTAGATAAGAGAATTGACGCTTTCAAGATTCGGTTTAACAATTTTATTATTTAAATTATTTAAATTATTTATCTTTTAATTTTTATATTTCAAATTATTTAAATTATTTATCTTCTAAATTATTTAAATTATTTATCTTTTAATTTTTATATTCTAAATTACTTAAATTTTAATTTTGTTATTTAAATTTCATGAAATTAACTTCCAGTACAAATCACGCCACAAACATACCCAATATACCCATACAAGTATACCCAATGTCGCCGTTTCGAATTTTCTCTGCAGAGTTGCCCAGCATCATCCTACAGAACCAAGTGCCAAAAGGTATGAAGAAATCGGAAGCGCTGATGCAGATGGAAGCCACTATCAAGAAGTACACCTCGGAGGTTCATCTCACGGAGGACGACCTCTACGACGCTGACAAGAAACAACCACCGCGTTTCGTTACCCAGATCCAGGACCAAACCGAGCTGATCGAGATGAACAGCACGAAATTCGAGTGTCAATTGGCACCTGTCGGCGACCCGAACATGAAAGTCGAGTGGTTCTTCAACGGCAAACCTCTGCCGCACAAGAACAGATTCACTCCGATTTACGATTTCGGTTACGTGGCGATGAACTTTGGATGGGTATACCCTGAAGACAGCGGGGAGTATCTGTGCAGAGCGACGAATCTTTATGGAATGGACGAGACACGGGCGGTGATTCGAACGGCTGGCAAGCCTGGAATTATTTACGAGTCGCAGCTACCGAAGGGCATGAAGAGTATCGAGAAGATCAGAGAAATGGAAGCTGCGTGGCAAATGTAAGAAATTTTACTACCTAGTGACTACGAATCTTTCAGAAAGAATTACTTTCTTCTTTCGTTTTAGACGAGGCTAAAAGTTTAGAGGTGTCTTGAAATATATTGTCACCTTTTTTTTCTTTTCCTTTAGTGATTTGATTTTTTTAACCTCTCGCGCTGGAATGACAGTGCCACGCACGTCGAAAATTTTTTGCAACATTTTCTCAGTTTTAAGTATACTTAAATGTAACCCGGGCAAACCAAATGATAAGCTTATTACTTCTTAATCATTTCTATTCAGTGATATCATATTGATGAGTTCGAAAGAAGAAGAAAACGACTCGTTATGGTCCGCGAACCAGTTTGCCAGCGCAAGGGGTTAAAAAAGATGTTCTATTTCATGGAAGAGTGTAAAAAAGAAAGGAGCTAGTATTATAGTTTTAATTAATCGTGTGCAAATGTGTCAGAGTGCCTGAGGAGGAAGGCGAGGAAGAGAAGGTGCGAGCACCTCCAACATTTGTGAGCAAACCTGAGCCGGTAACTGTCGAAGAAGGTGATTGGTCCAGGTTCTGCTGTCGCGTCACTGGTCACCCAAGACCACGTGTCATGTGGATCATCAATGGACATACTGTGGTCAACGTAAGTACCAGACTTTGTTTCTCCAATCTTAAAAGGAAACTCCAAAGTGTAGTAACATTCGTTTAAAATTATAAAAATTGAAATTCAACATTCGAAGCAGACAAACTTTATTTAATTTCAATTGAACGTATCCAATTTAATTAGAATTTATAGAAACGCAAATTTGCTCAAAGGTTTTCGGTACCTAAATATTCGTGCATTTGCCTCTTTTTAACGAAATTTCCTACAAACCTTTTCAAACCATAATTCTATGTCGTAATTTGATTCAATCGTACAGGGATCACGCTATAAACTAACGTACGACGGCATGTACCATCTGGACATCCCCAAGACGAGACAGTACGATCACGGGAAAGTCGAAGTAATCGCGAGAAGCTCGGTAGGAGAGGCACGCACCGAAACCACCCTAACGGTGAAACCAAGGAGCGACGATTACCGCGGTGTACTGAAGAACTCGCCAAGACGTAAGTTCGCCACCTCGGAAAACACACAGACTCATACAGAAACATGTCGTCGCATTCTTTGCGTCTCGAACCTCACCGCAATTATACATGCTCAATTGACCTGAAACTTCCACACATGAATATCAACCAGACAGTGATAAATTCATTCGAACATATTCGAGATCTCTATACGTCACATCGCAAAGGATGCACGCACATACAAAGAGGAAACGAAAATTCTATAATCCGTCAATACGTCGAACATTGGCACAACGATATACCACACGAAAAAAGAAAAGGTAGAAGGTAAATTCTATGTAAATGACGCAACCGAGAGATAAAACGACAATTCGCAACACAGTACATGAGATATCGATACGACACATACATTCCAATTCGAGTACAATGAAGGGAGAGAATAGAAACACTCGAAACCATTCGAACACGAAAGACCTTTATCCCCAATCCCTTTCACCTTCTTCCGCCAAAAAGAAAGGGAAAATGTTACGGAAGGATGATTTGAAAGATCGTCCTCAAGCGACTCGAGCAGCTTCTTCTTCTTCTTCTTCCTGTTCCCCGGGAGTCGGAATTCGAGCAATGTCGTCTAAAGCGAAAAGGTATACCGGCTACTTGGTTTTACAGACCGAAGTTTTCAGGTATGGAACACTAAAGCGTCGAGAAAGAAACAACTCGTTCTCTTTAGACTATTTTCTTTATATGTATACATATACACGCGTGTATACACGTTCGTTACTGTCTTCTTTGTTTTATCAAATGTGAGTCAAACTGTACACGGAGAAAAATATTACAGATCATCGATTTATTTCGATATTAATACCTCGGCGAGTCATCGATTTTATTTTTATATTAATTTATTCGCTGTCGGTGTGATCAGTTCAAGGACAAAGTTTATTTTTTTTTTAAGCACGAAAATATATAATGTTTTCCTCCGTGTGTTCAACGATTTTCAACGCACCGGAGAAAACGGATTTATTGCTCAACAATACCAATTTTTCTACATATGTACATATATGTTTTATTCTTTTTAACAAGCTCATTCCATTTGAATTTTATTTAATGTATTGTTTCTTTCATTCTGAAGATTTTACGAGACTAACCGAGCAGAGTCCGTTGTTTCTCAGAGTGCCGTGTCGTATTCAATGTCGACGTTATTAATAATCCTCGGGCAATGAATTCATTTAATAACATGTTATTCTCCTT
Organism: Tetragonisca angustula; assembly: GCA_036937485.2. Classification (NCBI taxonomy): domain Eukaryota; kingdom Metazoa; phylum Arthropoda; class Insecta; order Hymenoptera; family Apidae; genus Tetragonisca; species Tetragonisca angustula. Next base: position 2,476,757 of record JAWNGG020000004.1, on the reverse strand, counting down.
GTTATTACCCAGTTCCCTTTTTAAACGACAGAGATTCAGTGTGAGCTCGTTGCTTTTTTTTTTTTTTTAAATTTGTAACTTATATATACTAGAACGTGTTGCAATTTGTCTGCAAATTGCAGGTAATACTGGATCTCTGTGCGTGACGATGAAATCTTAGAAATTGCTTGAAATTAGAGAAATCTCCTAAAGTGTTCGATGTAATTCCGATATCAATGTGACTGGGACAGTGATCTAACTGTAAATCATCCGGATGTCCACCTCTGTCTCCGGTTGCCTGGTTTCCGGGCGTCCTCGCCCAGCTGGCGTCGTTATGTGTTGCATCGCCAATGAAGTACTGTGTCGTATTTCCCCGTGATTCTCTGTGAATCTTCTTCTGGAAACACAACGTTCCCTCGATTCTCACCATCCATCATTTTTCTCATTATTTTAGCAACATCAGCGTAGTACTTTTAACCAATATCACTATCGTCTTTCATTATTCTACTATTTAAAAATCTTTGATATTCTCTGGAAATCTTATATTTCTTTATTTTTTACCATTTCGTATTTAAATTTTTACAGAGGCAGTTGAATAGTAAATGTTTGCAAGATCTCTCGAATTTATTATCGAAATTTGACTTCCCCGTGGATAATTAAGTATAAAAGTTGTCGAAATCATTTAAATAATTTCAGTAACGTTGTTGCTATAAAGTTAGATTTATATTTTGAAGTTGTTACGTTATTTTCCTCTTAAAAAAAAACCCTTAAAAATATTGCCGGTTTCGTCTCTCTTTCAATTTTATTTTTTTCGAAAATTCTAATTCTTTTTTCACTAAAATGTACAGTTTCAATATTTATTCATTTTCAATATTTTTCAAAATACGACAGATCATCGAAAGAACGTTGTATTTCCAACGAAAGAAAGACAGAAAGAGAGAGAGAAAAAGAACTGAATGTTTCCAACGTTCGTATCGCATGCGTTATCGGTTGCGCGTGAATCCGAGAAACGGAAGTCTAACGTTGCTTTCCTCTAGCTTGGTATGATTACGGACTGACTCAATACCAAACGGAGCGACAGAACACAGAGCTCGAGAAAGTGTTCGACGAGAGACACCACAACATCGCCCAGGGCATTGAAATCGCCACGGAGCATCTCGGACAGAAGGTTTTCAAGGAACCGGAGACAGAATGGCAGAAGTCTGTGAAGAGCAAGAAGAACGAGGATTATTACAGCAAGCTGATGAATCTCGAGGAAGAACAGGTCCTCAAGGAGAGCAGGCTGAGAGAAGCTAGCCATCAATTTGCTATTCCCGGTGAAAAGGTCGTCTCTCATTCCGTTGCGAAAGGGATGGCTCAACAGTATGAGGAAAACTTGTGAGTATTTTATTTTTCTCTATACGTGTTGTATAGTCGAGAGTTTTTAGACGGGTTCCAAGTTCCTTTCTGATTTTTATTATCTTACAAATGTCATACAAGTGGATATTGAGATTCGTTGTATAATTTTTATGTAATATATAAATGTGCTTATTTATACAATTTTATCAATGCTCTAAATATTAAATGAATAATTTTAATATCTAAAATTTCTAAAACTAAATATCTAAAAATTTTAATTTCTAAAACTGTCAGAATATACAATGTTCGATACTTCAGAATTATATAGTAATCAAATTCAGTTAATTAAACCATAGAAGTGGATCCAAAAGCATTGTTAGAAATTTGAAATCACATTGAAGACGATATTTCACGATGGTGAAATTAATATTCTTCAAAAACTTTCCGCGAAAAGGAGCTGAAAATAATTTTATCAATCTTCCAAAACAAATTTCGACACTCCAGCTCTCAAGAACGCCGACTCACGGATTGAAAATCCGAATGAAGTCCCCAATAGTAAAAAAAAAAAAAGAGAAAATAATAAAACGTGAAATATTACAAATGTTCAGGGAGGAAAAGAAGGAAGAGAGAGACCAGGAGACCACGCAGACAGCTACGAAATTCGTGAGGAAGCCACACACGACGGAAGTGGACATCGACGTGGAGCGAACGAAGGCCACTGGGAAGTATCCTCCGGAACCGTCCGAGTCCATGGTTCACGGGCGCGAGGTGCACGTGGCCAAGCAGAAGCAAACGCAGAAAGAGGTGAAAGGGGACGTGGAGATCACCAGGAAGATAACCGCCACGGAGACCACTGAAGTGGAGCACAAAGCAAAGACCCAAGAGCGTGTCGTCCAGGGTCCGATGAAACCGGCCAAGCCGCCAGTCTTCACGAAGAAAATCCAACCTTGCAGAGCGTTCGAGCAGGAGCAAGCGCGATTCGAGGTGGAATTCGACGGCGATCCATTGCCGACCATCAAGTGGTACCGCGAAGATTTCCCCATTCAAAACTCGCCGGACCTTCAGATTTACACGTTCAGCACGAAATCGGTGCTGATCGTTCGGCAAGTGTTCATGGAGGATTCCGGAGTGTTCTCTGTCATCGCTGAGAATCGCGCTGGCAAGGCAAAGTGCAGCGCGAACCTGGTGGTGGAGGAACGTAGACGACAACCTGGCCGAGGGGGAGTGGTACCACCTAGCTTCCTGTCCACCATTCAGAACACCTCGGTCACCACCGGCCAACTTGCTAGATTCGACGCCAAAGTGACTGGTACCAAACCACTGGATGTTTACTGGTTGAAGGTACTACGTTTTTCCTCAATTAAATTAATTTTGATTTCTTTTCTTTTTTTTTTCTTTTGGATATTTTTGTATCGATTAAAATCGTTCGCTGTAATTGTCGGCATGTAGTTTTTGATGTTTTATTCGTAGAATAAAGTAGCGTATAGAGAATTAAAAATAGCTACAGACGCTGATACGTGCTGTGACAGTACTAAAATGGAAGAATGATTCAACAGATTGGATAATCACTTTTCAGTACCTTTGCTTCACCAATAAATTAAACAAGAGTAATTAAATTTTCCAAAGATTAAAATAAAGAAATTTCAAAATACGTTCCGGTTAAATTAACCGCGTGTGTTCGTTCATGGTTGCAGAATGGCAAGAAGGTGACGGCGGACATTCGCTACAAGACGCTCGAGGAAGACAACACCTACACTTTGTTGATTTTGGAGACAGTGCCAGAGGATTCAGGCAAGTACGAGTGCGTCGCGATAAACAGCGCCGGGGAGGCACGTTGCGACGCTGAATGTACGGTTCGAGGACCTCAATCGCCCGCCAAGACGGCGAAACCGACGACGCCAGGCGTCGAGAAGGCACCCACGGTTTTGGAGCCGTTGAGAGATCAAACTATCAGGGAGGGAACATCCGTCGCCTTCGCGTGCAGAATCACCGGGAAACCGGTGCCAACGGTACAGTGGAAGAAAGGCGACAAGGTACGAACGACATTCCAAAAATCGCAAATAGTTGCTTTTCAAAATATTAAGGAACGTCAACAAGATGAAATACTGCCCAAATACTCGAGCTTTAGCAACGTCAATCAACTCCAAACACTTTTTTTGAAATTAACATATGGGAATTTACGATCGATTGCACCATCTTCTTGAAACAATTGGAAACAGATCATTCCTTTTTTTTTTTTTTTTTTTTTGATAATTTCAGACATTGTGCAAATGATCGAGCAATCGCTATTCGATTTTAATCTTAGTGAGAAAGATTTTGCTGGAAATTTAAAAGACACTGGCGTCAGAATGAAGTTTATTTGTGGTCGCAGGTGATCAAGCCGTCCAAGTACTTCCAAATGCAAAAGGAGGGCGACCTCTGTACCCTGAGGATCTCCGAGGCTTTCCCCGAAGACGAGGGCGTTTACAAATGCATCGCCAAGAATCCAGCCGGCGATGTAACCACCTCAGCCAATCTTAAAGTTCTTGGTAAGAAATCGTTGTTTCTCGCCAACTTGAAATTCCCTTTTGCCTCTTGATATGATCGAGTGACAAATGTTCGTCTAGCCCCCGACGCAGCTGACGTTCTCCCCAAATTGACACCACTGAAAGATCAACTGGTCCTGGAAGGACAACCGGCACAGTTCAAGACCCAAGTTACTCCAGCTAAACCAAAGCCAACGATTCAATGGTATCGCGAAGGTGCCCTGATCCCTCAGTCACCTGATTTCCAGGTGAGTCGAGCTCGGAATTTTCATTAGCAGCGTCGTGTGACATCCATGTTTGTTCAAAACATTATTTCGACGTATTCATTTTAACTAGCGACACGTCTGCTGGAATCGAGGAATAGAACGTGTGAGAAAATTATTGGAAGAATCGTCCGATACGAGAGAGAATAACTTCGTCTGATAGTAAATAAATTTTTAAAGAAAATCTCAAAAATTTAATTTCTCCAAATGACAGAATACAATATTCATTCGTAGTACGAACGAAATTGAACTTGGTGATTATTCGTTTGCCTGTGCTCTTCGTTGCATTTCAATTTCGACAAATTGACGACAGCAGAGCGTAAAGTAACTAAAACTACCGAGGTGATTGAAATGACTGATTCATGATTTCTGTTGGATATATTGTACAGACGTAAAGCAGTATTTTTAAAAATTTTTTTTATAAAAATAAAAGCCTACATAATATACATAAATAAAAGCCTGTATATTTTATTGTCTATTTTAACATCTCTGATGAAAATTCTATGGTATAGTCCTTGGTAGTTCTAGTTAGAATCCCGAAGGCATTAAGTTTGCCTGAATCTTCGACTAGATATCTTCCCAGGAGCATTTCAGATCTTCTATCGTAGCTAAACTAATTGGAAATGAAACTGTCTGAATTCCAGATGATTCACGAAGGTAATAACGCCGTGCTACTGATAGCGACCACCTACGAAGAGGACACTGGCACCTTCACCTGCCGAGCTACCACGTCGGCCGGCACCGTCGAAACCTCCGCCAAGCTCATCGTCAAAAGTAAGAACTGAATAAAAGATACCAATTCAATTGCTAACACGAAACGCGATTGAATCGACGGGATAAGCCTCTGGGTGCGTGACGGAGAAACGCGCGCGCATTTGAAACAATTTCTCACTCGCGCGGAAAAGTATTTAAATATATTTGAAATGAGTTGAAAACATTTGAAAGAAGGAAACACTTGTCGCTTTAACGAGCTTCGTTACACGATGTTCAATCATATTTGATAATGAGGAAGAAAAAAGAATGAACGTAGAGATTAATCAAGAGGATCAACAAGCATGATACGAGTGATCGAACATTAAAATTGTCTCAAAAGCACGCGTTCCTCCGTCGAACGCGAACCATCGAGGATATACCCGTGCGTATTTTTATTTTTTTTTTTGCCGCTTTTTTGTTGTTTTTCTCTCTAAAAAAAAAAAAAAAAGAAAAAAAATGAAAAAAAAGATGAAGAAACCCTAACTCACCAAGTGAACTATTACCACTGTTCAACCTCTTGTTTCCCGACCCCGTAATCAAAGTCACGAGCGAGCCCGGGGAGTTCTTTTTTTTTCTTTTTGTTACTAACTCGTCGTGTTTTTCTCTTTTTGTTTTTTTTCTCTTTTTTCCAAAAAAGTTACGAAAATAGAAAAAAAAAGATCATAGTGGACGAGCGAGTGAAACGAGGAAAGTGACATAAATTACGGAGACGTAGAACGACACGTCTCCGATTTGTACGTGTTGCTTGAATTTAAAAAAAAAACAGAACAAATATATATATATATATACACATACCTGTGCATATAATACAAGAAATAAAATAATCAGAGGTTGATAATGATCGGAATGGCAAACGTACGAGGGTAAAAGAAATGAGTAAGAATCGATGAAGAGGGAATTGCAACGAGTCGAAAGATGAACAAATGTCGCGAAGGTGGTGCTGAAAAGATCGAACAGTGGAATTGATGAATTTGGAATCGTGGAAATGTTTTTGTAGAGTTGAACTCGTATAAGGCGGGGAACGAGGATTCGACGATTCGACCGACAAGACGAGCGTAGCCGACTTTCTTTCTTTACCACGAACGAAAGGTGCGATTCGCGAGCGAGACACGTCTACGAGCGTCTTATCAGCGTCGAATCCAACGAATTTCGAAACGAGAAAGAGAGAGAGAGAAAGCCCCCCTCCCAAAAAAAAAAAAAAAAAGAATGTGCCGAGGTGGTGGTGCTTCGGATCGATGAGATTTTGAGAACGTTGCCGAGTCTCCTTTTGCTTCCGCGTTATTATAAAACATAGAGCTCGATCACAGTGAGATCGAACGACATACCAAATCAATGAATCGTCTCGTGTTCGTAATGGGAAAGCAATGGTGACGGGAGAGAAAGAGAGAGTGAGAGAGAGAGAGAGTGAGAGAGAGATATTTTCATTTCGAGAATATAGACACGTAACTCGTTTACTCGTTCGATTTAGTGTCAATGTTCATTATTAAAAAGAAAAAAAAATATATATATATATAAATGTACACGATGCATTACACACGTTAGAAATGATTTATTTAGTTAGTTTCAACACCGACGTGAATGAAGTTTATATAGTCACACGCAGACGATGATTTATCCTTTAACATTCTACTAATCGAATTTATTTATTATTGTACAATGGAAAGGCCAATAAAAACGAATGTTTTAAATACGCAAAAGCCTCGTTTGTTGCCGATTCGATGACGGATTCACGTCATTCTAAACATCAGTGATGTTACACGGCATCTCGAAATTCATTATCGGATCTATTTGTGCGACGGAGAAGGCATGAGTATCATTCGATGCTCGTTCGTGTGAATGGTTGTAAAATGGAGAAACGTGAATTGCAAGTGTAGGATTCGACGTTCTCTGAAACACGAAGAGAGATCTGCGACAACCATATCTCCTCAAATCGCCAATTTCAATGAGAGGCGATAATACGATCGCTTAGAGCATGTTATTAGAGTATGCTTGGAGTATATTTGGAGTATGTTAAATACTTGAAAGGAAATCTTCTTTACTGAGTTGGCATTGAGATAGTCACTCAACCGTGAAAAATCGTCGTTTGGAACCCCTTGCGCTGGCAACTGGTTCGCGGACCATAACGAGTGACCGAGCCGTATACAATAATTCGTCGCTTTCGTTTTCTTTCGAACTCGTCGGTAATGACGTCGCTGGATAGAAATTACTAAGAAGTGACAAGCCTATCATTTGTTTCGCTCGGGTTACATTTCAATATACTTAAAACTGATGGAACGTTACAATTTGGAACAAAAAACTCGCGACGTGCGTACCGATTCGAAATCGTGCTCTGAAGGATCTCACGATCGAGCAAAAGGGAAAGCCTTTCAAGGTGATATTTTCACCTACGACGAGGAATTTCCCATGACGCGTTCAGAAATAAAGGAAAAATCTCCCATTAGGGAGATGGGGAGAGATCGTCGACCGGAATCCGCCAAACAGCGGACGAATATAGACCGGGGTGGCGAATGTAAATTGACTTTTGCACTCGGCGACGTAATTGCCAGCGCCGCGTTCTCCCAGCGCCATAAATTCGTCCGCGAGTTTTGCTTACGAAACGCCAGTGTACCAATCCGTGAAATGAATCACGGCTCGTAAAACAATTTCGGCCAGCAGGGAAAATCGGGATGATTCTTCGTCGGGCGTGTTTCGAGGGAAATCGTGGAGGACGAGGCGAGGCAGAAAATAGTCCACGCGCGGTTCTTAATCAGCGTGACGATCGATCGGACAATCGAGTCGTCGCGAGCCGGTTAACGAGCGAGTCCACGCTGCAACACTTGGCAGATATAATCGCGGCGAAAATAACGGGAAGGGAACTTCGGGGCGGCGAAGTGTTTGCCACTTTACTTCGAAAGCCCGAGTCCAGATGCACGGCTATATTTGACGACGAGAACGAAAGCAAAAACGGCGGCTGCCGCGGTCGTTCAGCAGTGGAAACGTACGTCGGTATAACGGAGTTTTGGCTGTTTCACGGCGGTTTCTCGGATGTTTTAGGTTGTTCTAGAATTAGAGATATATCCACGCTGCGAAGCGTGTGTGAGAAACGGACATAAACACACGTATGAATTGGGGATCGGAGTTAAAACGATACGATGAGAATTCAGTAGGTGGTTTAGTAGATCGTTTATGAAAGTCTTTGTACGATCTGAGGCAGGACCATTTTCATTGAAATGAAATGGAAGCGATGTACTTATGTTGCAAAGTGTAGTAATTGGTAATTGTACTTTTTCTACGACAAGATGGTTGAGAAATGATGTTTCTTAAAAAGTAAACACGTTGTTATGTGTTCTTTGTTCGAATGAAAATGGCACTCTTACATGGTGCGAGAGATTTTTGGGTGACATAACATCACGAACTTGTTTCGTCGAGAACATCTGCATATTTAGTAAAATATCGTTGATTTAACGACGACCAGTTTTACTGTTGAAACCGACTTTGGATCGATAATACTAAGTTCTTTTTCTTTTCTTTATCTCGGTAATACCTGTACCAGTATTCACTATAAATATATCGTCGATTTATTTTAATTTTTTGAGCGATGACGCGACTGCTTTTCTCAATTTTTGCTTAAACTCGAAATTCGAATTAACAGCTTCAATTCTGAAATTCGCTTTCTTTTATTAAAAAGAACAATAAAGTAATAAAATCTCATAATCTAAGAACGCTTCGATTGTTTTACTAAGAGAATAAATTTAACTGTTTCAGTGAAAACAAATTGCTATAATAATAATAATAATAATAATAATATATACTTTGATAACCTGTCGTATCGATCTCCAATTACGATAAAGTAATAAATGGTCCTTATTCAATATTAACGCTAGAACTACCAACGCTTAGAGCATGAAGCTTGAATTATAAAATGAATGCACGAGGAAGAAATAAGACAAATGTTTATCTATGTGTTATATTATAAAAAATTATGCAAATCTCTACTTAGGCACTAGGTTGCAAATTTATAAAATTATGCAAGGCTGTTATTTATTATTTAATTATTAATTAATTAAAATTTATATATTATTTAATTAATAATTTAATTAAAAATATTTATTATTTAGATAAAATTTCAAATATACTTTGAAATCATCATTTTATCTCGGGTGATGTCTCCAAATAATTACTGATTCTTCAAATTAAATAAAAAAATATACCATCGTAAAATCTTTGAAAATCATCCAAATCCATTACTCTATTCCAGATAATTTCTCCGAGTAATTATTAATTCCTCATTGCTCTAGTACATCTTTCAAAGAATTCTCCAACAAAATAATATAAACTCTATTCTAAATCCAGAAAATTACAGAAAATTACAGAAAATCTTTCTGAAAAGAAACGATCGATTTCGACCCATTTTGGTAGTTCCAGCGTTGAAAGTCGAGTGAAACAGCTGTGAAAAATGCGAAGTCGCGCGAACATTTCCACGCGTACGCGTTCGTACTCGTGCTTTACGATCCGCGTTTCTGTTCCCTCGGTATCACCTTTCTCTCTGGTAACTGGTTTAACAAGCGTGAAGAGGTAAAACGTATTTTCTTCATCGCTTCTGGTAGTCCGGCTCGTTACAAAACGAGGGACGCCGGTACCACAGGCGAGCAGTGCCGTGTGCACATTCGGCTAGGCCCTCTTCTTAGGCTATTTCTGACCACGTGACGTGTATTACATTACCCGGCTATATTTGGTCGCCGGTGAAGAACTCCCCGAACATACGGTAAAATTCACGTGGCGTCTAGAATCCGTCGTCTTCGCAGTTGGACTCTCGCGATTTTATTTATTTTCGCGAACGCAGAAGGAAATTTTCGTCTCCTCGTTATCCCCGAGAAACTATAATTTTAGTCGATGCTACTGAATTTTATTTATCACGTTCGCTGCGAGTCTTGAATTCTTTGTCGTTGCTTTACGATCTTGTATGACGTCGTCGTCTTAGTTATGTTAGTGGAAAATTAAAAGTTGAAGATCAGTGGAACGCAAATTGAAAACGAGACATCTGAATCTTTTGAGAAATTTTCAAAATTATTCGCGCGAAACTGAAACGGAGAGTTAGGCTAAGAATATGGAACGTCTATTTTTAAGGATTCTATGGACGTTGATGTATTTACGACAATTGAGAGGTTTATAAAATTATTCTGTTCTCTGTCGAAATTTAAGTATGACGTTAAATTAAATTCATTGAAACTTTCTCAATAAAACTACTGGCAGACATTCCTCCTTTCTCGATGTTTTGCAATAAAGAAACACAATTCCTATGATAACCAGCGTTAAATTAATTAAAAGAATACAACACGTTCAAAAAATTCGACTGAACGGGGAAACACTTTAAATGGGGAAATGGAGAATGACGAAGGGCTATAATTTATTAAATATCTGGCTCACTAACGCACAAAGATACAAAATTTTCCACCTACAATATACTTCTCTCACCTTATTAAAATATTAAACGTTAAATATACATCGAATACAACAAATTTACAAAAACTTCAACTCCTTTACTTAAGAAGAAAGATACGTCACTATTCAAAGCACACTTTAATCGAAAACTTTGGACATCCCGCCGTATAATTCGTGCAATTCAAACGCAACGAAACAACAAAAAAGTCGACGATGCCCGCGATATATAATCCAAGAGCCGTAAAATACATTCAGACCATGAAACATCAACCATCTGCAACAATTACCGCAGCACCGAGAACAATCATCTCTTCAGCCATATCTTTAAGTTGCGCTTAGAAACTAGAGCACATAGACACACATAGTAATTTGTGCAACAACCGTGACCGGAAACAAAGCAGTTTTTCTCTGTCATTTTTCTTTCTTTTTTATTTTTTTTCTTTTTCACCGAGCGCTCGATGCTTCGTTGTACGGAACGGCGAGGTTCTCGTGTTCTCCAGGCGTTCTCCAGCCGCGTTTCAACTCTCGCCAGGTGGATCGTCGTCGTGTTACTTGACCGGTCCTCGCACGACACCGTTACGATCCGGCGACCTGATGCAAAATTAGACCGTGAATCTGGACCTGTTTCGTCGTGCGGGCCGTTTGATTAATCGCGCGAAGGGTAGTTGGTCCGGGACGGATCATCGTGATTAATAGGGATGGGATCAAGTCCAATACACTTGCTTAGGAATCGGAGTCAAGTTCGATCTGACTGCGAGTTTCGTTTTATAGGCTCTTCGAGTCTATCGCTACGAATCGCTATTTGAAAAGAAAGAGATTTCACAAGTGGTATGAAACATTTTCGATCGGTATACTCTACCGAAGTGTGTTTAATTTATACGAACAAATTCTCACAGTTCCGTGTATTTATGTATATATATATATATATATATATATATATATATATATATATATACACACGTCCAAGTTCAATGTATACATTTGACACGAGTCAAGTTTGATACTTGAGTTTCGTTTCGAGACTCGTACTGATACTTGGGTTTCGAACGCTACTCTTGAAAAATGAAAAAGTATATTTGGAACATATTCAATCGATATGAGCAAGTTGCAGATTGAAATTACATTAATAATAATAATTGGGTAAGAATTTTAACAGCTTTAAATATTAGCCACAGCGAACGTATTCATTTTTCTATGAGCAATATAGATTGAAATTATATTAATAATAATAATTAGGTAGGTTTCGTAATAATTTTCATAGCTTTAAATACCAGTTTAAACGACTGACGATTTGGTTTACACAATTATGAAATTTGATGACTGTTAAAATAATTTACTGACAGAGGGTCGAAAGTTTCGAACTTTTTCTAAATGTTCGATCACTAGATCACTTTTATCTTACCAGTGACATTTGAAAACTATCCCGCGTTGATTCGAACACGCACTTGGAAGTACTTGTGAAATCCAACGATCAAAGATTCGAAACCTGCTCGATCCCATCTCTAATAATTAAATCACGCGTTACGTTCGCCAACGCGCGACGCGTGAAATATACGACAGGCGGTAACGTTTTCATCGATCAAACGGTATCGCGTGTCGTCGCCGCGAGTCTCTGAGAAATTTTAATTGGCCAAAGACAATGAGCAACGGGTACGGTCGTGAAACAGTAGGAAAAAAAAGAAAGAAAAGAAAAGAAAAACACGAAACTGGCACGTTAACCGTCGACCATAAATAAGATTCGCGTTAGATTCTAGAGCTGGGTAAGGACCAAGAAAATTTATCACCGTACCGCGCCGGCGGTATTTATTTCAAGCGTGCGTACGCTCCTGCTATGAGATCACAGCTATTAAACCATTTCGCGGGAGGTAATTACGGTTACCCGAACTAATGATTTCGAGATGCCGAAATAACACGCGCGTCCACGGGGAATGAGGACGAAGATCGAGCGACGATTGTAAAATCCCGTTTTCTGTTCTCAGGAATTTCTTAACCTTGCTCCATGACCTGTATAATCCTGTCCGATGCATACACTGGGAAATTGTATTTGTCAGTGACGAAAATTATAATATATTTGTACGATAATTAAACATAGTAAATTATATATCCAATATTTATATTGAAATGGAGCATTTGTCATAATCTAATTACTTTGGACAAGTCGGGAGCTAACGACAAAATATTGAAAGGTTGGAACAGCTTCTTCAAATGAGTTCAAATTTACGTAAGATCACTTCATTTGCTTAACCTCTAAATAATGGTCTTCAGACAGTGTTCGTGGTCCTTCTGATTTCCCTACGGAAATATCTTCCAGAGAAATTTCTGAGAAATATGTGAAACAACGAGTGCCTCGTACGAGCCCCCGGCTATAGTATCCTAAAATTAAGAAAAACCAACGAATCACGCCTACGATCCCTCTAGAAGATCCTTCTAGAAGAAGAAACATCTTCAGCTTCTTCGGCTGGCAACGACCTTGAATCAGCGACCACCTGAAGCACCTAGTGAAGACAACTGCCAACAGCCAGTCTACATCGGTGGACACGAAGGAGGGAAAAAAAAAAAAAAAGGAAAGAAAGAAACCGCGCGCTGATTCATCCTCCGCGTGCGTTCGTCTCTTCTTTTCCGCGGCCTGACGCCCCCCCCCCCACGAAACAGCAGCCATTTCTCGTCGGTTCGTCGACGATCGTCCGTCGTGCCAAGCTTTCGAAGGAGGGAGAACGACTATTTCGGCTCGATCGCAGCTGCGGTCCGGTGATTCAGCCCCGCTAGAAATAATACGGGGGAGAACGAGCTCCGCGTGTCAGCGCACTCTGGAAGGCGGGAAGGAATTATTTCTGGTAAATCCGCAGCCGCTCGTGGCCGGTGATCGTGTGGCGGACCACGCGGGAGGTGTCGAAAAACATCCGAGATCCAACCGAAGGAAGAAGATCGTCTCTCCGCTTCGCGACTGTTCGGCTTCCAAGTTTCGAAACTGCGATCTCTCTGGCGATAGCTAGTTGGATTACGTTCCAACCGAATGGTTGAGAAACCGAGACGTCTAGTGACGTCTCTTTTCTGAACAATAAGTAAGAGAGAAGAGGCTTCTTCTTGAAGTTTAAATAGAGATCCGTCTGAATTATACTGAGGAGTATTTGTTTTGTATATGTACTTCCATATTTTGTACGTTTTCTTTTTTTTTTTTTTTTTTTCTTGACTGGAAGAACATGAAACTTTCAAGTCGTTTGATTAACATTTTGTAATTGCTGTTGTTGATTGTAAAGTCTCGTTGATCGATAGGAATTTGTATTGGACGTGTGAAACGAAGAGTTATAAAATAACAATTCGATTTAAAACCGAATCAACTGTAAGATCTTGTTCATCGACATAAACTTGTATTCGTTTACTCAATACGACAAACATAAAAATATATCATTTATAACTGCAATCTTCTTTTGTAATATTGCGATCACCGAACGATACTAAACTAATATTGAAGTGATTACATTGTTGCACTGCGAAAGAGGCATGGTTTGACAAACTCGAATTATCAAAAAGAGAGAGGCAGAGGAGGGGGAGTATGGGAAGGAAGAAAGAAACGAAATCGGACGAATTAGCGTGAACGAGGGAGAGAAGAAGGTCAGGGACAACCACGTCTCGCTGAACGTTGATTTTATTTTTATTTTTGTACATGACCATTCCAATCGTTCGTGATTCATCGAATAAATTTTTGCGTGTCACCCATTAAATCTCAGTGTGTGTCACTGCATCCCGAGGAACGAGACTCGACACGATAAACAAAAGCTTCGTTCTTCGTGGGTGAATCATGCTCTTAAAAACAAACAGAAAAGAAAACAGAAAAAAAGATGAGAAGAATCACGTTCATTTTTATCTTGGTGCACGAGTCTCGTACCTCGGAAATAGAAACACGAGCCACCAAAGTCGAGGCGAGAGATGAATCTGTCGTAGAAACAAAACTCGTGGATAATTCGTTAGAACCGATGAATCCAATCGAATACAAAAACGACGCATCGACGACTTGCTGTAAAAAAAAAACCAACGAAGAGAAACGAGCAAACGACGAACTCTCCGTATATTTCCACCGGCGAGAGTCTGTCACTTTTCGACGATTGTACCGCACCGAATATCACTCACATCGTTCAGCACCACGTGAACTCGTTCGCAAAGAAAGGAACAAAAATATCGCGCCACCTTCGCGACGTTCAACTTCGTCGAAGGGTCAAACGTGTCCAGTTCAAGCGCGGCTGCACTTCGATCGGGCCCAGCGGATCCGGCGGTTGTCTGAGAAACAAACCGACGCAGCCCGATCGAAGGCAGCCAACTGTCAACCACCACGTTCAATCACCAAACGATCAATTGAAACTTGGTCACGATATCACGTCTCACTGCCACTTGAACACCACTTCAATGCCCTTGCCTCGTGACGCCAAAAAAAAAAAGAAAAAAAAAAAAAGGTAGATCAGCCGTGGAAGATCGGTAATCCAGAGAAAGAGGTGTCGTCTCCGGCCTCCAGTGGATGACTATTAAGGCTAGACTAGAAGCTTGGGGTAGAGGTGTGCGTAGTGGCGTCAGGCCACGAGTTTCCCCACCACGATTCCGGTCGGCATCGGACACTGCTGAAAGTGGCCGATGTGCATGCATCACCGTTGCCCCCTCTTACAGCGGGTCGTGCTCGGCTTTTTCATTTCGAGTGGGAAATTGTGCGTGCGACCGCCGTCTCCGTCAGCTCCTTCTTCCCTAGAATAATGACCCGCCGTAGCCAGGTTATTAGCGAGCTTGGAATGCTAGACGGGGGGCTTCCGCGTTGCACCTTGCCCGCCGTGTCTGCCACCGCGGAAGACAGAGACGATGAGGACGATGTTTGGTTGGCACGGTGGAAAAGATTCGTGGAGTCACATTTTTCGATGAAAGAAATTTCTTTGATATTCAATACTAAGTACTAATCCGGTGTGCCATTCTTCGTATTCGCGTAGACAGCAATGAACCAGTAAATTTTTGCGTTATAGAGGAAACATATTTACAAGTATTATGATTATTGCACGTAGACTCTGTTATTGCCATATAATGGTTAATGGTTTTAAAGAGAACTGTTAAAAGTATTGTAACTGTTGTAAATGACAATTGGGAAAATGATGAACAGATTAGGGTTAAAATGATGATGAATGTTTGAAACGATGGCCTGAGAATTCATTGACAGAGCATTGTTAAATACTAGAACTATGACAATAATTGAAGTTTAAAAGTTTAACCTTCTATCTGTATTCTTTAAACATTAAATAACTTATTATAAATTTGATTTGAGGTTCGAGAAATCTCACTTAACACTCCAGTTTCGAATAAAATTTAATGAAAGAGAAATTTCGTGATAAGAACTTTAGCAGATGTTGACAGATCGAAGAAATTGTATAAATTACAAATTATCTTGTAACTTCTATTTGTATCACGCTTTTCGCGTCTATCGGTATTTTTAGAATTACTTTCACCGTTTAATTCTGTCGAATAGAAGCTGCTCACCGAGCTGCAGTCACGTTTGTTATGACTAATCCGCTCGACAAAAGAACTCATTTTCCCTCCGCTCCGTCTTGATTCATTTCGCGATCAACTGAGGCGATTTAAAAATACCCGCGAGGAGGAAAGAAACAACGAAACACCAACACCGCGGAAAAGTTTCGCTTTAGATCCTCCGGCTGACCGATGACGAATTCGTCTGTTTCTCGTCACGTTTAAAAATAAAGTCGCGCGAAGTTTAAGTCGAGCGTGTTCCACGCTCTCGTTGATATTACGCTCGAAGCCTCCCGCCGAGAATGAAAAAAACCGAGATCAGAAGCGATGCCACCGCGGGAGGCGTTCCAACGTTCGAGAATAAAAGTCGGCTGTTACCTCACGCTCTAAAAAAAAAAAAAAAGAAAAAAAAAAGAAAGAGAAACAAAAATTGTAAAAAACGCAAGCAACGCGGTAACAATTTCGAAGGGAATTTATATTGGATCGGATGGGAATGAACGATAAATCGCTGGGTTACGTAAAACGCAGCCCGACGCAAAACACGGCTGGATCAGGTGTGATTTATTTTTAAAATGAATCGTGCTCCATCGCGATTATTATTTCACGTCCGAATATTAACAATCCGAATAACTTTGGTTTCCGAAGGCCGATCCGCCTGGCGATCTGCCTTGATTTCTCATCGGCGGGGTCAACTTTGGCCCGGTTCCACCGGCCGTCCATCCAAAATTGCGAAACATAAATTTTCAAGTGCATTTACACTCGCTCGTGTCCCCACCTCGGAGGGGAGAATTTATAAGGCCGACGGATATTGTCGTGAACGTGTCACGCGTTGATTAATTGGACGGTTTAATTTATCGCGTATTTTATAACGAACACGTTATGTTTCGAAAGCCTTTTGCTCATTGTTTGTATTGTTATTATTTATATTTATTATTATTATTAGCATTGAAATTGCGTAGCGGTGTGTGTTGAAACAGGATGTCGTTCGTTCTCTATGTTTTTTCCCACGATCAGACGTCAGGACCAAATTTCTCTCTGTCCGTTGTTTGTCACAGTCGCGAGTAATTATTAAAAATATCCCTTGGCACGTTACTGAGGCCTGACACACACAAATGACGACATTGTTCGTGAAATCGAGACAGAACGAACGATCAGATGGCCGAGGATTAATCACTTCGGACTGTGTTTCAACTTCTGCGATTGTGCTTCATTTGAACTTGGACGTAAACTTCGCCCCGAGTATCGGATTTTGACAGCTGTCGGTTGAAATTAGGGGAATATTCGTCTCGCGCGTGTTTTAAATTTAAATATACCCACTTGCGTGTGATACTTTTGTTTCGTTGAATGTCGAATACTTTTAATATGAGCAACGAGTAAAATGTCTATTAGATTTCATGAGATTCGTCTTGCGTAAATGGACATAGATCAATAGATTTATATTAGCGTGCATCATTCTCCTGATGTTATTTTGTTTTTAATATACTAACGTAATATTTAATATATCATTTTACTTTTAATACACGAAGTTATATCCTCGTGCGATAAGAATTACGATAAGGGTTCTATTAAGTCATAATTCAATGTAATAATTTAATCCTATTTAATTAATTGCAATAATTTGTAAAAAGAATGAATATTTTAACATTGAATGATTTTTATGGTACAAGAATTTTCTGAATCTTCAGGTTCATTGTGACTGAATCTTCTATCATTGAAATATTACTACACCGTAATTTGACTTTTGCAAAATACTATATTGTGCTCACGCAACGTTATCTGTCATCTAAATTTTTGTAATCTAAAAAAAATTATCGACCGCGAGACAAGTTTATTACTCTAAAAGAATTTAGCAAGTGTCGGTACTATCGATGACAAAACATGTTAATTATTATACTCTGACAGCATAGATTCTACTCCATTTCGTAATTTTCATCGATTGAGTCACACTGATCAACCCCATAAATTAAAAAGCAAACGAGTGCATAACGATGTGTTGTTGGCACCCTGGGATTGAAACACTTCCAATAAATAAACTCAGTGGAAGCGTGTAATATTTTGATATTAACATTAATATTATTGATATTAAAAAATAATAACAATAATGTTAATAATATTAATATTATTAACATTATTATTATATTAATCATATTGATATTATCATTACTAATATTATTAATATTAAAATTGCACATGCGTGCACTTGCAAACAGAAGTAATCGACCAAAGAAAAAACTAAAAAAAGAAAAAGAAAAAGAAATAGAATTGATCAAGTGTTCCGCGAAGCCGTTCGTTTACGAACAGATTTCAAACACATGGGATTCCACTCTACTAATGTCAAACACCTGCTAAACAACAATAACAAAGCAATCGAGTCTAAAAATAAACTATTCCACAGTTACCGCCGCGGATCATTCAGCATGCGCTAATATATCGTTACCACTCACCGACGGCGCTCATCGTCCAGCTGCCAGCTTGTTTTTAGCATGATGCGGAGCCTTCCTTCCTTCCGTGTGAACGATGACTCAACGACGCCACCCTGAAACGTGATTATTAAAATTTACCGTGCGCGCGTGTACCGTTTGCAGAGAGGAAAGGGGCGTATTACGAGGTGCCTGCGGAGACGGGACCAGGTGCGAAAACCGGCGTGAAACCATCGACAGATCTCGGCAAGGACATTGTCCTTGAGCCGTTGGCCACAGACGAGAATGGATTGCCACTCGAAATAGCCTTGCAACCCGGGGACGAGTCGTTGCCTTGGAGAAAGGGGCGAGTTCATCATCGACCTCGACTCGGTGACGCGACGCCATGGCGGAAAGCGACACCAAAATCACGCGACACGTCCTTGGACAAATTACAGGCGACGGAGTCGCTGGTGAAACCGTGGACGGAGGAAGCTGTGGTGTTGAAGAAAACGCCGCAGCTACCTCGAGAGACAACGAAGGAGAAACTGGAGGAAGTTGAACTGAAACCGGCGAGAATCGAGAAGAGAGACGTTGAAAAGGTCAGTTTGGAAACGGTGGACTTGAAGCGCGTTACGAAGAAAGAAGCAACGAAAGGCTCGACGACCGAGGAGAGGGTTTCTCGATTGGACGAAACTACGGCAGAGACTTACGTGGAAGAAGAGGACTCCAGGTTCGTCAAAACCACGAGGAAAGTGGACGAGACCGCGAGGAAGAAGGAGGAGCCGAAACCTTGGACAGAAGAGAAGGTTGCGCTGAAGAAAGCGAAACCTGACAGAAGAGAGATCCCCAGGGAGACGATAGAACCGGTGGAATTGAAACCTTCGAGGATTGTTAAGAAGGTTACTTTGGAGAAGGTGGATCTGAAATCGGTCCCTACGAGTTCCGTGACGGAAACAGTCACGGAAGAAACTACTTCGAAGACTGAGTACGTTGAGGAGGAAGACACGTCGATGTTAAACGTGTCTAGAACCGAAGAGACTAGAAAACTGAGAAGAGAGAAGGTGGAGGAGAAGGTGGAACAAGCGAAACCATGGACGGAAGAGAAGATCACGTTGAAAAAGTCGAAACCTGTAAGGAAGGAAGTTGAGAGAGAGGCTGTAGAGACTGTGGAACTGAGACCATCGAAGACAGAGAAGCTTCCGGTTCGAAAGCCAAGTTTAGAGAAGGTGGACTTGAAGCCTGTTCCTACGACCGTGACTGAAACAGTCACGGAAGAAACTACTTCGAAGACTGAGTACGTTGAAGAGGAAGACACGTCGATGTTAGACCTATCTAGAACCGAAGAGACTAGAAAACTGAGAAGAGAGAAGGTGGAGGAGAAGGTGGAGCAAGCGAAACCATGGACCGAAGAGAAGGTCACGTTGAAAAAGTCGAAACCTGTAAGGAAGGAAGTTGAGAGAGAGACTGTAGAGACTGTGGAACTGAGACCATCGAAGACAGAGAAGCTTCCGGTTCGAAAGCCAAGTTTAGAGAAGGTGGACTTGAAGCCTGTTCCGACGACCGTGACCGAGAAAATCACCGAGAAGACCGAATACCTCGAACAGGAAGACACTTCCTTATTAGACGTGTCGAAGACCGAAGAAGTGAAGAAATTGAGGAAAGAAAAGATAGAAGAGAAGCCAGAGGGGCCGAAACCTTGGACGGAAGAGAAGGTCACGTTGAAGAGAGCGAAACCTGTGAAGAAAGAGGTTGAGAAGGAAACGATGGAAACAGTGGAGCTGAAACCATCGAAGACTGTAAAATCTGAGATTCGAAAAGAGAGCCTGGAAACGGTGGATCTTAAATCTATTGCGAAAGAAACTACGGAGAAGATAGTGAAAGACGTGGTACAGAAAACTGACTACGTGGAACAAGAAGATACAACGTTGCTCGATGTTACCAAGGACGCTCGAGTGAAGAAAACAAGGAAAGAGTCGGTTTCGATGGAGAAGGTCGAGCAACCTAAACCTTGGACCGAAGAGAAGGTAATTTTGAAGAGGACCAAGGTCGAACAGAGGGAAATTCGCAGAGAGAGCCTCGAAGAAGTTACCCTGAAGCCGACTAAAACAGAGAAGAGGGAGGTTAAGAAAGAAACCTTGGAGAAAGTGGACTTGCAAAAGGTGACAGACAAGGCCCAATTCGTGGAGGAGGAAGATACGAAGTTGTTGAAGTTGGACAAAGAGGAGAAGATCGAAGAAGAGAAGAAAGAAAAGGTAGCGACGTGGAGAAGAGAGAGAAAACCGAAGGAAAAGGCGCCGTATCAGGAAGAAGAGGATAAAACGATCTTGGACGTGAAGAGAGACGTCGAGGCTGAGGAGAAACCGAAGGAAGTGCCGGTGCCTTGGGCCAGAGGTAAAAAGAAACCTACGGAAGCGACTCCGTACCACGAAGAAGAGGACACCGCTCTTCTTGACGTGGCAAAGACTGAGGAGACGACTGAAGAAAGACAGACGAAAGAAGAAGTGCCGGTACCATGGGTACGAGGGAAGAAGCGAAAGGAAGAGAAGCCAGAGATTCCGCAAGATGTTCGACCTGAAGAGAAACCAGAGCAAGAAGAAGAAAAGGTCCCATGGCTTCGAGACAAGAAGGTTCCACGGAAGATACCGGAAAGAAGAGAAGAACAGGTTGAAGATATCCGATCGGTTGTACTGAAGCCTGCCAGGCGTGAACGTGCACCGGAAGAAAAGGAGAAACCGGAAGAAGTGACTCTGAAGCCAGTCAAACGCATTCCACGCGAAGAAGAAGAGAAGGAGGACGTGCAACTAAAACCCATTCCGAGACGCAAACCCGAGGAAAAACCGAAGGAAGAGGTCAAATTGAAGCCATTCCAGAAAGCGAAACCGGAGCAGGAGGAACGAGAGAAGCCAGAACTGAGACCACTTGAGAAACCGAAAGCTGAAGCGCCAGAGGAGGAGAAGGTGCAGTTGAAACCGTACGAACGAGAGAAACCGAAGGAAAAAGTGGCTGAGAAAGAGAAGATTGTAGAAGAAACGGTGATGAAGAAAGAGGAAGAGACTATGGAGGACTTCAAGTCGGTAGCTTTGAAACCAATTAAACGTGGCAAGAAACCTGAGGAACGAGAAGATAAAGAAGAAGTTACGCTGAAACCGGTCAAACGTCTTCCAAAGGAAGAAGAAACTGCAGAAGAAATTAAACTGAAGCCGGTGGAGAAACCAAAACCGGAGGAAAAGGTTGAAGAGAAGGAAGTGAAACCTCTGAAACCAGAAGTGGCTCGAGCTCCTGAGAAAGAACAGCCAACTGAAGAGGCGCCTGAATTGCCATGGCGACGAGTTAAAAAGAAACCTGTCGAAGAAAAGAAAGTTGAAGAAGAGGAGAAGGAAGTGCCTGAAGTTGGCTGGCGCAAGCCGCGAAAAGAAAAAATTGAGAAGCAAATAAAAGACGTTGAAACTGAAGACTTCTCTGCGGTTGCATTGAAACCTACGAGAAAGGAGAAGAAACCGGAAGAGAAGGTGGAGATGGAGGAGGTGACATTGAAACCGATTCAGAAAATGCCCAAAGAGAAAGAAACACCTGAAGAAGTGACGCTGAAACCAGTGGAAAAACCTAAAACAGTGGAGAATGGTGAAATGTTAGAAGAGACAACAGGAACGCCATGGCGACGTGGTAAGAGACCACCTAAGAAAATAACACCAGAAGAGATTAAACCAGAGGAAGCTGTCAAACCTGAGGAAGAAGAAGAAGAAGAAACCATAAAACGAACTGAAGGAGAGCTAATCTTCAAACGTAAAGAGAAGGAGAAACCCAAAGAGGAAGAAAAACCAGAAGTCAAATGGAAACCTGGCAAACGTTTGGAAAGACCAGAGGAGCAGAAACCCGAAGAAGTAACTTTGAAACCAGTTAAACGACTTCCTAAGGAGGAACAGGAAAAGCAAGAGATAAGGTTGAAGCCAATTACGAAAGAAAAACCAGAAGAAGAGAAACCAGAAGTTAAACTGAAACCTGTCAAACGTCTTCCTAAGGAAGAAGAAGAAAAACCAGAACAAGTCACATTGAAACCTGTCAAACGACTTCCTAAGGAAGAAGAAGAGAAAGAGGAAGTAAAACTGAAACCCATCAAGAAAGATAAACCAGAAGAAGAAAAACCAGAAGTAAAACTGAAACCTGTCAAACGTCTTCCTAAGGAAGAAGAAGAAAAACCAGAACAAGTCACATTGAAACCTGTCAAACGACTTCCTAAGGAAGAAGAAGAGAAAGAGGAAGTAAAATTGAAACTAATTAAGAAAGATAAACCAGAAGAAGAAAAACCAGAAGTAAAACTGAAACCTGTGAAACGTCTTCCTAAGGAAGAAGAAGAAAAACCAGAAGAAATAACATTGAAACCTGCGAAACGACTTCCTAAGGAAGAAGAAGAGAAACAAGAGGTAAAATTAAAACCAATTAAGAAAGAGAAACCAGAAGAAGAAAAACCAGAAGTTAAACTGAAATCTGTGAAACGACTTCCTAAAGAAGAAGAAGAGAAACCAGAAGAAGT
This sequence comes from Tetragonisca angustula, assembly GCA_036937485.2. NCBI lineage: Eukaryota > Metazoa > Arthropoda > Insecta > Hymenoptera > Apidae > Tetragonisca > Tetragonisca angustula. The sequence continues at coordinate 2,454,049 of JAWNGG020000004.1, read as the reverse complement.
AACATTGAAGCCCGTTAAACGACTTCCCAAGGAAGAAGAAGAGAAGGAACAGATAAAATTAAAACCAATTAAAAAAGAAAAACCAGAAGACGAAAAACCAGAAGTAAACCTGAAACCTGTCAAACGTCTTCCTAAGGAGGAAGAGGAGAAACCGGAGGAAGTTATACTAAAACCAGTGAAACGACTTCCTAAGGAGGAAGAAGAGAAAGAAGAGGTAAAATTGAAGCCAATTAAGAAAGAAAAACCAGAGGTAGAGAAAGAGGAAATCAAATTGAAACCTGTCAAACGTCTTCCCAAGGAAGAAGAAGAAAAACCAGAAGAAGTCACATTGAAACCTGTCAAACGGTTTCCTAAAGAAGAAGAAGAGAAAGAAGAAGTAAAATTGAAACCAATTAAGAAAGAGAAACCAGAAGAAGAGAAACCAGAAGTAAAACTGAAACCTGTCAAACGTCTTCCTGAGAAAGAAGAAGAAAAACCAGAAGAAATCACATTGAAACCTGCGAAACGACTACCTAAGGAAGAAGAAGAGAAAGAAGAGGTCAAATTGAAACCAATTAAGAAAGAGAAACCAGAAGAAGAAAAACCAGAAGTAAAACTGAAACCTGTCAAACGTCTTCCTAAGGAAGAAGAGGAGAAACCGGAGGAAGTTATACTAAAACCAGTGAAACGACTTCCTAAGGAGGAAGAAGAAAAGGAAGAAGTAAAGTTGAAACCAATTAAGAAAGAGAAACCAGAGGAAGAAAAACCAGAAGTTAAATTAAAACCCGTCAAGCGTTTGGAAAAGCCAGAAGAAGAAAAACCTGAAGAGGTGGTATTAAAACCTGTCAGACGCCTTCCTAAAGAAGAAGAGAAGCCGGAAGAAGTTATTTTGAAGCCTGTAGAAAAGAAGAAACCAGAGGAAGAAGAGAAGAAACCAGAGGTGAAATTGAAGCCAATCAAACTTCTGGAGAAACCGAAAGATGAAAAACCGGAGGAAGTGAAATTAGAACCGGTTCCAAAACCGGTTGCTGAAAAAGTCGAAGAGAAACCCGAAGAAGAAGAAAAATCAGAAGCCGTGTTACCGTGGCGCCGTGGCAAAAGGACGAAGAAGGTGGTCGACTTCCGAGAAGAAGTCACTGTCGTACCGATCGACCAGGAGAAAGTGGTTTTGGATGAAACAACGGTCGTTGAGCAGAAAGTCGAAGCTACGGAGATAATCCAGGTGGAAGTTAAAGAGATCGAAGAACAGAAACCCGAGGAGGCGCCTGCGCTTTCGTGGAGAAGACCGAAGAAGGAAACGGTGAGAGAGATCGTCGAGGAGAAGATCGAAGTTGAGGAAATGAAGCCTGAAGTTGTGCGCAAAGAGGACCAAGTGGTCGAAGAGGTCGTCGAAACGGAAGTCTCTTGGAGAAAAAGACGAAAGCCAAAGAAGCCGGAAGAAGAGAAGGAGGCGGTGGAACTGAAACCAGTCGAGAAACGCGAAGAATTTATCGAGAAAGTAGAAGAAGTGGTTCTTAAACCAGTCGCGAAGGAAGAAGTGTCCGAAGTAGTAGAGGAGAAGCATGAGTTTCGTCTCGAGCCAGTTCCTCAGGAACCGCGGGAAGAGGAAATACCCGAAAAGGTAACTCTGAAGCCCGTGAAGAGAAAGAAACCCGAGGAGATACCTAAGAAAGAAGAGGTACCGGAATTGAAACCGGTGAAATTGGAAAAGCCGGAAGAGGAAGAAGTGAAGGAAGAAACGGTGGCTGAAATGCCATGGAGAAAACCAAGGAAGAAACCTGAAGAGGCACTCGTGCCTGTTCCTGTAGAAAAGGAAGAAGTCGTCGACGAAACAGTGACCGTGGAGGAGGTCAAAGTGAAGAAGGTTAAAGACGTAATGGCCGAGGACGTAGTCGAGGTCGAAAAGAAAGTCGAAGAGGAGAAAGTGGAGGAGCGTAAGAGGAAACGCAAGCAGCGTACGCAGATAGAAATATCCATCACGGATAAAGACAAAAAGATCGCCCCGAGGTTCATTCAGAAGTTGCAGCCCGTTATCGCGCAACCGGAAACAACCGCGAAATTCACGTGCACAGTTTTTGGCAATCCATTCCCGGAGATCACATGGTACAGAAACGAGCAGGAGCTTCACGCCAGCGAGAAGTATATAATGACCATCTATGAAACGACCGCTTCTTTGGAAATAGCCAAGGTGAAGGAGGAGGACGCCGGCATGTATTCCTGCAGAGCGTCGAATCCTGCTGGAGTAGCCACGTCCACCGTGAATCTCGTGATATTCGGTACTAGATTTGTGTGTGTGTATGTGTGTGTGTATTGTGACGTTCGTGTGATATCGTTTTCTGCTCAGTTCTCGATTGATGATTTGTGAATTTACGAATGCTTAGAAATGATAGGCTTGTGAGTTCAGAAATTCAAGGTGTTTCTAGGCGAACGTCTGAACGTTGCTTTCTTGCCCCCTACTGTGTTCTCTTTATTATTGCATTATTCTTTAATTGACCAACCAACTTCAAAGAAACCTATCGAACCTACTAACTTTAAAAAAATTTCATCTTCGAAGCGTCCGATTTTTATTTTGTATCAGAGACATCTCTATCAGGTACTAAACTTACTAGCCTCGTACGAAGAACGACGATTATTTTCATTAATAATTACTTGTGCTTCTACTCTAAAATTGTTCTATTCTAAAAACCAAAATCCTGTCCCACTATCGCATACTCGTTTTACTGTATAAAGTTGTACTTTGTGGATGTCGAGTTTTACAGTGCCGTTGCCTCCGTTGCCAGTGACCGTTCCGCCTTGCAACTGCCATAACCTCACCGACTGTTTCGTTTCGCAGAAAAAGAGGAAGAAGGCGTAGCGCCGCACTTCGCGACACCCATTAAGCCACTCATGGTGGAGGAGCACCAACCAGCTGTGCTCGAGTGCGTGGTCACTGGAACACCAGTGCCGGAAGTGAAGTGGTACCGCGGTGAGCAAGAGCTGAAGCCGCGTAAGGGCAGGGAGATCACCTTCAATCCCGAAACCGGCGTGGCGAAATTGCACATACTGCAGCCGACCGAGGAGGACGAGACGATATATCGCGTTCGAGCTGTGAATAAGTTCGGCCGTGCCGAGTGCAGGGCGAACTTGGTGATCAGTAGCGTGGTGAAGGTCAGTAAACCGGAAGTTCTACGAGCACCGAGGATCACCAGGCCCCTGCCAGCTTTGGTGGCCGAACTTGGAAAGCCGCTGACCTTGTCGGCCGATTTCGAGAGCAAACCGACGCCGGAAGTGAAATGGTACCGCAACGGGGCCGAGATCGTCCCGTCCGACAAACGCGTGATAAACATATACGAAAGCACTGCCGAACTGCGTATTCCCGAAGTGACGAAGAAAGATGGCGGCAAGTACGAGATTAGGGTTCAAAATCCTGTCGGTGAGGCGAGAAGCTCGGGCTCCGTTACGGTGAGAGAACGCGAGGACGAGACGGACGAGGTGAAAGCACCGAGGTTCGTCGAGCCGCTGCAACCACAGATCGTTGCCGAGGGAGAGGTCGTGATCATGGAAACGCGTGTCGAATCCTATCCGACAGCCTCCTTCCAGTGGTTCCACGAGACTCGTCCTCTGGAGGTAACCTTTCACTTTTCCTTTCTGCTTACGTTTCTCAATATTTGTGTATCTTGTTTCTTTAACAACTGTATACTTCCCGAGTCTTTAAACTTGCTCTTAAAGTACCCACTCTGAGATTAACCCTCAACGCGGCAATTACTTGTAATTTCAATTTTTATTTTGTGCCTTACTTGACAAGGAATTCGGTAACATAATTCGGACGATAATTAACCGTATTATCTTTAAAGATAATAAATAAAAGACGATTTACTTTTAAGATTCTAAAACTAATTATATCCGAGAGTCTCTAAATTCATTTTGAAGAAAAACATGAATATGTCTGAAATGTCTAAAAGCTGAAAGTCTCTGAGATTTCTGAGCAAACATCAATTCACACTTACCCTAGCCAAATTGAAGCATCGAAAATATCCTTGAAAATCGCAATAAAAAACAAAAAAAAAGAAAAACGACTCGTATCTAAAATCTTCTAACAGCGAATGGAGTAAAATTTCGATTTTCTATTACAGTCCACGCCACAGGTGAGGATCGTGACACAGGAGAACAGATCGATCCTCATGATCAAGGAGATCAAGCCAGAGTTCGCCGGCACGTACACGTGTCGCGCCGAAAACGTTGGCGGCTCGGTCACCTGCACGGCGACTATAAATCTGTTGGAGACACCGTGGGAAGAAACGGTGGAGCTTGTTTCGCCGACGTTCGTCAAACGATTGTCACCGGTCAGGGTCATGGACGGCGAGAGCGCGAACCTGACGTGCGTCGTTCAAGGAAAGCCTACGCCCAGAGTCGAGTGGTACCACGACAACAAACCGATCAAGGAAGGCAAGGAGATCACTATTGTACAAGACACGGAAGGTGTCTGCAGCTTGGCTATAACCGAAGTGTTCCCGGAAGATGCTGGGGAATACACTTGTCGTGCCGTGAATCCTGTTGGCGAGGCCGTTTGCATGTCGTCGCTTGTCGTGGAAGGTAATTTAAACGTTGTTGACGACGAGCGATGCTTCATTGAAATGATTTCGATGTAATTCGAAGGAAATTTGTGAAAAATTTGGAAATGACGATTTAGATTTGATACTAGAAGTAATACTGACAAGAGAATTTGCTGAGAGCTAATATATATATATATATATGAACATTTGTTAAATTGCTGTTACTGATCAAATGATATTTATCTAAATGTGGCACAAAAAATAATTAGGGATAATACACGGCATTATTCGTGATAGAATTATGATAAGAATAATTCTGTTTAAATATAATGTCAGAAATAGCGTTACGAGAAATTGAGATTACTGGCGAGATGTTTTAAAGAGACAATAATAATTTTCAGCATACGAGTACGTACCTGATTCGGAGATTGCATCCTCGATCGTTGCGACGTCTCTTACTACAGGGCAAAGTGGTTCGGAAGAGGATCTCTTATCTCCCAAGGTACCTGCAAAAAGAATTATTTTATAAACGATGAAGTTTGGTAATTTATACATTCGACAATTCGATTGCTCTCGTTTCAGGAAACTCCCTTGTTCGATACGGACACGGAAGAATCTGCGCCAGAGATAATAAAGAAACTTCCTCAGTTAATTCCTACCAAAGTCGGAGAATTAACCAGGTAAAAAGATAATATTATAGAAAATGTGAAACCATTATTTTCATAATTATTAAAATCCTTATATATGTACAATAGAGAGACAAGTATACAAGTGTTTCACTTCAAGTAGAATATTATGTTCCAGTCAGACAAAACTTCTGAGTATTACCACTCACAAATTTCTCTCAAAATTAATACTCGAATGATCATGGAATAGTTGTATAATTATACATATATATTAGTAAAACTATATTAATAATTTATTAATTACTAATTACTAATTATATATTATATAAAATAAAATATATATTATTTAAATATGTTATAATATTTAATATATAATATATTATATATAAATATTAATATATTTACATTTAAATATATTTTTAAAACGTTTAAAATATATATAATAAATATGATAATAAAATATTAATTACTAATTTTTTCCTCTTCAATTATTATATACTGAAATAACTTAAATTTTATTCTCTAGTACACAGAAAAAAAAATATGCCGCGATCTCTGTACATATTACTATCCGAAAAATTGAAGAAAAGATTAGTATGAAAATTATTAAAAGAAACCTAAATCTCAAATACTGTTCCGCCAGTAATCCATCATGAATGAATAAAATTTCATTAAATTAAATCCAGCTATTTTCAACACCTTTTATCAATTATAATTATATTTAAGATTAATTATTTATTAATTATAATTTCGTTGTTACTTCCTGCTTTGCATAGATTGGAAGTGAAGGTCAGAGGAAAGCCGAAGCCAGAAGGAAAATGGTACAAGCAGGGTCAGGAGATCGTGCCGTCGGAAGAATTCCAAGTCGAGGAATTCGAGGATGGCACGTCGATATTGACGATCGCCGAAACTTATCCCGACGACATGGGCGAGATTGTGTTCGAAGTACACAATCCGCTCGGCGTGTCGACCACCACGGCATATCTGTCGGTAGAAGGTAATAATTCGTTCATCTCGAACGAAGAAGTAATTGTTAAAGGTGGTGGAAGCTTTGCTAATCTGCTTGGTACGAGTTGTTTTCAGCTGCGCACTTCTTCGATCGGAATCATCAACGAGAATCTCCCACTCCTTGTATCTCCCTCATAAAATATTGTATCTCAAAACTCACACTGAACACTCACATCCCATTACTTTTATACACTTTTTTTTTTAATATTTTATTTAGCATTCCGCTGGCTACTCGGACCCTTTGAGTTCCATCCGCTGGCTCTCGAATTATTGCGTGAAATTCTAACGACAACGTGATATAAAGTTTTTCGACGATTAGGTACCGCGAAATTGTAGAATTACAAAGCCTTAGAACTTGTGATTAATTTTACAAGTACAAGTAACAAAGTGTTCAAATTTCCAAATTTCACGATTTCTAAATTTCTCAGTTTTAGGATCTGTAAATATTCAGATTTCTGAATTTCTAAACATCTAAATTTCTCAAATTCCCAAGTCTTCAAATTTCAAATTAAATATTCAAATTCCTAAATATTTAAATTTCCAAATTTTCCAACTTCTAAATTTCTAAATTTCTCAGTTTTTAGATTTGTAAATATTCAGATTTTTAAATTTCCAAATATCTAAATTTCTTACATTCCCAGGTTTCTAAATTTTTAAATCTTCAAATTTCAAATTAAATATTCAAATTCCTAAATACTTAAATTTCCAAATTTTCCAATTTCTAAATCTCTAAATTTTACAGTTTTTAGATCTCTAAATTTTCCGATTTTTAAATTTCTAAATATCCATCTAAATTCCCAAATTCTCAAATCCCCAAGTTTCGAAACCTTCAAATTCCCAAATTTCTGAATTTTCAAATTCCCAAATCACTAAATATTCAAATTTCCAAATTTTCGAATTACTAAATTTCCCAAGTCACTAAATTTCCCAACGTCCGAATTTTCTCACTGATATCACCAAATTTCCAAATTCTCAAGTTCTTCCAAATCTCTAAACTCCCAGTAGGAATAAAATTCCCGGGTCTAGAGTTAAACGTTTGAAATGTTAAACAATTTCACTCGACGATTCGAAAGCTGTGAAACGGGGGAAAAAAAAACGCTTTGATCCGAAAATAAAAAATAAAAAGAAGACGAAGATCTTCTCGCTTGGATGATGGAACTGAAAGGGTCGATGGTAATAAACGTGTCTCTAACGACCGTTTAATTCGTCAGGAATCGTCGGGACGAAGGAGTACAGGAAACCGTCGTGGGTGGCTCACATGGAGGAGATGCAAGAGGCTCTGAAAGGTAAGAGTCGCCAGTCGCAGGCGATCGATTGCATGCTGAGTGAAGCGGAGTGCAGCTTCTCCACGGACAGCCTGGACGACCGGGCCATTCGGGACGAAAGTTCTCAAAGGGACAGCTCGACGATGATCAGCGAATTCTCGTCGACGAGAACTTTGATGAACATCGACGACGAAGGTAAGAGATGCTCCGAGGAGGAGGACTCCTCTCCGAAGGGGTTCTTCCTGTCCAGAAGATTCTCGGACTCCGTGGAAATCGAAGGGATCACGGAATACTCCTGGGAGATGAGCACGTCCAACAGAGAAACGATTCTCGATCGCGAGGCAGCCACTTTCGCAGAAAATACCGATAACATTCCCGAGTCGAGATACAGCGAGAAACACGAGATTAAAACCGAACAGAAGACGAGAAGCGAGAGATCGAGCAAAGTGGCGAGGAAGAAGAAATTAGAGAGTTCAGAGGCGACGAAATTGCTTTCGGCGAGCGTGCCAGCGAAGAGTAAACGAGACGGAAGTGGCACGAGCAAGTCTTCCAATCTGCAGACGGTGAAATTGTCGAGAATGGACAGGACCACGCCGACGAGGGGAACCACTGTGAAAGCTAGATCTCCGTCTCCGATCCTGGCGACGAAGGTCAACGAATCTACCTCAACGGATGAGAAACAGAGGAGAGTGACGTGCAAATCGAACTCTCCTTCGCCAACCAGACTGGACAAATCGAAACTGGTGAAATCCAGCGACAAGTTAGTCGCGACCAAACCGACGAAGAGTGTCAGATCGAAGGAAGAAACGCTTGTACTTGACACGACTGAAAGCAACGAGGCTGCAAGTGAAACAGCGGAGAATATCGGCGAAGTGACGATAGAAAACGAGTCCACGATGGAATTGTTAAAAACTGAGAGAAGAAAGAAGATCGTGTTGGACTTCGACGAGTTTCCACCTCCGAGAACTGAGAAGAAGAGTTGCGTCCATTCCGATCATTCGAACGTGCCTGAAACCGGTGTTTACCTGTCGCCTATTGAAGAGAACAGCGAAGCTTCGACCGGAAGTGGACAGAATAAATTCGTCGCTAGCCATTACGGCGGTGGAAAGACGATGGAAGCTACGTTGGAGTACGATCACGCGAGGAAGTATCACACTTATCCGAAATCTAGAATCCCAATAGCGAGATGGTCGAAGGAACGACGTTACGGGAACTTGATGATGGACCCGAAGATGTACCCTTTGGAGCCGAGGGAAATCGATTTGGACGCCTTTCAGCAGTTGCACACTGCAGACAGCCAAGAGGAGTTGCAGGAATTTTTATTGCTGGAGAGCCAGTGTAGCGGGAACCTTGGACTAGCTGGAAACATGTCGGCGTCCGAGGTTTCGTGCAGTGAGCATCACAGCGAGGACGAACGGGGCACCATGTCAGGTATCCTTGTCGATTGAATTACTAACAAACGATTTACGTAATTACGAAAGAAAATATATACATTCTCTTTTTCCTTTTCAATGAGGTTGGAAGGAATGATCACAGTGAACCGAAGTTCAACGAGAGTGGATTTAATCGAAAGAAGAGAATTGTTACTTTAAATTGAAATAAAGTCTTTATTTCAGATTAGATTAAATTAAATTTCTTTTATTATTTTAATTGAGTTAGAATTTTTATTTTAAATTTCGAAATTGAAATAAAATAGCTCGATGCCGATTAGTTTAAAATTTAAAAAGTTAAAAGATATCTTAACAATTCTGTCTCCTTTTATTTTGATTGAAAATAAGACTTGTTCATTTTCTATAAATCAGCGATTGAACTTAAGCAATTTCGTATTTTCATGAAAATAATTTAGAAAATGAATATGTGATATATATATATAAATTGTTTTAGCTGTTGAATGTCATAGGAAGTATCACGCTCTAAATATTTATATGTCTTTTTTCATTTTACGTGATGCACGAAATATCATACCCTAAATGCAGTCTGATAACAAAAATTAATTGTTTTCTGTGCTTTTCATAAAAAATTGTTGTTTCGCATGGATTTCCTTTACGTGTGTTTCGTTCTTTTCTCGTTCGTCTAACCAGATTACTGACATTGGGGTCACGCGAGTCGCACAATCACCAATCAAAAGATCAGGTAAGCTGTTTGTCGAAGATCTTCCGTTTATCGTTCGTTTCTTTCGGACAATCGTCACAATTGACCGCGATTTTCTGATTTTAGCCACGCAATCTGTACCACGATTCATTCAAGAGATTACCGACGTTTATGCAAAGGAAGGTGAAACCGCGGTGTTCGAATGCTCGTACTCTGGCAATCCTACTCCAGGTATTTCAAACTTTTTGTACAATTTTAAACGCAAGTTACTGATCATTTTCATCACTATATGGATTGTACATATCGTGTTACAGTTAACTATTGGGTGAATTATACATCATTTTCTTAATTTCCAGATGTCGTGTGGTACAAGAATGACAAGATGGTCGCCAATACCTCGAACGTGAAAATTCGCATCCTTGATGAGGAGAAGAAGACATCGTTGACAATTAGACACGCAACCGAAGAAGACGACGGCGTTTATGTGTGCAAAGCTACCAGCGAGATTGGTTTGGCAACGACGAAAGCTAAACTACGCGTAACAGGTATCGTCTTCAAAGTCTCGAAATTCAACCGCGTTTAAATATTAGAAACATTGAACAGAAAAGATTACACATTAATAACATTGTTGAGAAATTTAGTGATAATTTGTAAGAAACATTTGAGGAAGAAACAACGCTTGAATGTCGTTTTCAAATTTTTCATTCAGACGTAACGGGTGAAAGACAATTCTTCGACGAAGAAGAGATCGTCGAGGAGCAGGTGATTGAAGTCAAGCCTAAGGAGAAACCGCACAAGAAGAAGAAGCCTGAACTGAAGAAGGCTAAAGAGACGAAGGAGAAGGTGAAGGCTGAACGCGTGAAGATAGAGAAGAAGGAAGTGCGCAAAGAGAAGCTGGTCCCCAAGGAACAGCCGGAGGAAAAGTCAGTAAAGTTAATAGTCAGATACGTTGTTCTGTGACGAATCTCCCAATATTACAATGGATATATCTTTCGTTTAGGAAAATTGTCGACGTTGAAGAGACTCAGGTACTCGAAACGACAGAAATCATCGAAGAACAGCCAACGGAGGTAAATGTAAAAAATTAAATACTACCGCATTCGCCGCGATATTAAAATTACTTTATAGTTAATAAATGATATTAATAATATATAAAATAAATTTTTATAATAATAATATACAAAATAAATTATATTATAAATATATATATTATTATTTTATATTATTATATAATATTATATATTTTATATACTATATATTTAATAATATATAAAATAAATTTTTCCTTCATTAACATTTTCGTTAATATAGAGCATTAATATTCTACATCAACGAAAATATTAACAAACGAAAAATTTATCTTTGCAATTCCCTCTTTCATTGAAAAGCCACGAATCGCATTGCATCTAACAGGTATCACGAGCAAAGAAAGTGGTGCCAATTCAGGAGCCACTGGTGACAGAAGCGACCGCGTCGCTGAAGAAAATCGACGATCAGAAGACGCGCGAGATGGTAGCGAAACCTGAGGAACGTGCGAAACGGGTGGTGGAGGAGCGCGAGGGAGTGGTTGTCGTCTCGGAAGTAGCCACGGAAGACATAGCGCGGGATTTTACGGTGGAATCGGTGATCGATCGCGCTCAGATCACGTCGGAGGCCTTAGAGACCGTCTCTGTCACTGAGGTGCACACCGAGGCCAGCGTGCAGGAGATGAGACGAATCGACACGAAGCAACGAAAGGCGAAGAAAACGGTGGTGACCGAGGAACAGATATTCGAGGAGAAGCCCAGAGAGGTGATCACGGAGGAGAAACCGAAGAAGAAGAGGAAAGACAGGGTGAAGGTGACCATCGAGGAAATCGTGGAGAGACAGCGAGAGAACATCGCGAGAGAGGTGGAGGAGATCATGGAGACGCTTCACGCGAAAGAATTCGGGCCTGGGGAGGCGCCACTTCGCGAATTGGCTACCATCGGCTTTTTAGTGCGACAGGGAGTCTCCGTGAACGAGATAAACGAGAGCTTGTACAGAACGGACAACTTCCCCGCGCTGAAGACCCCCGAGGCTCAGAACGCGCTGGTTCAGCTGGTGGAGAGAGAGGGCCACGGTCCGTTGATCACTCAGGTTCTGACAGAGGAAACGACCACCGACGAAAGCGTAGTGGCTGCCACCGTTGGCTTCCGTGCTTTCATGAGAATGATCGAGCTGCAACACGTCACCGTGGAGGAGGTGCTCACGCACTTTGCGCCGGAGGACTTCCGGCCGCGTGCTTGGGAAGTTACAGAAGCTACGGAAGTAAGGATTTTTTTTTCTTTTTAATCCTCCTGTATTCTTTAGATTGCTTTTAATTGAGTTCTATCAAGGTTTCTTGGATAAGAAAAATAATTCTTCTTTCTAATATGCATTGGTAGCTTATCTGCCTGTTGCAAAGAATTGACATTTGACTGCATAGATATTCAAAGGGATAAAAAAGTTCAAATCAGTTCTTCTGTTTCGATTAAATTCCTTTCTCTCGACTTTCGACAGTCGTTATCTATTTACGTACATATCGTAATATTAATACATTTTTATAATCGCTTGTATGGCTACATTGAATACAGTAAGAATAATTATTCGCAGGTTGAAACGGAGGAGCGGATTACGGAACGAGTGGATGTCATCCGTAAAACGGAGGTCCATTTCATGGGTAAGTCGGGAATGCGGTGTGAGGTTTGAAAAAAAAACTTGGAAAAAAAGAAGAACAGAAAAGAAATGTGCATAAACAACGAACGACGCGATGTTGTTACGAAAAAGACACATCGCGGATCATCTAATATATTAAACGTCTTGCGTTTTGGTGTGTGCTTGCGTGGCTGCCTATACACTTATAACAACTTGTACATTTTCCTTCAGTTTTCAATTTTTTGTATATAGCCCGCGACTTCACGATATATACATATATATACCTGTATAAGCTCGAATAAGCATGCGTTTTATTTCATTTTGTGTTTACTGTTTCTCTCTCTCTCTCTCTCTCTTTGTATATAATTTAACAACCGAAGGAAATCGAACGTTTTCCTTCGCCACTTTTTTTTTTTTGTATGTACACGTTATGTATTATATATTTGAAATAAAAGTGATTTTATACCACGTGCCATAATATTCCTCTGCGTGTGTGTGTTTTCTTTATTTTTTTTTTCATCTCTTTTCTCTTTGCCTTTTCTGCGCTCGCCCCTTATCTCCAGAGCTCCCACGAAAGAAACGAATGGATTTTCTGTTTGCAGAGAGGAGGGACGAAAGAAAAGCCGTCCGCACGCAGGATATTCGTGACATTAAAGGTTTGAAGCAACGTGTTCTCAATGCATGGGATAATACAATTCGTACAATTCCAGTCCATTCGATTCACGAACGGACAGCATCATTAATATTATTTACTTGTCATTTTTTTCACAAAGATTTCAGTGTCCGGACAGTCGACACCACATCGACATTCCCAGTCTACTTTTTTTTCCAATTCTTTGTTTGTTCAGAGATTGTTCTTTAGTTTAAATCATCTTCAAACATTCCTCGCAGATTCTGTCTGCAAAAGTCCACGGTTATACGTCACTTTGATTTAGCAACGATTACGTTACGATCGATGAGAAAGGATTTCAGATTATTAGAAATGATTCTGCGTAGAGTAAAATTTTAATTTTCAACTACTTCAGTATCGTTGGTTCGTAGGCGACACGTTAGATCATTCGTGTTTCATTTATAATCCTATGTATAAGATTAATTTAATTTTTAATACAAGTATTGAATCTGATTAATTTTCGAATAATCTTGATTATTGTATAAACTCGTGTAATTTTAATTAATTTCTTAATCTGATAAATTTCAGTTTTCCAGTATTACACATTTTTTTATAGTATGATCGATTCTTGTACGAAAAGAAACAATGAATTACGAATCATCTACGATCCAACGACACCAGTTGAAAATTAATCAACTCGACAGAATGTGGTAATTCTGAACGGATGCCAAAATTCTTCATTCAACATTCCGCTACAAGCTTGAAGATCATCTAAACTACTAAGAAAAAGATTCACATCTTAAGCTCACTTGCGCTGACTAATAGTATCGATACCATGTGTCGTAGATCAAAAATCATTGAGACAAAAACAAAACAAAAAAAAAAAAAAAAAAGACAAAGTATGCGAGTGATTGATCATACGATACGGTCTGTACGTAATGATGATATTTTATTATTCTTTCAGATGCATGAAGCTTACTTGATCGAATAATAGCAGTAAAATTGTTCTGCTTATGCCGCTATGCTTTCCACGCGCCGTATCCCATCGTTATCCTACTCTTTTCCCTCTCATTATACTTTTTCCTTAAATTATAATCGCCCTCCCCCCTCCCAAAAAAAATTACTATGTAAATCTTCGATCCATGTCAACCGAACCAAAAAAAAAAAAAAAAACAACAAAAAAACAAAAAAAACCACCACCAAAAGCTTCTCGTTTTGAGCTTCGCTCTGCTAATCGCAGTTTCGATGTAAGTAAAGTTTGATACGCTTCGATTCATGTATTTCATTTGCGTTTGGCAACGAGTCCATCATTTTTTTCACCGACTTTCTATCACCAGTTTTTTCTGTTTTCGAACGGTTCGTTTATGTTCATTTTCATGTCCTGTTTGCATTACTTCATTATTTCAGAAACTGTGAAATATATATAATAAAATATATATAAACTGCACATTCATTGCAATCAAAGATTACATAAATTTCTTCGAACGTGTCATTAAAAATTGATAGACAATTTCGATGATCATAATTTTCCCAATGCCAGTGTTTCAGAGTTTCTGGATCGGTTATTATAATATTCGTTGGTAAACTGATATTTTCTGGTAGTAGTTCATATTTGCTAATTGTTAATTGAGAATGCAATTGGCTGTTTTCTGTACTTGTTACTGTTACACATTCAAGTTACACACTCACATGAATCTCTCTCTCTGTATAATTTATCACGTTGCCATTGCGCACATGATTAGCACATTAGAGAAAAGATGTACCTTCCTCGTTTATTTTCATTTCCAGTTTCTCCTTTTGTTTCTTTTCTTTTTTTTTTCTTTGTTTGGCATTAGTAGCAAGCACGATGTGTAACAGACAAGCGTCAATTTTTATTTGTTTCTTCTTTATTTTATTTCTTCTTTCCTCTTTTTTTTTCCTTTCTTTTTTCTGTGTTAACGTTGGTTTGACTTCTGGCCGGCCTATACTATCTCTCTCCACTGCCACCACACGAGATTTACACACGCACCACTTGTTATTAAACACGCATGAGCCCAAGTGCCTGCGCACACTACTCTTCTAGATATCGCAACAAACATTCCAGAGACATCGTAATACCGACAAAATGAGACAGTATTCAATTCCATGCCATTGTGAGAAACTTTACAAGAAACACTGTGTCAATCGAGTCGTTATCCACTCGTGAACATTATCTACTTACCTGTGACCGTGTACTGTCTTTGACCAACTCGGGATGACACACATTACTATCTATACTTTACAATAGATAGTCACTTTTGCGGTATATAATTATGCACGCATAATGTGTTTGCGCCGCTGATTTCTGGCAGCCTTCTTGCAAACGATTGATTTAAAGAAAGAGGTAGAAGAAGAGGAAGTTTCATTATTTTTACGAGATGGCCCTATAGTAAATAGATTTATTTATCTATTGATTCGTTTTGAAGAGATTTATTACGATGTAACGATAATAATTCAATAGAAAAATTAAACAAAGTTATAAAATTCTATTCTGTATTAAATGTTAGATTCATTCCTTCAATCCTTCTGATGATTCATGTTAAATATATTGAACGTTATGTGACTGAATTGAACAAGTTATTGAACACCATATAAACATATACTTCGTCACAAAACATCATGACAAATTTAAATAATCTATTCAGGTCGTTGTATAATGTACAAAAAGGAAAGTAACAGAACTTTTTTATAAATTTACGAGACTAGTTATTAACAATATAAATATAATAATAATGTAATAATATAAATATAACAATTATATAATAATATAATAATATATAGCGCTAGAAATTAATAATGTACACAGTACATTATATATGATTAACCTGTGATATATTTATCCGTCAATTCATTTGTATTGAACGCTAAACGTAAGTCTAGAAATTAATAAAAGAAAAAAAAAGGAAACGTTCAAACGAACAAAATCAATATTAAAACTTTCATCTTCTATTTTCTTTCTTACGTGTGACACTTGAACATTCTCATCCCGAAATGGTCGACCATACGATACCTTTGGAAGCCGCGTAGTTTAAAATAAAACACGCTGTTCACATACTATCCGCTGTAACTGTTCTTACTTCAATTTTTGTTTCCTTCTCTTCGTTTCTTTTAATTTCTTTCTTTCTTTTATTTATTTATTTTTTTCTTTCTCTTACCTTTATACAAACTCCGTGCACTGTACGTATGTAGGTTTCTTTTGTCTCACTCTTGTCTCGTATTGAAGCACGTTGTCTGAGCAAGCAGCATCCGCAGCATATCAATGGTTCGTCGCATGAAGTCTGCAAAAAAACAGTGAAAAGAAAGATTAGTTAAGAGAAGTAAAAAAAAAAAAAAAAAAAAAGTAAAATATAAAAAAATAGAGCCACGAGAATGAAATTTTTTTTTCTTTCTTTGAACGTCTAACTCCGGCCAAGTGAGAGCGAGCGAACGAGCGAACGAACGAACGAACGTGCGAAAGGCTTAAACGTGAGAGAAAGACCCGCACGTTTCCGCGTTCATGATTGACACGAATATTCTCACATACTTTCCACAGAATACGAGGACACACGGCAGGCACACACGACACTGCACGAACGAAAAGTAACAAAACCGAAGGAACAGATCGAGGAGAGAAAGGAAGATAGGGACGAGGGGGTTCAGGTTGTAGAGATCGAAGAGATCGAGGAGACCGAAAAGGAGAGGAAGAAGAGAAAGGACGTGGAAGAGACCGAGGAAGAAATCGAAACGGTTATTATCGAAACAGACTCGAGGGGCAGACTGGCTCAGAAACAAAGGAAACACGATGATTTAGAGAAACAGGTAGAGGAGGAGGAGGAGGAGGAAGAGGAAATTATAGAGAAAGTGAGGAAAGAATTGAAGCCGAAACGACCGAAGATCGGTCAGGACGAGGTTGAGCTGGAAGAGATCGAAGAACTCGAGATCACCAGAGATAAATCTATGCCTTCGATCGTGTTGAACGTTCCTAGCCAACGGCATCAAGTGGTGCCTTTGGATCGTACCGTCGAACAGGCACCTGGGAAACCAGAACTGGAAAGAGCTAAATTGACGATGGACACCATCACGCCGTTGACCGAGCAATTGGTTCCTGTACAAGAGAAAGAGATCGACGATATAACTCGCGTGAAGCCGGTCGAACGCAAAGCATCCATGTCCATTTCACCGGTGGAGCCTTACTCCACTACCGAGACAACTGTTCAAGCTTCAACCGGTGAATTCGCCGACACGTTCAAGCCTACGTCGTACGAGGCAACGCCAGGTTTCGTTCCGTCGGAGGGTTTGGTCGTCAGCGAGACCCTGGCCAACGACGCTGGCCTGTCTGCTTTGACCGTAGACAAACAGGAAGTCGGTCGAACCGCGGACGTTAGCGTGACTGTTCAAGAAGCTACCACCGTGTACGAGACGATGGTGAGTCAGAAGGAAGCACCGACAGAAGATTTCGTGTCGCCGTTAACGGCCAAAGCGGAGGACACTGTTCTGCCACAGGTGGGGCTGTCAGTGTACGAGGTTCAAGAAGGACTGTCGGAGGACAAGCTGGAACCGTTGAGGACTGTGCCAACTAAGCCGAGAGTGAACGTAACGGCGGTTGAGCCACTGATCGTTGAGGAAGTTCGAGCCGAGGACAAACCAGGAAAGTATTACCCAGAGCTGGTGGTCCCTACGGAAGTTGCCACGGAAACTGTGATCGCGCAACGTCAGCGAGTCACGGAGGAAACGCACGCGCCTGAGAAGGAGGGCGAGTACGTGCCAGGAAGACTGCCGTCCAGTCAGAGAGCTCAGGTTGGAATCTCGTACGGGAACGAAATAGCAATTGTCCAGCAGAACGTCGTTCAGGAGAGCGAGGGGCCGTTTGTTTCTGAACGAAAGACCGACACGTTCGAGGCAACGACGAACGTGACACTGTTAGAAGGAGTTTCCGTGTCCACGGTACAAACGCAAGACACGGAGACTCGCTTGACGATCGAAGAGACGAAGAGGGCCGTGGCCGATTTGAACGTGGTTGAAATCGCGTCGGCCATGACTGTGGAGACTGTCCCGTCTGAGAAGGAGAAGGAGTACCAACCAGGAGATAAACCAGCCACGAAGACAGCGGAGACGTCGATATCTTCGTTGGAAATCGGCTCTGTCGCTAGTACGCTCGTTCAAGAGTCCGAGGGTATCTATCATCCGGACCAGAAGCCAACCAAGGTACTGGCGGAAACTTCGATCCGACCCGAGGAACACGTGACGATATCGGAGATCCAGACGGCGGATTACCCGGCAGATTTCAAGGAGGAACTAAAGTACGTGGAGGAAAGTGGAACCGTGGCTGTGCAACTGACCGAGGCTAAGACGGTGCAAGAGACGATGATTCACGACCGCGAAGCGAAAATGGAAGAGTTAGCGAAACCAGAGGAGCGCGTAGTTGAAGCTAGTTATGACGCGATTAGAAGCATCGAGGTGTTCCAGACAACGTCCGTAGAGAAGGAAGCTGATCTCAAGATCTTCGAGATGCCGGAATCTCATCGTGGAAAGACAGTGCCCGCTCATCCTGTGGTTTCGTTAGAAGTTGAGATGACTCAGCCGGAGGACAATTTAGGCGTTATCAGGAAAGAAATCCCATCATCTGGTGTGGCTAAGGTGGAGCCTATCGGATTGCAGGGTACCGTAGTAGGAGAGACAGTCGTGGCGGAAGACGTGGCACCTGTCGAAAAGGACAAATCACCTGAATCGAAGACGGCTGAAGTCACGATGAACGAGATAGAGAGCGTGCGTACCACCATGGTGATCGCTAGCGAGAGCGAAGCCGAGTACACGCAGATTTCTGAGGTCAAGGGAGAGTATGCCAGCACAGAGTTCACCACGCAAGTCGCTCCGGTGTTTGAGGAAGTCAGAACTCACTCGCCAACGGGTGAATACGTGCCTGGGGAGAAACCAGCTTCCGGCGTGGCTGAACCATCGCACGTTCCACTGGAGAGCGTGACTGTAGCCATGCAACAGCTAGCAGAGAAGGAAGATTTGTACAGAGCCGACGTACAACCGGATCAAAAGACAGCGATTGTAGAATTGACTGAACCGAGACCCGGCCCAACTGTCACGGAGGTTATTCCACACGATCGCGAGAACGTTTACAGCCCTGACGCGAGACCACAGGATTACACTGCTCAGACGTTGGTGTCGGGTCGCACGGTCGCGCTGAAGTCAGAGACTTTGGTAGAGCAAAGCACCGCTGTGATGAGCATCGACAAGCCAAAGTCCGGAAAGGCTGTTCCGCAAAGGGACGCACTGGAGGAATTGATCGTCACGGAGACGACCATCGCTGAAACGGAGAAGACACGGGAAGCAGATGTACTGCCAACTACTCAGAGCGCTGACGTCGAGATCCAGACGAAGACTGAGAAACTGACAGTGACCGAGGTGACCAGTGTCCAAGAAGAAGAGAAGTTGGAGGTGGAAGAGATACCGAAAGAGAGAAAGGTTACTCTGGGAATCACCGGAGGTCACGAGGTCGCCGAACTAGAGGAGACAATTCTCGCGAGCAACGTGGATATCCTGACGGAAGAGAAGGCGAAGGAAGAGCGTGCTAGTCAGCAACAGAGTGGACTGGAAATCGTCGAACAGACGGAGATATCCGTCTCTGAGAAAGAGTCTCCTCTTCAGGAAGATGTGAAACCAGATACTAAGAACGTTGAAGTCACTTTCGAAGAAGGTCAAAGCGTCGTGGTAGGTATGACGTATCCGGAGGATAAGGAAGGAGTTTTCGCTGGAGAGGAGAGACCCAAAGGCGTGGAAGCCACGGTAGACGTGGTCGCTCAAGGAGTGGCGTCTAAATTCGAGATCATCAGTGACACAGGTCTGAGCGACTTGCCGCTTGATGGCGTTCAGGAAATGAAACCAAAGACCACCGTACTGGCTGTCGAAGCTGTGGTTGCCGAAGAGGTGCAGACCAGAGAGACAGAGGCGCCATTCAGCGAGATCAAACCTTCCGATAAGAAAGCGAATCTTGAGTTCGTGACTGGCGAAGGTTTGATCGTGTCGGCAGTTACCACCGAAGACAAAGAGAGCCTGCTTCCAGAAGCTGAGAAACCAGAAACCAAGTCAGCTAGCTTCGACATTCCGACACACACCGTGGCGCAAACTAGCGAGACCACCACGACAGATAACATAGGCGAATTTAAGCGCGAGGAAGCTGCCGCGGCAACGGCCACGACGGATCATGTCACTTTCCGCAGTTTAATTGCCTCCGAGACTGCTCCTGGTGACCTGGAGAAGCCTATGGAAGATTTTGTTCAACCAGACAAGAAAGTGGTAGACGTTTCGTTCCAGGAAGAGGAGGGGGTCACGGTGATCGAGACGATCGCTTCAGACAAGGAGAAGGAGTACTTGGAGAGGCTGGAGATCCATGGTGAACAGGCGACGCCTAGTTTCGATGCTCACAAAGTGGCTCAACTGACGGAGATCAATCCAGCTGCTGTTCCCGGTGACTTGACCATACCGGTGCCAGCCACAGTCGCAGCCAAAGAGGAACGATTGCCATTCGAGAGCGTCGTTCAAACCGAGACCATTGCGTCCGAGACGGAGAAAGAGTTCAAAGATACACCTGTCATCACCAACAAAGCCGAAGTGTCTGTCAGCGAAAGCATCAGCGCTACAACCACCACCGAGATCCCGGCCGACAAGGAGGATATTCTTCAGATCCCTGAGAAACCGGCTGAAAAACAGGCTAGCGTTCAGCTTGCCGGACACGTGATTGCCGAGAAGACTGAAATCACCGTTGACTCGAGTGCTGGAAAGTTGGAAGAGGCGAAGCCAGTTTCCGCGTCAGCAGTGCCGTCTAGCATCCCCCTGGAAGCATTAATCAGCTCGGAAACCCAACCAACCGAGGCTGAAGGATCGCTCGACAAGGACAGAGCGCCGTTGCGAGCACTGGCTGACTTGTCCGTGGTGGAGGAACAGAGTATACAAGTGTCGGCTGTGATTTTGGAGGACAAAGAGGAAGAGTACAAGTCCAAAGAGTTGCCAGAGGTGAGGACTGCTGGGAAGAGCTTAGTTTCTGGTCACGTGGTCGCTGAAACAACCGTGCAAGTCGCAGACTTCAGCGCAGGGGTGTTCGTCGAAGAGAAACCATCAGGCGCCACCGCAGTACCGGAACACGTCCCGTTTATCCCGTTGATTGAGTCTCAGACTGTCGTGCAGGAGAGCGAGGACAAATTCATACCGGGACAACTGCCAGAGGATAAGAGAGCTGTCGTAGATCTCGAGGAAGGTAGAAAGATCGTGACTGTGTCCCAAGTGACTCCCGCGGACAAAGAATCTCTATACGTCCCTGAAGAACAGCCGTCTAAGCGTGCAGCTTCCGTCGGACTCGATAGCACTCGCGCAATTGCTGAAACCACCATAGTCTCTGTCGAAGATTCGGTGGCAGAAGTGAGTATAGAGAGGCCAGATACCAAAAAGGCGTTGCCGAGTCAAGAAGTGTATCAAAGCGTACAAGTCAGCGAGGATATCGTTCAGGATCGAGAGAACATCTTCGAGGGGAAGTTCAAGCCAGAAGTTCAGCAGGTGGAAGTTTCGATCGAAGAAGGTAAACGCGTGACCACCGTCGTTGAAGTGAGCGCAGCGGATAAGGAGGAGATGTTGAAAACCGTGCAGGAAGAGAGAACGCGATCGGCAGTGCCGGCTATCGTATCTGGTCACGAGGTGGCGGAAAGGTCAGAGGTCATTCCACACTCGAGTACTGGAGAGATAGACATCGTGAGACCTGCAACAGCGACAGCACAGGTGGGCCAGAAGCCGTTCGAAACGGTAGAAACGACGGAACAGATCCTGGCGGAGAAAGAAGTGGACAAGATCGAAGAGCTGTCGATGCAGAAGACCAGCGCGCGCGTCACGATAGACGAGAACAGGTTCATCGCTGTAACCGAAGCGACCACGGCACAGGATGTCGAAGCAGAACTGTCAGCCATGAGGAAACCTCGCGAAGAAACAGCAAAGCCAGCAATGGAGGGCAAAGAAGTCGCCGAACAGATGGAAGTGTGTCTGAAGGAAGGGCTTGGAGATCTTCCCGAAGCTCTGAAACCAACGGCCTTCGAGGCTCGTCCTACTCAAACTACGTTGGAGAGCGTTGACATCAGCGAGACAGTCCCAGAGGAACATGGCGCGATATTCGAGGAGAAGATGACACTGGACGAACGTAGCGCAAGAGTGAGCTTCGTGGAAGGGAAGAGCATCACGGTTTCTCAGGTGATCGCTCAGGATAAGGAGGACACTATGACAATACAGAAACGTGAAGAGAGCACTGCTCAGGTGACTCTGACGAAGGTTGGAATGGACGTGGCGCAGAAGGCTCAAGTGTTCGTCGATCAGAGCACCGGAGATGTCCGGCCGTTAGAGAAACACGAGGTGAAAGCTCATCCTAAACAGGATGCCCTGGAACCAATCATCGTCGAAGACGTTCCAAGCGCAGAAAGCGAGGGGATATTCGATAAGTATCCAAGGACAGTTTCGTCGACCGCAGTGCCTACGTTCGAAGAGGGTCACAGTATATCAGTGACGGAAGTGACATCGGCCGAAGTTGAATCTTTGCTGAAGGAAAGAAAGTTAGAGGCTGCTCAGACAGCTAGCAGTACAATCATCACGGAACGTAACATCATCGAGACCACTCAAGTCGAGTCTCAAGTTAATATACCGGACAAGGTGAAAGAAGACACGGTGAAGCCACAAATAGCTACTCCAGGTCAAGACACGTTTGAAAGTATCATTGTGAGTCAGAACATCGTCGAAGAGAGCGAGCGTACGTTCGAAGGCGTGTTCAAACCTCAGACTCAAAGAGCAGACGTGGATGTGCAGAAAGTGACGCCTCTTCAAGTGTCAGAGACTGTTACCGAGGACAAGGAGAGTGTTTTCGACGTTGTGCATAAGAGAGAAGGGGTCACAGCTACCCAAGACATCAGTCTTCACGAAACCATAGTTGGATCGTTGGTGGAGAGTGTTCAGAGTACTCAAGAAATTCACGAGGAGAAACGAGTGTCTTCTCAAGCCACGATGACTCAGACTGTCATAGAGACAGCTGTTAAGATTGAGACGACAGCTGGCGAAAGTGAAGAGACGTTCGAAGGGAAGTTTAAGCCTGAAGAACAGAAAGGAAAGCCTCAGATGGAAGGACTTACTACCGTTACGGTTACTGAAATAGTTTCCAACGAGATTGAAGATGTCCTGCCTGCAGATGTTGCCCCTAAAGAACAGCTGGCTCAGCCTAGTTTGACTGGCAGAGAAGTTCCCGAAGTGACGCAAATAATCACAGGAGCGACCACCGAAGAATTCGAGAAAGTAACTCCATTGAAGGAACAACAAGGTAAAATGGAAGTGGAGGAACTGACTTCGGTGACGATCTCCGAGGTAATATCGAACGAAACGGAAGATGTATTCACTACCAAGTTCGTGCCTAAAGATCAGAAGGCAGACTTTAATATTCTAGGCCGGGAGGCAGCAGAAACATCCCAAGTGACAACCATAGCTGAAACTGAAGAACTGACGGTGAGACGTCCTGAAGAACAGAAAGGCAAACCAAAATTGGACGAGCTCACTCCGCTCACAGTTTCTCACGTGATATCTGGAGAAGCTGAGGAGGCACTACCAACAACTGAGATCCCAACGGAGAAAACAGCTCAGCCTAGTCTGATAGGAAGAGACGTAGCAGAAACTATACAGGTGTTGACTGTTGCCAGTACAGAGGAACTCGTAGCATCTAAAGCTCCGGAGGAACAGAAAGGGAAACCTAAATTGGACGAGTTCACTCCGCTCACAGTTTCGCACATTGTGTCTGCAGAAGCTGAAGAAACGCTCCCAACAGCTGAAGTACCAAAAGAGAAGACAGCTCAGCCTAGTTTGACAGGCAGAGACGTAGCGGAGACATTACAAGTGTTGACCGTTGCGAGTGCAGAGGAACTGGCAGCGCCCAAAGCTCCAGAAGGACAGAAAGGAATGCCACAAATAGAAGAACTGGCTCCTTTGACAGTTTCACAGGTGGTCTCTCAAGAAGCGGAGGGAACATTGCCTGCGCCAGAAGTTCCAGTTGAAAGAGAAGCGCAGCCAAGCATGATAGGCAGAGACGTGGCACAAACGATGGAAGTTACGACTATGGCGAATGTTGACACGTTAGCTGAAGACAAGAAGCCTGGGGAACAGAAAGGTGTTCCTGGTCTGGAGGAATTTGTATCCATATCGGTGTCGCAAACAGTTTCCACTGAGATGGAAGACGTGCTGCCGAGTCCTGAAGTGCCTGCAGAGAAAATGGCGCAACCAAGTCTAACAGGACGTGATGTAGCAGAAACTACACAAATTTTAACAATGATGGCTGCGCAAGAATTAATGGCTGACCAAGCGCCAGAGCAACAGAAGGGTAAACCAAATGTCGAAGAGCTCGCTTCCATTACTGTCTCTCAGACGGTTTCACACGAGACTGAAGAGACGTTGGAGAAGCAAATAGCACCTAGTTCGGCGACTGCTAAACCAGCTCTTACGGGAAGAGAAGTCGCTGAAACTAGTCAAATTCTAACAGTGACCAGTGTAGAAGAATTAGAAAAAGCTATACTACCTGAAGGACAGAAGGGTAAAGCAAGTTTGGACGAATTGACGTCTTTAACAGTTTCTCAAGTGGTGTCCAGTGAATTGGAAGACATTCTACCGTCTCCTGAAAAACCAAGTGAGAAAATTGCTCAACCGCAGATGACTGGTAGAGAGATAGCTGAAAAGACTGAAGTCTTGACTGTGACGAGTGTAGAGCAATTAGAAAAGCCCACGTTACCCGAGGAACAGAAAGGAAAGCCAACATTGGACGAACTGACATCAATTACAGTTTCCCAAGTTGTTTCAAACGAATTGGAGGATACTTTGCCATCTCCTGAGAAACCAAGTGAGAAGATTGCTCAACCACAGATGATTGGCAGAGAAATAGCTGAAAAGACTGAAGTCTTGACTGTGACGAGTGTAGAGGAATTAGAAAAGCCCACATTACCCGAGGAACAAAAAGGAAAGCCGACATTGGACGAACTGACGTCAATTACAGTTTCCCAAGTTGTTTCAAACGAATTGGAAGATACTTTGCCATCTCCTGAGAAACCAAGTGAGAAGATTGCTCAACCACAGATGATTGGCAGAGAAATAGCTGAAAAGACTGAAATCTTGACTGTAACGAGTGTAGAAGAACTAGAAAAGCCCACATTACCCGAGGAACAAAAAGGAAAACCAACATTGGACGAACTGACGTCAATTACAGTTTCCCAAGTTGTTTCAAACGAATTGGAGGATACTTTGCCATCTCCTGAGAAACCAAATGAGAAGATTGCTCAACCACAGATGATTGGAAGAGAAATAGCTGAAAAGACTGAAGTCTTGACTGTGACGAGTGTAGAGGAATTAGAAAAGCCCACATTACCCGAGGAACAAAAAGGAAAGCCAACGTTGGACGAACTGACATCAATTACAGTTTCCCAAGTTGTTTCAAACGAATTGGAAGATACTTTGCCATCTCCTGAGAAACCAAGTGAGAAGATTGCTCAACCACAGATGATTGGCAGAGAAATAGCTGAAAAGACTGAAGTCTTGACTGTGACGAGTGTAGAGGAATTAGAAAAGCCCACATTACCCGAGGAACAAAAAGGAAAGCCAACGTTGGACGAACTGACATCAATTACAGTTTCCCAAGTTGTTTCAAACGAATTGGAAGATACTTTGCCATCTCCTGAGAAACCAAGTGAGAAGATTGCTCAACCACAGATGATTGGCAGAGAAATAGCTGAAAAGACAGAAGTCTTGACTGTGACCAGTGTAGAAGAATTGGAAAAGACTATACTACCTGAAGGACAGAGAGGGAAAGCAATTTTGGACGAATTGACATCCTTAACAGTTTCTCAGGTAGTGTCCAGTGAATTGGAAGACATTCTACCGTCTCCCGAGAAACCAAGTGAAAAGATTGCTCAATCACAGATGACTGGTAGAGAGATAGCTGAGAAGACTGAAGTATTGACTGTGACCAGTGTAGAAGAATTAGAAAAGCCCACGTTACCCGAGGAACAGAAAGGAAAGCCAACATTGGACGAACTGACGTCAATTACAGTTTCCCAAGTTGTTTCTAGTGAATTGGAAGATACTTTGCCATCCTCCGAGAAACCAAGTGAGAAGATTGCTCAACCACAGATGATCGGCAGAGAAGTAGCGGAGAAAACCGAAGTCTTGACTGTGACGAACGTAGGGGAGTTAGAGAAATTGGAGAAACCTGAGAGCCAGAAAGGTAGGCCGGATGTGGAAGAGCTGAGCTTCCTTACCGTTTCAGAAGTAGTATCAACAGAAGCTGAGAAGGAATTACCAGCTCCAGAAGCTCCCAAAGTACGCAAAGCTCTTCCACAATTGGACAGCATTGAAGTTGCAGAAACGTCAGAAGTCTTAACTATGACAAGTGCCCAGGAACTTCCTAAACCAAAAGCACCGGAGGAACAAAAAGGGAAGCCTCAACTAGAAGAATTGCTGTCTCTGTCAGTGTCAGAAGTGGCGTTCGGTGAATTAGAGAAGGGTCTTCCAACACCTGACGAACCTACCACTCAAACGGCCAAACCTAGTCTCTTAGGTATCCAAGTTGCTGAGAAATCCCAGGTGATCACGTCGGTCACTGCTGAAGAGTTGCAAGAAGCTAGCAAACCAGATACGAAGCAAATTATTCCCGAACAAATTCCATTCGAAAGTATTGAACAAATGCAACCAGTGGCCCAAGAGAGCGAGGATACACTGGTCGTCGAGAAAACAGCCATGTCGGTCACGGCTGAGATGTCGTTCCGCGTGTCGGAGAGTGTCGAAGTGACACAGGTGACAGCTACGGAACAAGAATCGAAGGATGTGATAAAAGGCGTTGCGAAAGAAGTTTCGGCTCAACCTGACGTAATTAAACACGAAGTAGCTTTGAAGACTGAGATTCAACCAGCTGACGCAGCTGGTGAATTTCAAGTAACTAAGCCTGAGGGAAAGACGGCCAGAGGTGTAAATGAGATTCGGCAAGGTGTGATAGTGACAGAGCCAGTGAGCTCTGGCGAAACTGAGTCAGAAATGCCCGAGTCTGCGTTACCTTTCGCGAAGTTAGCAAGCGTTACTATCGAGGCAGAACACCTGGAACACGTTGTGGGTGAGTATTATTGTTATCAACGTATTCGATTGGCATCGACGGGACGGACGTGCACGTGGACGTTTAGGATTCGACCGGAAGACGTATATTGACGATAGTGGTTATACTGATTTGGTTGTTGAGAGATCGTAGGGGGAGGCTCGATCGAGGCGCAACAACGATCAACGCGCGAAACTTTTAAACGCGTGTTCCAAGCAGGTTTGATAGGGTCGTCGGGTGTAGGATAATGGTTGTAGAAAATCGTGCAAGGTAGGTATGTAGACAACACCACAGAATCAGACACGATACGAACAGGTCATGGGAACAACATAGGTTACTCTCTCACACACACAGCTCATTCATCAGACAAAGTACAGAAATTTCATCCGAAACAGGTTTGTACAGGGCGTTCAACGATTCTGTACACTGCGAAATCGATGATTCAAGGTACACACGACACAAATTAACCAAATCAAGCGCCGAAACACACAAATTTCGGCGAGGTGCCGCGGTTATACGTGAGAAGTCAAACCAAAAATAAAAAGAAAAAAAAAGAAAAAGTAAAAGAAAAGCAAAATAGTGCGAGAACGATTACTGCCACGACACGATAATCATATCACACTTGTTCTTGTATACATTTCAGAAACTACAGAAGTACCAGCGCAACAACATCACATCACAATCACACAACACACAACAAAACACGATACGCCACAGCAAACGATCGAATCAGACACAGAGGTAATCGAAGAGTACACGACGAAATTCAGGCGCGGAAGTAAGGACGATGAAACTGCCGCGGTCAAGACTAAGAAAACGATCATACGCAAGAAAAAGCCTAAAACAGAGGCTGAAGAGGACAATGTCGTCGTCATTGAGGAGGAACTTGAAGATATCAAACCGAAAATACCATCGATACCAAAGAAACAGTTTATGCCTATCGAGGAGATTACCACAACGATGGATGTTGAAGAAGTTGTACCAACGAGAATCGACGAGGTCGAGGAATCTCACAAGGAAGAGGAGAAAGTTGAAGTTGAAGTAATTCAGGTTCAAGATACGGATCAAAGGAAGAAAGTTACCAAGAAAATTATACGAAAGAAAGGGAAAGCACAAGTTACTGAGGAAACGACGGTGGAGGAAGAAGGAAAAGCACCGGTAACCACGGTAATAACGAAACCAATGGAAGAAGAAGTACCAGAGGAAGAAACGAAACCATTGGCACCAGTAGATTACATTACATCTACTGAAAAAGTGGAAGAACAAGTGACAGTAACGGAAGAAGTAACAAAAGAAGGAAAACCAAAGAAGATTACTAAAAAGAAGATAATTAAGAGGAAAGGTAAAGAGCAACAGGTGACTGAAGTAGTTACAGTCGAAGAAGAAGGAAAAGCGCCAGAGACTAGTGTCGTTGAAGGACCAGCGGAAGAAGTAGTAGAAGAGGTCGTGAAACGATTGCCAACACCACAGTATGCCAAACCATCGGAAGTAGAGGAGGTTAGGGAGCAAGTTACAGTTACCGAAGAAGTAACTCGATGGGGTAAACCAAAGAAAACCACAAAGAAGAAAATTATTAAGCGTAAAGGACAGGAACAGCAAGTGACAGAGGTGGTTACAGTCGAAGAACAGGGCAAAACACCAGTGACAACTGTGACTGAAGGACCAGTGGAAGAAATCGTTGAAGAAACTATAAAGCCACTGCCTGCAACAGAACGTATTACACCAACGGAAGTAGAAGAAGTAAGAGAGCAGGTGACAGTCACAGAACAAGTTACCAGAGAAGGTAAACCAAAGAAGGTTACCAAGAGAAAGATTATTAAACGTAAGGGCAAAGAGCAACAAGTGACTGAAGAAGTAACTGTTGAAGAAGAAGGAAAGAAACCAATAACCACTGTTATTGAAGGACTAGTTGAAGAAGTACTTGAGGAAATCATAAAACCACTACCTGCTCCAGAGAGAATCAAACCAACTGAAGTGGAAGAAGTAAGAGAGCAAGTGACAGTTACTGAAGAAATTACCAGAGAAGGTAAACCTAAGAAGGTAACAAAGAAGAAGATTATCAAACGTAAAGGCAAGGAACAGCAGGTGACTGAAGAGGTAACTGTTGAAGAACAAGGTAAACGACCTGTTACGACCGTAACTGAAGGTCCCGTAGAAGAAGTAGTAGAAGAAATTGTTAAACCGTTACCCGCTCCACAACACATCACTCCAACAGAAGTAGAAGAAGTAAGAGAGCAAGTGACAGTTACTGAAGAAATTACCAGAGAAGGTAAACCTAAAAAGGTAACAAAGAAAAAGATTATCAAACGTAAAGGCAAGGAACAGCAGGTGACTGAAGAGGTAACTGTTGAAGAACAAGGTAAACGGCCTGTCACAACTGTAACTGAAGGCCCTGTAGAAGAAGTAGTAGAAGAAATTATTAAGCCGTTACCTGCCCCAGAACATATTATGCCAAGTGAAGTAGAAGAAGTAAAAGAGCAAGTGACAGTTACTGAAGAAGTAACAAAAGAAGGCAAGCCTAAGAAAGTTATCAAAAAGAAAGTGATTAAACGCAAAGGAAAGGAGCAACAAGTCACGGAAGAGGTAACTGTTGAAGAACAAGGTAAACGACCAGTCACAACTGTAACTGAAGGCCCTGTAGAAGAAGTGGTAGAAGAAATTATTAAACCGTTACCTGCTCCAGAACGTATCACTCCAGCAGAAGTAGAAGAAGTAAGAGAGCAAGTGACAGTTACTGAAGAAGTAACAAAAGAAGGCAAGCCTAAGAAAGTTATCAAAAAGAAAGTCATTAAACGCAAAGGAAAGGAGCAACAAGTCACGGAAGAGATAACTGTTGAAGAAGAAGGAAAGAAACCAATAACCACTGTTACTGAAGGACCAACGGAAGAAATAGTTGAAGAAATAATAAAAGCTCTACCTGTTCCAGAGCGAATAAAACCAACTGAAATGGAAGAAGTAAGAGAACAAGTAACAGTCACAGAAGAAATTACACACGAAGGAAAGCCAAAGAAGGTTACTAAGAAAAAGGTTATAAAACGTAAAGGTAAGGAACAGCAAGTTACAGAAGTTGTCACTGTCGAAGAACAAGGAAAAAGACCGATGACTACTGTAACCGAAGGACCAGTGGAAGAAATTGTGGAAGAAATCGTAAAACCATTGCCAGTACCAGAGCATATCAAACCAACTGAGGTAGAAGAAGTCAGAGAACAGGTGACAGTCACTGAGGAGGTGACAAAATTAGGTAAACCTAAGAAGACCACAAAGAAGAAGATCATTAAACGAAAAGGACAAGAGCAACAAGTAACTGAAGTTGTTACTGTTGAAGAGGAAGGAAAAGCACCAGTAACGACCGTTACTGAAGGACCAACAGAAGAGGTTGTGGAAGAAACAATAAAACCATTGCCTTCTCCAGAGAAAGTTAAACCAATTGATGTAGAGGAAGTTAGAGAACAGGTGACAGTTACTGAGGAAGTTACTAAAGAAGGTAAACCTAAGAAGGTTACTAAGAAAAAGATAATTAAGAGGAAAGGTAAGGAACAACAAGTGACTGAAGAAGTAATTGTTGAAGAACAAGGTAAGAGACCAGTTACGACTGTAACTGAGGGTCCTGTAGAAGAGATAATCGAAGAAATTATTAAACCATTGCCAGCACTAGAGAGGATAGTGCCAACTGAAGCTCAGGAAATCAGAGAACAAGTGACAGTTACCGAAGAAGTTACTAGAGAAGGCAAACCTAAGAAAGTTATCAAAAAGAAAGTCATCAAACGCAAAGGAAAGGAGCAGCAAGTCACGGAAGTAGTAACTGTTGAAGAGGAAGGAAAGAAGCCAGTAACAACTGTTACTGAAGGACCAACAGAAGAAGTAGTTGAAGAAATAATAAAAACACTACCTGCTCCAGAGAGAATCAAGCCGACTGAAGTAGAAGAAGTAAGAGAACAAGTTACAGTCACAGAAGAAATTACGCACGAAGGAAGACCTAAGAAGGTTATTAAGAAGAAGGTAATTAAGCGTAAAGGTAAAGAACAGCAGGTCACAGAAGTTGTAACTGTTGAAGAACAAGGAAAGAAACCAGTAACCACTGTTACTGAAGGGCCAGTAGAAGAAATAATAGAAGAAGTCATAAAACCGGAAGTTATTAAACCGAAAGATATAGAAGAAGTTACTGAGCAAGTCACAGTTAGTGAAGAAGTAACAAGAGAAGGAAAGCCGAAGAAAACGACAAAAAAGAAAATTATCAAGCGCAAGGGAACAGAACAGCAAGTTACCGAGGTTGTTACAATTGAAGAGAAAGGAAAAACTCCAGTCACGACTGTGAAAGAAGGCCCAATAGAAGAGGTGGTTGATGAAACAATCAAACCCCTCCCAAAACCAGAATACGCAAAACCGGGTGAAGCGGAAGAAGTTCGCGAACAAGTCACAGTTACTGAAGAAGTCACCAGATGGGGTAAACCGAAGAAAACCATCAAAAAGAAAGTCATTAAACGTAAAGGTCCAAAACAGCAAGTTACTGAGATTCTAACTGTAGAAGAGGAAGGAAAAGCTCCAGTGACAACAGTTACCGAAGGACCCGTTGAAGAAATCATAGAGGAAGTCACACAACCATTGCCTGTCCCAGAACATATTGAACCAACTGAAATTGAAGAAGTACGTGAACAGGTGACAGTTACAGAGGAACTGACTAAAGAAGGTAAACCAAAGAAAACTACAAAGAAGAAGATCATTAAGCGTAAAGGTCAAGATCAAAAAATCACAGAGATAGTAACTATTGAAGAAAAAGACAAAGCTCCAGTCATTACTGTAAAGGAAGGACCAATAGAGGAAGTGATTGAAGAAACTATCAAATCACTTCCTGCACCAGAACGTGTCAAGCCAACCGAAGTAGAACAGATACGAGAGCAAGTCACAATAACTGAAGAAATTACGAAAGAAGGTAAACCGAAAAAGACAGTTAAGAAGAAGATAATTAAACGTAAAGGAAAGGAACAACAGGTGACTGAAGTAGTTACTGTTGAAGAACATGGAAAAGCTCCTATTACTACAGTGACTGAAGGTCCAGTAGAAGAAATCATTGAGGAAGAAGTAACAAAACCATTGCCTGTGCCTGAATATGCGACACCATCTGAGGTGGAAGAGATACGTGAACAAGTCACTGTGACACAGGAAGTGACTAAGGAAGGCAAACCAAAGAAAACAACTAAAAAGAAGATTATCAAACGCAAGGGAAAAGAACAACAGATTACGGAAGTTATCACTGTTGAAGAACAAGGAAAAGCACCAGTTACTGAAGTAACTGAAGGACCTGTAGAAGAGGTGGTTGAAGAGATAATGAAACCTTTGCCAGTTACAGAGTTTGCTAAGCCGTCTGAAGTAGAGGAAGTTAGGGAACAGGTGACTGTGACACAGGAAATAACAGAAGAAGGTAAACCTAAGAAAACTACCAAAAAGAAGATCGTTAAACGAAAAGGAAAAGAACAGCAAGTTACTGAAGTGGTCACTGTTGAAGAACAAGGAAAGAGACCTGTTACTACCATTCAGGAAGGTCCAGTGGAAGAAGTGATCGAAGAAGAGATCAAACCACTTCCAGTACCGGAATTCATTAAACCATTAAAAGTAGAGGAGGTGCGTGAACAAGTAACTGTCACAGAAGAAATAACCAAGGAAGGCAAGCCAAAGAAAGTTACCAAGAAGAAAGTCATTAAGCGTAAAGGAAAGGAACAACAAGTAACGGAGGTAGTCACTGTTGAAGAACAAGGCAAGGCTCCGGTTACAACAGTCACTGAGGGGCCAACAGAAGAAGTTGTGGAAGAAATTATAAAACCACTGCCAGGACCAGAATCCATTGAGCCATCTCAGGTAGAAGAAGTACGTGAACAGGTTACGGTAACAGAAGAAGTAACAAGAGAAGGTAAGCCAAAGAAGACAACAAAAAAGAAGATAATTAAACGCAAAGGAAAGGAACAACAAGTGACTGAAGTGGTCACTGTCGAAGAACAAGGAAAGCGTCCTGTTACTACCATTCAGGAAGGTCCAGTGGAAGAAGTGATCGAAGAAGAGATCAAACCACTTCCAGCACCGGAATTCATTAAACCATTAAAAGTAGAGGAGGTGCGTGAACAAGTAACTGTCACAGAAGAAATAACCAAGGAAGGCAAGCCAAAGAAAGTTACCAAGAAGAAAGTCATTAAGCGTAAAGGAAAGGAACAACAAGTAACGGAGGTAGTCACTGTTGAAGAACAAGGCAAGGCTCCGGTTACAACAGTCACTGAGGGGCCAACAGAAGAAGTTGTGGAAGAAATTATAAAACCACTGCTAGGACCAGAATCCATTGAGCCATCTCAGGTAGAAGAAGTACGTGAACAGGTTACGGTAACAGAAGAAGTAACAAGAGAAGGTAAGCCAAAGAAGACAACAAAAAAGAAGATAATTAAACGCAAAGGAAAGGAACAACAAGTGACTGAAGTGGTCACTGTCGAAGAACAAGGAAAGCGTCCTGTTACTACCATTCAGGAAGGTCCAGTGGAGGAAGTGGCCGAAGAAGAGATTAAACCACTTCCAGCACCGGAATTCGTTAAACCATCTGAGGTAGAAGAGGTGCGTGAACAAGTAACTGTCACAGAAGAAATAACCAAGGAAGGCAAACCAAAGAAAGTAACCAAGAAGAAAGTCATTAAGCGTAAAGGAAAGGAACAACAAGTAACGGAGGTTGTCACTATTGAAGAACAAGGTAAGGCTCCGGTTACAACAGTCACTGAGGGGCCAACAGAAGAAGTTGTGGAAGAAATTATAAAACCACTTCCAGGACCAGAATCCATTGAGCCATCTCAGGTAGAAGAAGTACGTGAACAGGTTACGGTAACAGAAGAAGTAACAAGAGAAGGTAAGCCAAAGAAAACAACAAAAAAGAAGATAATTAAACGCAAAGGAAAGGAACAACAAGTGACAGAAGTTGTCACCGTCGAAGAACAAGGAAAAGTACCAATTACTACAGTTACCGAAGGTCCATTAGAAGAGATAGTAGAAGAAACATTGAAACCTCTTCCTGCTCCAGAATATGCCAAACCAGATGACATTCAAGAAGTACGAGAACAAGTGACGGTTACAGAAGAGGTTACCAGAGAAGGTAAGCCTAAGAAAATTACCAAGAAAAAATTGATAAAACGTAAAGGTAAAGAACAACAGGTTACTGAAGAGGTAACCGTTGAAGAACAAGGTAAACGACCTGTTACGACCGTAACTGAAGGTCCTGTAGAAGAAGTAGTCGAAGAATTCGTGAAACCTCTACCAGTAGAAAGTGTCAGACCATCTGAAATTGAAGAGGTTCGAGAAGAAGTTACAGTTACTCAAGAAGTGACCAAGGAAGGCAAACCAAAGAAGACAACAAAGAAAAAGATCATCAAACGTAGAGGTAAGGAACAACAGGTAACAGAAGTTGTCACTGTCGAAGAACAAGGTAAGAAACCTGTCACAACTGTCTCTGAAAGCCCTGTCGAGGAAGTGGTCGAAGAGACATTGAAAACTTTGCCAGCACCAGAATATGCTAAACCTGGCGAAGAAGAAGAAGAAGTCCGAGAACAAGTAACAGTTACGAAAGAAGTAACACATGAAGGTAAACCTAAGAAAGTAACCAAGAAGAAAGTGATCAAACGTAAAGGCAAGGAACAGCAAGTGACAGAGGTCGTTACAGTCGAAGAACAAGGTAAAGCACCTGTGACAATGGTAACTGCAGGGCCCACTGAAGAATTGGTTGAGGAAATAATAAAACCATTGCCGGCTCCAGAAAAGGCCAAACCATTTGAAGAGGAAGAAGTTCGTGAACAAGTAACTGTCACAGAAGTGGTCACTAAAGAGGGTAAACCTAAGAAAGTTACAAAGAAGAAAGTTATTAAACGAAGAGGAAGAGAACAACAGGTGTCTGAAGTAGTAACAGTCGAAGAACAAGGCAAGGCACCAGTTACAACTGTCACTGAAGGTCCAACAGAAGAAATATTGGAGGAAACAATCAAGGCATTACCAGCACCAGAATACGCCAAACCAAGTGAAGTCGAGGAGGTTCATGAACAAGTAACGGTTACTCAAGAAATCACCAAAGAAGGTAAACCAAAGAAAACTGTCAAGAAGAAGGTCGTTAAACGTAAGGGCAAAGAACAACAAGTTACAGAAGTCATTACTGTTGAAGAACAAGGAAAGAGGCCTGTCACGACTGTCACCGAAGGCCCAGTAGAAGAGATAGTTGAAGAAGTGCTAAAACCACTTCCAGCTCCAGAATTTGTCAAGCCATCAGAAGTAGAAGAAGTCCGAGAACAGGTAACTGTCACTGAGGAAGTGACCAAGGAAGGTAAACCGAAGAAGATTACTAAGAAGAAAGTAATCAAACGTAAAGGAAGAGAACAACAAGTATCGGAAGTAGTAACGGTTGAAGAACAGGGCAAAACACCAGTTACAACCGTTACCGAAGGTCCCACAGAAGAAATCGTTGAAGAAACGATTAAAGCATTGCCAATTCCGGAATACGCTAAGCCAGGTGAGGAGGAAGAGGTCCATGAACAAGTCACTATCACGCAGGAAGTCACCGAAGAAGGAAAACCGAAGAAGACCACCAAGAAGAAAGTTGTCAAACGTAAAGGCAAAGAACAACAAGTGACAGAAGTTGTTACAGTCGAGGAACAAGGAAAAAGGCCTGTGACGACAGTCACTGAAGGTCCCGTTGAGGAAGTAGTGGAGGAAATGGTGAAGCCATTGCCTGTCGCGAAACGCGTGAAACCGACAGAGGTTGAGGAAATCCGTGAGCAAGTAACTGTCACTGAAGAAGTAACTGAGGAAGGTAAACCGAAGAGGACCACGAAAAAGAAACTGATCAAACGCAAAGGGAAAGAACAACAGGTAACTGAAGTTGTCACTGTCGAAGAACAGGATAAAGTTCCAGTCACAACTGTCACTGAGGGACCTACGGAAGAAGTGATCGAAGAAACACTGAAAGCCCTGCCAGCTCCCAAATACGCCAAACCATCGGAAGTGGAGGAAGTTCGCGAGCAGGTGACTGTGACTCAAGAAGTTACAGAGGAAGGTAAACCAAAGAAAACGATCAAGAAGAAAGTTACCAGACGTAAAGGACCGCAGCAACAAGTGACAGAAGTTGTCACAGTCGAGGAAGAAGGAAAAGCTCCTGTGACAACGGTGACTGAAGGACTTGTTGAAGAATTGGTGGAAGATGTGATAAAACCACTTCCTGCCCCAGAGTACGTGAAGCCAACTGAAGTTGAGGAAGTTCGCGAACAAGTGACTGTCACTGAGGAAGTGACTGAGGAAGGTAAACCTAAGAAAGTTACCAAGAAGAAGGTCGTGAAACGCAAAGGACGAGAGCAACAAGTCACTGAGCAGGTGACTGTTGAGGAACAAGGAAAGAGACCTGTCACAACTGTCACTGAAGGTCCTGTTGAAGAAGTTGTTGAAGAGACATTGAAAGCTCTTCCTGCTCCAGGACATGTCAAGCCAGGTGAAGTCGAAGAGGTTCGTGAACAAGTTACTGTTACGCAAGAAGTGACAGAAGAAGGAAAGCCTAAGAAAGTTACCAAGAAAAAGGTTGTCAAACGTAAAGGAAGAGAGCAACAAGTAACAGAAGTTGTCACTGTGGAAGAACAAGGAAAGAAACCTGTCACCACTGTCACTGAAAGTCCTGTCGAAGAAGTAGTTGAGGAAACGATAAAAGCACTGCCTGCTCCAGAGCGTGTGGAACCAACGGAAGTAGAAGAAGCACCGGAGGAAGTAACGGTAACTGAAATCGTCACGAAAGAAGACAAACCGAAGAAAGTTGTTAAAAAGAAGGCTCCTAAGAAGGTGCCTGTACCCGAGGAAGAGAAAATCGAAGCACCTGAAACTCTTGAAGCTCCTGAAGCTCCGTTAGAGAAAGATAAGAAGAAACCTGTCAAACTTCAACGTATGAAGATAACGAAATTCGAAGCGACGAAACTCGAAGTTCAAGAATTGTCGTTGGATAAGCCACAGTTTGCTCAAATCAAACTACGCAAGACTCCAACGGTGAAACGTCCAGTGGAGAAGAAGGAAAAGATTCCTCGAGTTCTTCTTCGAAGTCGAATTACTCCTGTGGAATGGCCACCGGCGAAGAAGTACTTGAAAATCGAGGAACTAGAGCCGAACGAGATTCAAAATGGTATTTTGTCTCGAAACGTCGAAGAAGCAGATAAATTACCGAGACCAAAGAAGAAGAAGATCAAACGCATAGAGAAAGAGATGGCCAAGCTTGAGAAGCTTGATCAAGAGTTTGAGGAATTGAAAAAAGAACTACCGTTGGAGAAACTTGAAGAGCCACTACCTACAGAAAAGAAACCAGAGAAGAAAGTGAAAAAGAAGAAACCCGTGGAGGAAGTTAAAGGTGAGAAGCCACAGTTGATGAGGATCAGTATCAAGGAGCAAAAGCCAATTAAACTCAAGATCGAGGACCCAGCTACTCCTCTGTTCGCGCAAATCAAGCTGAAGAAAGCTCCTGCCAAACCGAAGAAGAAAGAGGACAAGGATGAGACCAAATTCCCTAAGGTACTCTTACGAAGTCGTATCACGGACCACGAATGGCCACCGTCGATTCAATATCCAGTTATAACCGAACTCGAGCCTAATTACGTACAGAGTGGTATTCTATCACGTACCATGGAAGAAGCACTGAAACTGAAGAAGATAAAACACAAAAAGGTGAAACTTCCAGAAAAGGAAATTACAGAATTAGAGAAACTGGATCAGGAATTCGAAGAATTGAAGAAAGTTCCATTGGAGAAGGTCGAGGAAATGGCACCGTACGAACGTAAGCCGAAACCAGAGAAGCCTGAGGAAGAGAAGCCGAAGAAACTGAAGATAGGCAAAGGAAAGCCTCGACCTGCAGAAGAGGAGGAACCGGAGACAGTAAAGTTGAAGAAGATACCAGAAAAAGTTCCAAGTGTTGAAGAGGAAGAGACTCCCGTTCCAAAGAAGAAAGAGGAAGAAGAGAAACCCAAGAGAGAGAAAGAAGAGAGGGAATATCCTGAACTAAAACCTTTCGAACCGTACGAGATAGAAGTTCCGGAGGTTGAGCTGGAAGAAAGAGAGAAACCAGAGTACCCTGAGCCAGAGAAGAAACCACCGAAGAAGGTACCGAGCAAGAAACCAAAGAAAGAGCGTAAGATACCGGCTCAGGAAACCGAGGCTGTCCCGATAGTGCCTGGCGTTCCAAAGCCAGATGAACCCGAAGAAGAGGAAGAGATCAAGAGAAGAATTCCTGAAAGGGAAGCTCCGGAGGAGGAGCCAGAGAAGATGAAACTGAAACCTTGGAAGAAGCCAGAAGAAGAGAAGGAAGAAGAGAAGAAGCCCGAGTATTATCTGAAATTCGTTCCCAAAGACGACGACGTTGTCGAAACTGTCGAGGTCGTTACGACCGTGGTTACGGAGGAAGAGACACCTGAAAAGAAACCGCGAAAGATTAAAAAGAGAAAGACCACGACGAAACGTGGCGACGAGAAACCGAAAGTTGTCGAAGAGACAACGATAGAGGAAGAGGGCGTAGAGCCAGTCGTGACCGTCGAGGAAATTGTCGAGGACAAGCCGGAAGAAGTTTTACCAATAGAGTCGATCGTGCCAGCCGCGC
This sequence comes from Tetragonisca angustula, assembly GCA_036937485.2. Classification (NCBI taxonomy): domain Eukaryota; kingdom Metazoa; phylum Arthropoda; class Insecta; order Hymenoptera; family Apidae; genus Tetragonisca; species Tetragonisca angustula. Next base: position 2,415,508 of record JAWNGG020000004.1, on the reverse strand, counting down.
CTGTCGAAGAGATCAAAGAGGAGATCGTAACGAGCGAGATCGTGACCGAGGAAGGAACAAAGAGAACCGTACGCAAAAAACGTGTGACCAGGAAACGCGAAGGTAAAGAACAAGTCACCGAAGAGGTGACGGTGGAAGAGGAAGGTAAAGAACCATTAACAGCAACAATAGATATCCACGAAGACACTACACCAGAAATACACGAAAAACCAAAACACAAAAGACCAACAAAACCAAAAGCTGTCGAGAAAGTGACGGAAGGTAAGCCCATTTCTTACGTATTACTATCACCTCGAACAAATTGTATTTTCTTTGCACATATCATTATTCATTTACAAAATAGTTCATAAATATATAACATACGATATGAAACAGAACAAGATACAAAGACATGATGGACAAATATTTATACTTTTACCTGATATTTATACTTTCTACATGTAATATTTGTCAGTGTATATATTGATAAGCTATTGGTTTATACGTATATATATATGCTTTATATATATATCGTTATCGTTTATTCGTTACATGGTTTTGTCAAGTGGTTTCCGTTATACAGAAACGCTTAGTTTCGAGAATGTTTGTTAAACAGATCTAAAGCATTTTGTTCTTTTCACAGATGTCGCGGAGGAAGTGCTGGAAGAGGTAGGATTTTACGATTGATTTTACAATTGCTTTGCTTGCGTAGATCATTTCATAGATAATGCGATCACAGAAAATTCAATAATCTTTTTTCAATTTCTTCGGTACTGTCCTAAGATACAATATTGACGTGTAGTATGTTACACATACGTACATAAAACAAATAACTTTTGTAGTTCAATCAAAGAATTCAACAAACAGTGTAAAAAATTCCAACCCCCTAACTTTATCTTGTAAAATAACAAAACATGTTATATGAGATGATCTACTACATTATCTCCAATTAATACTATAAGTATAACTTGCTTATTTTTGTCCAAAAAAAAAAAAAAATAGAAAATCGTCGAGGAAGTCAAACCCACCAAGAAAATCATCAAAAAGAAGAGGCCAGTGCCGGATAAAGATGAAGTTACGGAGGAAGTCGTGGAGGAGATAACAATCGAGAAACCGCAGGAAGAGGAAGCGCGACCGATCGTAGAGAAAGTGGAAACTGTGACGATCACCGAGCACGATGTGCGAAAAGCTCCGAAGAAGAAGAAGGAGGTGGTGATCAAAGAGGAAGAGGAGATTTTCGAAACGATCGAGACACCCACCCAGAAAATAATCAGGAAGAAGATTCGTCCGATGAAGAGAGGGGAGAAGGTGGAGGAGGTTGTGGTGGAAGAGATAATCCAGAAAACGGGAGAGGAAGTGACGAAAATGGAGGAGCAGCAAATAGTCGAAGTCGTGGAGACGCCCACTAAGAAAGTTGTGAGGAAGAAGAAAGCTGTGGTGAAAGACGACGGTGTCCCCGAGGAAATCGTTGAAGAGATAGTTATCGAGAAGCCGCAGAAAGAGAAGGCGAAACCGAAAGTGGAAGAAGAAAAAGAAACGGTTACAATAACGAAGGTTGATTTGAAGAAAGCACCGAAGAAACCCGAGGAAGAAGTGGAAGAAGAAGAAGAAGAGATCATTGAGACTGTTGAAACTCCAACGAAGAAGATCGTTCGGAAGAAACCTAAAGATAAAAAGGAGAAGGTAGTGGAAGAAGTTATAGAGAAGACTATAGAGGAAGCGAAAGCCATGGAAGAACGTGAAATCGTAGAGATCATTGAAACGCCGACTAAGAAAATTATCAGGAAGAAGAAAGCTACTATAACAGACGGCAAAGCTCCTGAGGAAGAAGTCGAAGAGATCGTAATCGAGAAACCTGTGAAAGAGACAGCCGAAAGGAGAATTCGGCCGAAAGAAGGTTTGGAGATCACTGAAATTGTAAGTGAAACTTCCGTCGAGAAATTGCCCGAAGAGAAGATTGAGCCTGAAGAAGCGAAGCCTTCGGAAGTAGAAGAAGAAAAGGCAGAGATCACCCAAGTGGAAGTGAAGAAGGTACCGAAGAAAAAGAAGAAACCGTCAACAGCCGTCGAAGCAGAGGAGAAGGAGGAAGTTGTGGAAGAAGTGAAAGTCGAGGTGCCTAAAAAGGAGAAGGCAAAGCCAACTGTCACGGAGAAAGAAGGTGTCCAAGTGACTGAAGTGATATCTGAAGTGATCACTGAAGAATTTCCAGAGAAGGTCAAACCTAAGAAGAAGAAGGCTGTTGAGGTTAAAGAGACGGAAGAGAAGGTGATCACGAAGAAGGTTAAAGTGAAAGAGGCACCGAAAGAAGGTGTACCTGAAACTGAAGAACAGCCGGAAGAAAAGGTGGAAGAACTTGTAACTGAGAAGCCGAAGAAAACGAAAGCCAAGAAGGAAGTTACACCTCAGGATGGTGTTATAACGACCGAAGTTGTTCCCACAACTGCGGAAGAAGAACTGGAGGTAGAGAAACCGCAAGAGGATAAGGCTAAAGTAGTTGAGGAGAAAGAAGAGAAGGCTAGAGTGGAAGAAAAGAAGATTACCGTGAAGAAGGCTCCGAAAAAGAAATTGACACCGAAGGAAGCTGAAGAGGAACAAGTAGAAGAAATTGTAGAAGAAATTACGGAGGAAGAACCGAAGAAGAGAAAAGCTAAGAAGGCTGTTCTTCCTAAGGAGGAGTTACAAACAACTGAAGTGATTGCTGAGGTTACGACAGAGGAGATAGAAGAAGAAAAGCCAAAGGAAGAAAAGGCTGTCCCTAAAGAGGAAGAAAAAGTTGAAGAAGAGGCAAAAGTCACTGAGGTTTCTGTGAAGAAAGTGCCCAAGAAGAAAAGGAAGGAGGAAATTGTAACGAATGGCGAGGTGATTGAGGAAAAACCAAAAGTGAAAGAAATTCCTGAGGAGATGCCAGAGGTGAAGGAGGAAGTGTCGGAGGAAAAGCCAGAGAAAAGGAAAGCAAAGAAAGAAAAACCAGAGGAAGCGAAGGTGGAAGAGGAAAAACCAGTAGAAATAAAACCTGCGGAAGTAAAACCAAAGGAAGAACCGGAGAAAGTGAAACCTGAGGAAAAGAAACCCGAAGAAGAGAAACCGAAGGAGAAGCCAAAGAAAAAGAAAATCCCAGAAAAGAAACCCACCGTTGCAGAAGAGGAACAACGAGAGGAGAAGGTAGAAGAAATACCGGAAGAGAAGCCAAAGAAGATCAAGGCTAAGAAAGAAGTTGTTCCAAGAGATACTGTTGAAACCACAGAAGTTGTCCCAGAAACCATTGCCGAAGAACTACCAACAAAGAAACCTGAGGAACGCAAAGCAGTACCGGTCGAGGAGAAACCAGAAGAAGAAGTCGTAATCGAAGAAGTTCCTGTAGAAAAAGCTCCAGAAGAGAAGGAGGAGGAAGCAGTATTAGAAGAAAAGCCGGAAGAAGTTCCAAAGGAGAAACCAAAGGAAGCCAAGGTTGTGAAGAAGAAGAAAAAGAAGGTAGTGAAGAAAGATGAAATCGAGGAATGGGTTGAACCAGAGTACGAACGGCCTGTACTGGAACCCATGCCTGAGAAAATCCAATGGGAACCGAGGAAGAAAAAGGAAAAGAAACCTTTGCCAGAATCTTTGCAAAAATTGGTTCCACAAAAGATCGAAAGGAAAGAGATCAAACCCACGAAGCTCAAATATTCAGAGCCAACAGAAACTGTCCAATTCGCTACGATCAAACTGAAGAAAGTGGCAGTCGTGAAGAAGAAAGAGGTCGAGGAAGCCAAATTCCCGAAGATCCTGCTGCGAAGCAGAATCACGTTCGTCGGTGACTATCCCCCAGAAATACAGTATCCAGAGATAACGGAACTTGAAGAAAATCCGGTTCAAGCGGGTATTCTGTCTAGAAACGCCGAGGAAGCTCTGGAAGTGTTGAAGAGAAAGGTGAAGAAAGTTAAACTTCCTAAGAAAGAAATTACAAAACTGGAGAAATTGGACCAAGAATTTGAAGAATTGAAGAAAGTACCTTTGGAGAAATTGGAGGATAAATCGATATACGAACGTCCGCCGAAGAAACCTGTGGAGAAGCCTGAAGAGCCACAGAAGTTGGTCGTTGGTAAAGGCAAGGTGCCTGAAGAGGAAACGGTGGAAGCTGAGAAGGTCAAACTAAAGAAGATTCCTGAAAAGAAACCTGAAGAGGTTGAAGAGCCATTGAAGAAACCACCCAAACCAGAACCTGAAGAGGAAGTTAAGCCAGAAAAGAAGGAAAAACCGAAGGTGAAATTAGAACGCGACGATTTGAAGCCTTTGGACTTCGACAGACCAGAGCTGGAGAAATATGAGCCCGAGAAATACGAAGAACCGGAAAAACCAGCGCCAGAGCCAGTTCCGAAACCGTACGAACGAGAACAGAAAAAGAAACCAGATCAAGAGATTGAACAGATTCCATTGATAAAGGGAGAACCGAAACCACCAGAACCTGATGAAGAGCCTGAAGTTAAATTTAGAATACCACAGAAAGAAAAACCTGAAGAAGAACCGGAGAAGATAACGTTGAAGGGCTGGAAAAAGGATAAACCTGAAGACGAAGGAGTAAAAGAGTTCCCGGCAAAGGAAGAGGAAGAAGCACCTAAGGTCCCGAAAGAAGAACATGAAGAAGTCACTGTGAAGCGTAAAGCTAAGCCAAAGAAACCAAAAGAGAAAGCTCCTAAGGAAGAAGAAATAACACTAAAGAAACCCGAGGAGAAGAAACCAGAAGAAGTACCAGAAGTAGTTGAAGAAATTACTTTAAAAAAGAAACCAGAGAAACCTGTTGAAGAAGCTCCCGCCGAAGTTACGATTAAGAAACCAGTTGTGGAGGAGAAAGTAGTGGAAGAAGAAGAGACAGTGACTGAAGTAACCTTAAAGAAGAAGCCCGAAGAGGTGGTTGAAGAAGCAGTTGTGAAAAAGCCAAAGAAAAAGAAACCTGCGAAAGAGGAAGAGTCTGCTGAAGTCACGATCGAAAAGAAAGAAGAGGTGAGTGAAGAAATTAAAGAAGAAGTGGTTATAAAGAAGAAACCAAAAGAGAAACCGGTCCCTGAGGAAGTAGTAGAGGAAATTACTTTGAAGAAACCGGAAGAGAAGGCACCTGAGGAGGTAGTAGAAGAAATTAAGATACCTAAAAAGAAGAAGCCTGCCAAAGAAGAAGCCGCTGATGAAGTCACCGTTAAGAAACCAGTTGTAGAAGAGAAGAAGGAGGAAGAAGTTCCTGAACAGGTGACGATAAAGAAAAAGAAACCAAAGGAGAAGCCTGTTCCAGAGGAAGTAAAGGAGGAAGTCACGTTGAAGAAACCAGTGCCCAAGGAAGAGGAGAAGCTGCCTGAAGAAGTAACTGAGGAAGTAGAAATCAAAAAGCCAAAAGAAAAGAAACCAGTCAAAGAAGAAGCTGCCGATGAAATTACTATTAAAAAGCCAGTGCCTGTGGAGAAGGAAGAAGAGGAAGTTGTAGAACAAGTAACTTTGAAGAAGAAGAAACCGAAAGAGAAGCCGGTCCCTGAGGAAGTAATCGAAGAAGTCAAATTGAAGCCGATACCAAAGGAAGAAGAAAAACCACCGGAGGAGGTAACTGAAAAGGCAGAGATTAAGAAACCAAAGAAGAAGAAACCTGCAGTGGAAGAGGCTGCTGAAGAAATCACTATCAAGAAACCAGTTCCTGTAGAAAAGGAAGAGGAAGAAATAATAGAAGAAGTAACGTTGAAGAAAAAGAAACCGAAAGAAAAGCCAGTTCTTGAGGAAGTAACCGAAGAAGTTACTCTGAAACCAGTTCCAAAGGAAGACGAGAAAGCACCAGAGGAAGTAACAGAAAAGGTGGAGATTAAGAAACCAAAGAAGAAGAAACCTGCAGTGGAAGAGGCTGCCGAAGAAATTACTATTAAGAAACCAGTTCCTGTAGAAAAGGAAGAAGAGGAAATTGTAGAGGAAGTCACTTTGAAGAAAAAGAAACCGAAAGGAAAGCCAGTTCCTGAGGAAGTAACCGAAGAAGTTACTCTGAAACCAGTTCCAAAGGAAGAAGAAATGGTGCCAGAGGAAGTAACAGAAAAGGTAGAGATAAAGAAACCAAAGAAGAAGAAGCCAGCAGTGGAAGAGGCTGCCGAAGAAATCACCATTAAGAAACCAGTTCCCGTAGAAAAGGAAGAGGAGGAAATTGTAGAAGAAGTGACGTTAAAGAAAAAGAAACCAAAGGAGAGACCTGTTCCTGAGGAAATAACCGAAGAAGTTACTCTAAAACCAGTTCCAAAGGAAGAGGAAAAAGTTCCGGAAGAGGTGACAGAGAAAGTAGAGATAAAGAAACCAAAGAAGAAGAAGTCAGTGGTGGAAGAAGCCGCTGATGAGGTCACTATTAAAAAACCAGTTCCTGTGGAGAAAGAGGAGGAAGAGATCATAGAAGAAGTAACATTAAAGAAGAAGAAACCGAAAGAGAAACCAGTCCCAGAAGAAGTGACTGAAGAAGTGACATTGAAGAAACCAATACCGAAGGAAGAAGAAAAGGCGCCAGAGGAAGTGAGCGAGAAAATAGAGGTGAAGAAACCGAAGAAAAAGAAGCCGGTAGTCGAGGAAGAAGCTGCGGAGGTGACCATCAAAAAATTGGTTCCTACAGAAGCCGAGGAAGCTCCCGAAGAGTTCACCATCAAGAAGAAAAAGAAGCCAGAGAAAAAACCAACGCCTGTCACGGAAGAGGTCGAAGAGGCTGCGGTGACCATAAAGAAAACTCGCGCACCTGAGGAACCTAAGGAAGAGGAAGAAGTTTCGACCGAGGTGCAAATAAAGAAGAAGAAACCGGCGCGTAAAGTCGTGGAAGAGGCAGCTGAGGAATTAACGATTAAGAAGATCGAGGAAGTAGAGCAACCGGAAGAAGAGGAAGAAGTCCAAGAATTCACGGTGAAGAGGAAACCTCCGAAGCTGCCTCCAAAGCCTATCGAGGAGATCTACGAGGATGTCACTCTTCGAAAGTTACGCCCGAAGAAGAAACCAAGGCCAGACATCAAAGAGGTGACGGAAGTCGAGAACGTGACGTTCAGACCACGCTCCACGAAGACCAAGGAAGACGTGGAACAGGAATTCAAGATCTCTTTGAACACGTACGAGGAAGAGGACATTTCCATGTCCGGTAAGGTCAAACTGAAGCCGAAGAAACGACCGATGACGTACTCTGAAGAGACCGGAGAAGAAACCATTCGTATCGTGCAAGAAGTCGAGGACGACTCTGGGCCAATTATAGAAGAGATCATAGAATCGGACGAGGAGGCCAGAGACGAGTATAGCGTAGAAGAGTTAGAGACTGACGAGATGAGGCTGCCGCTGAGAAGAAGAAAGAAGAAAGAGCCGAGGCCGTACAAAGTGGAAGACATCGAGGAAGGTGACGTGAAATTCAAACTGAAACGCGAGAGGAAATACTCTGTGGAGGAGGCTGACGAGTCGTTGGCGCTGAAGTTGAAGAGCAGGAAATCAATTTCCACGTTCGAAGAAGGTTCGAGAGGATCTTTCGTTTGCCGATTTCGCAGATAACGTTTAATCTGATGTAACATGCTTTCAGCTAGTATATTAACGCGCTTCGTCAGACTGTAAGGTGCATTTAGTGAGTATGCTTGCCCCCTAACATCCCTCTGCCTCCGAAACGAAGCCTCGCCTAGAATCCCCCGCTTCTTAATCCACTGCGAATGAAAAGCATATCGGTACTTCTTGTAACGTACTTAACGGAACTGTAGAAACGCTGTATAACTAATTTCTACTGGCGATAGGTCTGCTAGCGATATTCATCGCGATAGAGATAACTGTAACAATATTGTAAAATATACGGAACATACAGACGCTTCGATTTTGGGCATCGATAGTTAATTGTATTAATAGAATGTCGGCTTGTGTAGTCAATTTCGCTTGTTTTTATTATAATACTTTGTTTGACACGTTGCAGAAGAGGCCTCGCTTAGTATCACCAGGGAAGAAGAGATTTCAGAGGAAGGTACGTTCGCATTGAATGAAAATCGTCTTCGATGTTTTAGTATCGCGTTCAAATTTTCAACAAGAACGGCGCAATATTTTGGTTGAATTGAATTTTCAGAAGAAATCGAGTACGTTGTCCGCGATGGCGACACAATGTTCTCGATTTGTTCATACGTGGCAGAAACTGACGAAGCTATCAACCTCGTCGAAGGAGAAAGAGTTTACGTCATCGGTAAGTTTTATATCGTACGTGTAAATCGTAATGTTACGCGTACATCAGAATAAGTGGGTTAACGTCTATCATTCTTTGTATCTTCTCCAAGACCACACGAATCCAGATTGGTGGTTCGTAAAGAAACACCTGACGGAAGAGAAAGGCTGGGTTCCAGCGCAATATCTTCTCAACGAAATGCACTATACCCTGTATCTGCAGCGCAAATTGCACGAGAAAATCGACAAGTTGCCAGTATTTGAAAGTATGTTCATTCATAAACATAAACATTGCAATATAAAAATATAAAGCGTGGCAGTAGAAATATAAAAATCTATCCTGCACTGTTTCCCAATCGTTCTAAATATTCTTCATTCTAATAAACCAAAAAATATCAACTTCGAAAATCACAGAGCCAGCGCCCGGAGAGAAAACATCAGCGCCGAGGTTCGTCGAGAAATTGCAGCCGATTCACACGCCAGATGGCTACACGATTCAGTTCGAGTGTCAAGTGGAAGGTTTACCAAGGCCTCAGATAACTTGGTTCCGACAGACAGCAATCATCAAACCATCACCTGATTTTCAAATGTACTACGACGACGACAATGTAGCAACATTGATCATAAGGGAGGTATTCCCGGAAGATGCAGGCACCTTCACCTGCGTCGCCAAGAATGCAGCTGGTTTCGCTTCCAGCACCACGGAATTAGTCGTGGAAGCGCCTCTTTCCGATCATGGATCGGATCTGACTGGTCCGTCCAGGAAAAGTCTCTCAAGGTACGCTTCTTTTCACATTCTCAAATTTAGAGTTTCTTTTTTTTTTTTATAAGCTCTTTAAATTTCCAAAACTTTACATACAAAGTGCTGCTACTGCTATTAATGGTAATATAAAATCGAAATGATATCCCGATTAATGAATCATTTAAATTCGATTGTCGATATCATTTCTGTTGATAACCGCGATTATTTATCTTACTTCTTATTTATATTGTTTCTGTAATTTCGATATTATTTGAGACTCGAAAGGTTCTTTTAATCGAAACACAAACGCTTTCGTGTAACTGTGAAATGTTTTCCACAGGGAATCGTCTCTCGCCGACATCCTGGAAGGAATACCACCAACGTTCTCACGGAAACCAAAGGCGAAATACGTCAACGAGGGTGAAGATGTGATATTGGAGTGTCGATTGGTGGCAGTACCAGAACCAGAGATAACGTGGTACTACAAGGATACGCAGGTTACGACCAAGGAGAACATCGAGGTCGTCACTGAGAGCGATATGCACATGTACTGCAGCGTAATTAAGATCACTAAGGTGCAGAAGAAGCAGGAAGGGAAGTACACTATTGTTGCTAGAAACAGGGAAGGTGAAGCTACTATAGAGATTCCTATGAAGGTTCGTACATAATAACAATGTACAGTAACGATAATATTCTATAATAATTACTATTACTGATAGTAGTAGTAGATAATGGTAATAATTTATAGTAGTAATTTCTAGTAGTAGATAAAATTTTATAATAATTACTATTATTATTTGACAATTGGAATTTACTGACTCTGAAGTTCATTAATTCGATAATATTATTACATAATTGGAATTATTAATTCGAGAATTAATTACGGTATACGTTAGAAAAAAGAAAATTGCCATAAACATCTATTTGTTACGCAATTTTTTCTTTCGCAGTTTAATCCTCGTTTTTAAAATTCTTGAACAGAGTACAGAAATCAAATCGACTCTGAATTATAATTTTCAAGAGGCAAATACTCCACAGATTGAGTAACGATAATTCAAAATACTGTAGTTCGTCCTTGAAAAAAAATATACTATAAATTATATTCACTTATAATAAATATTCTAATAATCGATTCTTCTCTCATTCGATGAAATGGTGTGCTATTTCGATAGAAATAATAACGTATAAGAAATACTGTTGCCAAGAATTTTTATGTAAATTGACGTCGAAAATTTTTGCTCACGCAGGTGAAGACTGGCAAACACGAGCCGCCAGAAATTCTAGAGCCATTGCAGTCGTACGTGGTACGAGAAGGAGAAACCGTGGTATTGTCGACTCAAATCGTCGGGAACCCAGCTCCCAAAGTGACTTGGTACAAAAACGGCAAACCACTGAAGGGCTTGACACCGAAACAAGAGGGTCACGTGAATACGCTCACGCTGATTCAGCCTCAAGTATCTGACACTGGAGAATATTCTGTGGTGGCTACCAACGATCTTGGCACAGCCGAAACGAAAGCTACATTGACGGTTGAAAGTAAGAGCATCTGCGACCTAATCATATTTTGTACAGCCTGTTAACTTCTTGCGGTAAAAGCTTCTTGCTCATTCGCTTCTCATATTCGTTTCATATATTTCATATATTATTAATATATTTTAATATATATGTTTCATACATTATTAATTACGTTTCATATATTTATCATTATATTTATAATCAATTGCACATAATTACTTAGATGAGACGATACGAACACTATATAACGCTAGTAGTACATTACAATTTATCGTTATATACAGTATATAATTTCTTATAATATCTATATATATATATATAACGTTGGCAAGTTATTCAACTTTATATAGCAGAAGCGACGTAAAGTATAAAGAATTTATTTTCCAAATAATTATGAACGATACCATCTGTATCGCGTAATGAATTCAATGTTCTACTACTACTAACGCTACTACTACTAACGCTAAACAGCGTTATCAGAATTAAATATAGATTAATTGAATCACATCATGAATATTAATGCTTGAGTATTAATGCTGTAAAATGCTTCGCCACATCGTTTTTTCAGTAAACTTGAAGCCTTCGCTGACCATTAACTTCGAGCAACACGCGTACGAACACTACAGTGTGTCGAAGGGTAGGATATGCTTCTGCTTGCATTGATTTATTGTGTATTTTAATACGTGTACTTGAACGACGTGATTGTTCAAAGTAATCGTAGGAAATGATACAGAATTTCGTGTTCTCGCAGAAATACCCAGCGGAGCTCCAGAACCGCCACTCTTCACGGAACGGTTCCAAGAGCTCACTGTTCCGCAGAAAGGCACCTTTAAATTGGTGGCGAAGGTCACTGGAAACCCTGTCCCAGAAGTCACGTGGTTAAGGTATTGTCGGCTACTTTATTATTTTCGTAAATTTTTATTACTTGCCGTAGTAAGGAATCCAATTTTTTATTCTTTAATTCGTATCAAAATAGTTAAAATAATCAAGATTGTTAAAACCAGGACTAGAATAGTTAAAGTAATTTTGTTTGAAATATATTTACGACAATGGTACGTAACCTTGGTGAAAATTATATACGTATAATTACATCGTATCGGACCATATCAATATATGTATATTTATAATAATAATAATCCTCCTCTTTTATTTTAATTTTTTTAATTTTTAAAACATCTTAATTTTTTTTTATACAAATTTCAAATTTTAATTAATTCTAATTTGTCTCTTCATCAATTCCATTCGTTTCTCAACAGAAACAACAAGCCGTTGGAAAAATCGCCGAATATCACGGAAACCTATGACGGCGAGAACATCATGTTGGAGATCAGAAACGCGGATTCGGAGGTGGACGCCGGCGATTACAAATGCATCGCGAGCAATCCAGTTGGAAAAGCGTCGCACGGCGCCAAAGTCACGGTGGACGTCGAGAAAGTAACGTTCACGAAAACTCTGGAGAAGGAAGTCGTCGTCGATGAGTACAAAACCTTGGAACTGACCTGCGAGACATCGCACACGGTGTCGACGAAATGGTGGCACAACGACAAGGAGATCAGTGGAATGGATCATCGCGAGATCATTCACGAGGGACGGGTGCACAAGTTGGTGATCAAGAAAACGAGCCCTACGGACGAAGGCACTTACAAGTGCACGGTGAAAAATCAATCGACATCGAGCAAAGTCACCGTAAGAGGTAAGAATAGCTGATGAATTGATCGTATTAATCTACGATAATCACCGACGGGAATATTGCAGCTGATGTTTGGAGAAGAACATTACCATTAATTTTATAACGATTGTTACAAGAGTAAAATTATTATTGAGTCTGAATCTTGAATAGTACAAAAATTTGAGGTGTCTGTCTGGTAATGAAACGAAATCGAATTGAAAATTCAAAAGTTAAACGATTTTTTATGCGGATTTTTATGATTTCTAATATTCAAACTTTAACGTCACAGCCACCAAACCGGAATTCGTGAAGAAGTTACAAGATTGCGAAGTAAAGGAGCGTGACGTCGCCATTCTCGAAGTTGAAATTACTTCTCAGACAGCGGATGTTAAATGGTTCAAGGACGGCGAACCTTTGGGACCAAGTAAAGAGAAATTGGAATTTGTTAAAGATGGCACCGTTAGAAAGCTGCTGATTAGAAGTACGTCCGTCCACGACGAAGGTGAATACACGTGCAGCCTTATAGATCAGAAATGCACAGCGGAAGTCACTGTCATCGGTAAGTATTATTATATTACTTTATCGCTGAACTACGAATTTTTACCCATTTATAGAAAATTTTAAAGATCCAACATAGTGCTTCCTAACTAAAAATAACTTGGTTCTATCTTGGTTCTATCTTTTCAATTACATTCTAAAAAGGAACACGAATCTGCAGAAAAATCCATGATCTACGTACTGCAACATCTATCAGTCTAGATCTAATCAGTCTCAGTATAAAATAAAAACTGTTCACATTATTAAACATTATTGTTTGCTAACTTCTTTGTAAATTATCCTAGAACTACCACCGGAAATCATTACAAAGATGCAAGATGTGACAATAGCAAGAGGCGAGAGAGCAACGTTCGAGATAGAGCTAACGAAAGGAGACGCGTTGATTCGATGGTTCAAAGATGGACAAGAGTTACAGTTTTCGGAACACGTCCGATTGTCGATCGATGGCAAGAGGCAGAGGCTGAAGATCTACGACACGGAGCCGGAAGACGCCGGTGTCTATTCATGCGAGGTCGGTGAACAAAAATCGTCGGCCAAGTTGACCGTGGAAGAACCTGGCGTGGACTTCGTCACTAGATTACCAGACGTCACCCTTGTGCCATTGAATTCCGATGCCGTTTTCGTTATTGAAATATCGCGCGATGTTCCAGTTGTGTGGATGAGGTAAAAAACGAAAAAAAAAAAAGAGAAAAATAAGATTAATTAAAGAAAATTTTGAGACGAATTGAACAATTTGAGCGAGATACGAACTTGAGAGAGATAAAAATGTAACGATATTGTAGGAAAACGGAGGTCATTGAGGAGTCATCGAAGTATAGCATCATCGACGAAGGCACCGTGAAGAAACTGATCGTGAAGAAATGTACGACTAAAGATATCTCGGAATATTCAGCTACAGTGACGAATGTGAAAACCTCGTCGAGATTAAGAGTCGAAGGTGATATTTAATAACGATTATAATCAAGTACAAAAGATTAAATGTGTTTTGTATGTTTCTAAATTTAAATATTTCATAGAATTTAACTGTATTAAATATATACATATATTATTATTTCTTTCGATATTTAGTCATCGAGACGGCGCCAAAGATTAGTCCAGACACGCCTAAGAAGTACAAAGTAAGAAAGGGCGAGGACGTCGAAATAGTCGTGAAATTCAGCGCAACACCAAAGCCGAGCGACGAATGGACCGTGAATGGAAATGTGATTGTAAAATCGAAACGAGTTGTATCATCGATCGATGAAGAATCCGCGGTATTGACTATCAGAAAGATCCAAGAGGAGGATGTTGGTGATTACGCTCTGAAACTGGTGAACAACGTCGGAGAAGCTACTATCGAGATCAGCGTCGTTATCGTCCGTGAGTATGATTTCCAAAATATTCTTTTTCTATTTTTAAGAGCGTATACTGGAGAATATTTGTATTTCCATGGGAAAATTTTATTCTATATTTACAGAAGTACCAAGCGCACCTGGAGCACCAGAACCATTGGAAGTAACCAAGGACAGTGTTACGCTTCATTGGAAGAAACCAGATTCAGATGGAAACTCGCCTATCGTTGAGTACATTCTGGAATATCAAGAAAAGACTGAAACAACGTGAGTATTAATTATCTTCGAGAGAACCTTCTGAATACAAAAATCTAGGATTGAATAAAATATTTAAATGATATTTAATTATCAAGTATCAACTGTGACGAACAGAATAATGACTGCAAATTGTAAAAATGCTTTTCTCTTTTAATTTGAAGGTGGACCAAGGTTACAGAGACGATAACAGAAACAACACACAAAGTAACGAAATTGACCACGAATAAAGAGTACACGTTCCGAGTAACAGCTGCAAACGAAGCTGGACCAGGTGAAACGTCACCAACTTCCCCATACATAAAGATAACAAAACCATCAGCTGCAGAGCCACCTGTTGTCCTAGAACCTCTGAAGAGTGTCGTCGTTGGCCTTGGAGAAACCGTCACCTTATCTTGCGTCATTGGAGGAACACCAACGCCGGATATTACTTGGTACGAATCGAGTGAATTTCATTGAACTCTGTCAAAGGCTCTTTCGTCAACGTTTAAAATTTCTTTGGAACGAATTTTGAATTTTATAATCTCTTTAACTCTGAATATAATAATTTATGCTAGAATAACAATTTTTCTCGAATATACTCATTGAATCTTCAATGTAATTTTATTTTAGTTTAAATTAACTGAAAAATCACATCGAAAAATTCTCGGTATAATTCGATGTTCTTTTAATTCAAATTGAAATGTTCTCTAAAATTTTTTGTTGAAAGAAATTCGAGCGAAAATTAAATTAATAAGTGAAAAGTACTTTAAGGATTTTAATTAATCCATCTGACTTCAGGTTGAGAAATGATGAAACTTTCGAGGACAGCAGCATTACGTACGAAAATCGCGTGGCGAAATACAGCATCACGCAAACAACGGAAACATCATCGGCGACGTTCACAGTGAAGGCGAAGAACGAACGAGGAACAGCGGAAACAACGTGCGAATTGAAGGTGCAAGAGGCGCCTAAGATCACGTACGACGAAACTCTGGCAAGTCAGAATCTTCCAGTGAACAGCCAATGGAGGCTGGAGATTCGGACGAGCGGCTTCCCGAAACCGGAAGTAACATGGTCGAAGAACAACAAGAAGATAGTCGACAAACGTGTATCCATCGAAGCGGAGGAGAACACCTCTACGATTTCTATCTCTTCGCTCGTTAGAGATGACACTGCTACTTATACAGCTAAGGCAGCGAATCAAGCAGGCAGCTCTTCGATTGACTTGCATCTTAGAGTCATAGGTATATAAATAATATCGACAAATTATTAATTTGTTAATATTATTACGCTATTAACGAACAATATATATATATATATATACATACTATACATATAATAATAATAATAATAATAATAATATAATAGTAATAATATATAGTGATTCGATCCATGTAAATTTATATTTTTGTAGAAAATTATTTCACTTGCTATAAGTATTATAGTGGGTCAGTTTGCTTTGGATATTTTATATATGTTTACGTACTACGCTCGCATTTTTGCATATACTTTTGAATTTTCTACGAATGCGTAGAAATCGTCAAGAACCATTTATAATTTTCATTTTTGAATTTATCATGGATCTTGGTTTTTCTAGCCAACTGATAATTTTCGCGTTATTTCGTTTCGAATGTTACAGATAAACCAAGCAAACCGCAAGGACCAGTTATCGTCAAGGAGATCAGGCAAGATCGCGTCACAATTGAATGGCGGCCACCGGAAGACGACGGTGGAATCGAACTGGAAAAATATACGATCGAGAAATACGAAACGGGCAAGACTTGGGTGAAAGTGGTCGATATCGACAAAGAAGTGGAGAGCTTCTGCATACACAAGTTGCAACAGAATGCTGAATACAAGTTCAGAATCATCGCCAGAAACGCTGTTGGAGCATCAGAACCATTGGAATCAGACACGGTCAAGATGAGAACTTCCTTCGGTGAGTTCGGCTTTTTACGTTCTCTGAACATTACCGAACAGTTCGATTTTCTCCTGGATTTTTCAATAATTTTGTAAAAATTTATCAGAATGGAATCAAAGTTCCTTTGGAAGGGCAATATTCAGTGATTAGTTTTCTAGTTCAAATAGTCACTCAGTCGAGTTAGTCAGACTAGTGCCAATCAGATCCATAACTCAGTCGAGTTAGTGATCACTCAGTCAAATCAGTTGATCAATCAGAGTCATTTTCAGTCAGTCAGCGAATAAGTCGACTTTAGCTGTCGTTAGACAAAACTAACTGTTTGAACCAAGTAGAAACAATCAGGCTTCTTGAGCAATAAATCCATCATCAAATCAAGTCAAGTCAGAGTTATTGTATTCACACCCTTCGGTATCAAGTAACATAATTGAAGACACTTGGCCAATAGCAATCGACCGCGTCCTTAACTGATATTTTTTCCTAAACTTTCTCAAATCACTGTAATTGAATATAATTTTACAGAGCCACCTGGACCGCCAAGAGGACCACTAGAAGTATTGGGAATGACGAAGACATCATTCACGATAAAATGGCAGCCTCCAGAGAACGATGGCGGAACACCGATAACAGAATATATCGTTGAAATGAAGGAAGAATCGAAGAAGGCTTGGCAGAAGGTTGAAATATTTCGACGAGTCAATAATCAAATTCGACGGTGTTGTTAATCACGCTGAAATATTGTTTTGCAGATCGGCAGCGCAAAGCACGAGACGACACACTTCAGCGTATCAGATCTGAAAACGGATGTACCATATAACTTCAGGATAACAGCTAAGAACAGTGCTGGCACTGGTCCCCCGTACGTTGCTGAAGAACCAATCGCGGCAGGCAGACGAATCAGTAAGAAAATTGCTCGATTTTTATTAAAAATTACAATGCTAATCGCTTGAGCGGTTGGGCAGCTACGAAGATAATTTGAAATTTTCGATAAGAGTGTCGAGGTTCACGGAGCCCTAGAAATAGTTAGAAATTATACTTCTGCGAGCGTTGAAAATAACAATTAGCGTTCTAACACTTTTTTGAATACGAATCAATTGCATTCTAACATCATGCTTCTCGCTTATTCACTGCCTTCGCTGTCGCTTAGAAATAACAAAGCTCGACGAAAGCACCATGTACGCTCTACTGGGCATATTTCCGCCGACGAAAGCGGTCATCAGCAAAAGTAAGTTTCATTGCTTTCGCAGTTCTGCTCGCTGTTTGCTACTTGTTATTGAACGAGTCATGCGATCTGTTTAATATGCAATGATCAATGTTATTTATAGCACCGCCATCGTGTCCGCAAAATGTTCAAGTGACGAATGTCACTAGCAAGAGCGTAACACTCAGTTGGTCCCCACCAGCCAGCAATGGAGGTACAGAGCTCACAGGTAAGTTTCAATATAATATCTCATCATAATAAATCGTTTAAAAATTGTGCCGCGTAGATGGACAATTTTTAAGAAGAAATGATATTGTGTCACAATAAGTTATACAAAAATATAAAGATCTTACGTTTTTATATAACTTATAGAAACCTATAAGAAATACAGTATTTCAAACAATTAGATCACACCAATCCTTGTAGATGCGTTTTTTATCTTAAAATTTCAAATCAATTTCTGTCGCAGTATCATACAGACATATGATCGCCTTCTCATTTCTATTAATTTACTTCTATTGTATGTCGATCGTCACTTTATTAAATAAGAAATAACATGAAGAACAGCAAAAGAAGTTTGTGTAAATTTGTGTAAATGAAAATAGAAAATGGTAACTATAAAACTAGCGATTCTCCAATTATTCTTAACAGTCTATGATATTCTATAAAATATATCAACAGAATAAATGATGCAAAAGCAATATATAAGCAATCCTACGTTTTCTCTCGTTTTATGTACAATAGGATACGTGATCGAGAAGAGGCCGTTAATTGGAAAAGGAGCAAGATGGACAAAAGTCGTCACTCTGGATCCTACGACCCTTCAATATTGCATAGAAAATTTGAAAGAGAGCGAATTCGTCTTCAGGATCTTCGCGGAGAACAACATGGGACTCAGTTTACCTACGAATTCACCGCCAGTAACCCTAATGACACATGCCAGTAAGTGATTCGTTCTATTCTTTCAAAAATATATTTGTTATTCGCCGCGAGTAAATTTTGATCGAAAAACTTTTTCTTCGTCTTTGCAGACGTGCCGTCGCCGCCAACAGCGCCGTTAGAAATCAGGCAGATCGCGGCCAACACTGTTGTGATTGCGTGGGGCAGGCCGGAATCGGATGGCGGTGCCCCGTTGGAAGGTTACAGAATTGCCATGAGGGACACGAAGAAAACCATGTGGATGGAGGTAGCCAGAGTGAACGCCGAAACGCAGAAACTGAATATCAGGGACTTGCAGGAGAACCACGAGTATCTGGTCAGGATTTTCGCGAGGAACGAAGTCGGCCTCAGCGATCCTTTGGAGTCTGACGAACCGGTTAAAATCATACCAGCTTCCGGTACGTTATTTTTTTTAATTCTATATATGATAGAATTCTCCGAATTATTGACAAAGACCGGAAACTTCTCCCTACTATCACTGTCGAAAGATCTAGTTGATTTTGAGAAGTGTCGAGGCGAGAGCTGAATTCTAAGAAAATTTTCAAGTACTAACGTTCATCGAAACATTTGGAATCTTTCGATGATTCTAAAGAGAAGTCTTTGGGCTATTTGAAAGACAATAACCCTGAAGTCTTTCAAAAATCGTAAAGGAAGATGCATTGTGATCTTTTAAAAATCCTACGTAGGTTAGACTGAGATCGTGGAGATTTCAATGCAGATATTTGAAAGTTCGTAACAATTCCATCTTTTCAAAATTCTAACTTTTGAAAATTCGAAAATTCTGAAACAGAATTGTGTGATATTTATAAATTTTCTGAAGATCCGAAATTTTAAACAGCTCATCTTATTATTATACCGAGCTCTAAATATTTGAATTTAAACGTCCTTCCAAAAGTTTCTAGAACCTTGGAACTGTGTGGACCACAAAATGTTCAAACACGAAGTTTTTCAATATCTCTTGAATATCGAGAAACACATGAAAATGCGATTTAACGTCTTGACATAAAATTCTGCATTTTATTCACTTTATTTTCCAGAATTAGCCGTAGTGGAGCCAATAGCAGAAGCCACCGAGAAGGGTGAAACCGCATCGATGAGCTTCAGCACGGAGAACACGAGTTCTTGGCTACGCGAGCACAACATGGATGCCGACATCCATTCGTACGCAAGAGCAAGGCTTCTCAGACAAGACGAATACTTCTTCCGCATTTGGCATTACGCTAAGAAAATGTTCAAATAAGCATTTCTACGATTTATCGGCTGAAGGAAAGCGAAGATACCTTCGTTCTTTACTTTAGCGAGGACCAGAACAATTTAAACGCGTTAGTAAAACAAGAAAAAAAAGAAAGAGAGATGGAAACAATATTGGAAAAAAAAACATCTTTGGTGAAACTTAATTTCATAACCAAGATTCTATTCTAATTTTTTAACGAAATTTTTTTCTTTTTATACATGTAATACTTCTCTTCTTCTTCCAACTTTTTTTTTTTTCATTATACCCGCGAAATTTATTAAAAAGCGATTTCGTTCTGATTATTTTAACGAAATTTCAACAGATAATTTTGTACAATAATATCTCGAATAATGTAGATAATCATTTTCTTCTTCCACGATTTTTTTTATTTGTTAGAGAACAATGTCAAATACTTTTTACGGATGTTTGATCTCTCACCGTCAAAGCAACGAAAGATTAATGACATTACTATGTCGTTCCTCTCGTTTAGAAGCACACGTATAGAGACTAGATTTAATCTAAGGATCGATACTGGATGGGTGTAGAATCTAGTCAGAGCGTAGTAGTAATACTTTTTTTTTTTTCTTCATCTTTTAACGGACCAAGAGACTTCTTCACGTATACTTGGAATCGATATAAACGAAAGAAGAATCTTCGTATTCTTCCAATTCACGGAAATAATCGATAATGCCGCGTAATCGCGTTGCTGAAAATTTGTGAATTCACTAAAAAGTAGCATCTCTCGAAAGAAACTGAGGAACTTCGTCCGTAACTATTATGATACATTTCCTCTTCTTATCTTTGAATGGATTTCAAATTAAATTACAACTAGCATGAATCATATCGTCATAAAGATTCACTGACGATGTTCCTTCGTTTCTGAATTATTTAACATCGAAATTATTCGGGATTATTTGTTATATGATGTGTAATTAATCGAATTGTCAAAATGAATCGAAAGTTGGAACGAATTTTCAGCCCCGCGATTACGTTGCATCCGAAGAAGGGAAACATCCTAAACTTCCTCGAGGTATTCCTTTCGGCGAAAGAGAGCAAATATTCGACGAGAAAATTCGAAGAAAGAAAAAACCCCCGAGACTCGCGGATCGTCGGAGAATGTGATAAACGATCGGAATCGATCGAGTACCTTGTGTAAAGAATGCGATTTAGAAGCGATTAAGTATACTCGTGCCCCCTCTCCCCTAATCCTAACCCATCCTATTGTCCGCCCCTTCGTTACCCCCACGCCACCCCTTTGTATTTATATTATAACAGCGAACGGAAAGCATCGTTCGATTACTCACCCGAGTTTGCGAGGATTACTTTTAGTATTTATTCGTAATGTATGATATTATTATATTTAATTGTTACTCGTTACCATTGCCGTTATAATAATTAATAATAATTGTTCATAACGAGTCGGTGTCGGAGCCGATTATTCATGCGACTGGTCATTTAAGAGACTAGAGAAACGAAGAACGGGGAGATGCCACGCGTGGTTGGTGTTGCGAGACGTAATAAAAATATAGGTGCAAAAACAACAGCATATAATTCACCAACGACGGGTCGCATACCTCGACCGTTACATTGTAAGACATTTTGCGAATTAAATTATTGAAGATAATATAACATGCGGAGTTTGTGTTTGTCTTTTTTTTCTTTTTTTATCAAATTACCCCTTTCAGATTCACCAAATCCGCCCGAACTTAACCGACCTCGTCTGTGAAATAACGTTGACATCTACATTGAAAATTATTGAATTGAAACATAAACGCTTTCTTAAAAGCGAATATGATCATTTTCTACATAAATTAGTATTATACGTCACAGACTTATAAAGTCTAAATATTAAACATTTTACTTGGTATAATTATAAACGAGCTTTACATTTTGGTATTGAAAGTTTGACAACACTAATGGGTCTCATAAAATCATTAACTAGTTGTTTAAACGTAAGGTGCGCTAAAAAACTAATGATTTTTTAGTACGTCGGTATTGCAGGTTACGGGCTACGAAAGTCCGTACGATGTAATGTCTATTCATATATCTCGTCTATGCTTTAGTCAATAATGCCACTATTTAGTTCCAATTCTAACCAGCAGGGACGTTGTCTTATTTTATGATTAGTTGGTAACATTGGAGACGATACAAAGTACTAACTAAAAGCCCGCGAACACATGTGTTCAAAAGATCCGTTAGTGGCGCTAGCTCTGTCTTACATTTTGATACATAAAATGGTTATACTAATATATATAAAATGGTTAGAATTTCTTTCAGGTCGAAAAATAATCATTGAAAATCGAGACATTGAAATAGAAATAAAATATTTCGTCCAACTTACTCATACGTGCAACAAAATAATATATAATATATAATATTTAAAAACTTACTCAGCGTTGCGGTGCAATAATCCGTTGCTTCCCTTTCCACAACGTACTATTATAATTCTTAAACTGCACCGAAACCAGAATATAACTACCAAAACTACACCGTAACTACATAAATTAACACACTAAAGTATGATTAAGGCGATTACGTTTAACGAAGCACGTAATACTTTAAAGAAATTAATAAACCGCGAAACCGACGCGAAGCGTACTTTCACAAGAACATAGAAACCGGAAACTATCTTCCTTATCGGTAGTTCAATACGCCATCGAGACATCTCGAAATAACATAATCGAATGTATAAGATGGCGGCCCATTAAAGAGTTTATGTGTGCGTGTAGTTGTTTTGTGCAGTAATTCTATAATTTTTTCTTATAACAACAATTTATAAAACATAATCATGGGGTAAGTTGAAAATTTCAATGAACTTTATCATGCAGTCAACAGAAACTTTTCGTTTTAATAATTAAAAGGATGTATAAGATTGTCTGTTTACATATATCATATATACTTAGGTGATCTTCTGTTTATTTTCGGAATAAATTTCGTGTATTTTTAACATATCCTCTCTTCAGTATTGTATACAACAACTGAATAAGTACGAAGAATGATACTTCCTTTTTTCTGTGGTAATTTTCTGATGCAAATCTATCGGAAAAAATAACCTATTTCTTGTACCTTGTTACATTTGTATCTCGTAACGAACTCTGTTTAGTATTATTCGATTGAAGATAAACGTTATATGATAATTGCATTAATGTAATTTGTCATCTGTAAAATACGGTATATTTAATTTTTTAATGTATATGAAGCATCTTGAATGAGGTTTAATATTTATTTGATAATATACGAATTATATTTAATAATCTACGAATTATATGCGTCAACGTGTAGTGATATTAATATATTAATATAATATGTTGATTATTTTATTACATTTTAGTACATCGGATTTAGAATGTATAGAGTCTAAGAGGGACATGGTCACTATAGATTCTGAATCGGACATGTTAGTTGACCAAAGAAAGAAAAAGAAAAGAAAGCACAAACATCACAAGCATAAGAAAGATAAATTAATTGAAAGAGAAGATGGAAGAATAGAACGTCAAGAACGGTATGTACAATGTATATATGTATATATTTTTAGTAATTAATTTAATAATTATATAATAGTATATATACATCATTTACAATATAATAAAATACATTTTAGGAAAAGACACAAGAAACATAAACGACCTAAAAAAGAAAGAGAAGTTGAAAATGGATCATTAGATGACAAAACGTCACGCGTAATTCAAAAAGATTTAGGTGTAAATGGCAAAGTGAAAAATTCTTTATTAGAAGTGGTTTCTACTGAAGAAAGTGAAGATGAGAAATTAGTAGACTTAGATTCAGATGAGGTAGATTGTACAATCATTGAAGATGATATTGATCTTGAAGAATTAATGAAACAAAAGGTATTATTGTTTTTTCAACACACTTCTGTTAAAAATACATAAGCATTCACATGTTTCTAATATTTGTATAGGAACGATTGCAAGCATGCTTAGTACAATACCTTTCGGACGAATCAGAGAAAGAGGATAAAGAACCTGATCAAGATGAAATAAAAGCTACTGAAACACCTGATGTTATACTTGTAGAGGATGATAGTGAAAATGACAATATACCGCCCAAAAAGCGGGCTAGGAGTAAGTCTGGTAGTAGAGAACGCAAAAAAATTGCGAAACCGGAGAGACGCGTAGTAGTAGATATGACTAGGGATCGTAGGAGTCGAGAAGAACATAAAGATAAACGAAGAGAACTAGAAAGGAGACGGGATGAGAAAGTTCGCACTAAAGAGGAAACTAGGAAAGAAGATAATAGAAAAGATGATAGACAAGTGCGGAAACCAAGCGATAGACACAGGGAAGATTCCCGAAAAGAGGATAATAAAAAACGAATAGAAGATGATAAGCGTAAAGATTCTATTAAAAGAGATGAATCACGTAAAAGAGAACAAGATAAAAGGTAAGTTGAATATTAAACGCGTAAGCTTTCAATTAGTTAATACAAAACATTGCTCAATTGATTACAGAGAAGAAGAACGAAGACGAGAAACAGATCACCATAATTCCAGATCCCGTAATGAATATAAATCGTTAGACAAGACCGATAAATCTAGACGCGATAGTCGCGATAGATTGGAAAATCGAGACCGACAAAATAGTCGAGATCGGCATATAAGTCGTGATAGACATGTCAGTAAAGATCGTCATATTAGTAGAGATCGACACATTAGTCGAGATCGACATATCAGTCGAGACCGGCATGCTAGTAGGGACCGTCATACCAGTAAAGATCGACTACCAAGTCGTAGTCGAGACAGACCTGCCAGCAGAGACCGACATAGTCGTGATAAAAGAGATAGTAGAGAACGTCCTACTAGTCGCGATCGGCCCAGAGATGGTAGAAGTAGTCGCGATCGTAATGACATGCGAGATCGACGAGATAGTCGAAACCAGGATCGAATTAGAGAACGTTCAAGAAGTACAAGAAGATCTCGTAGTCCTGTTAGAAGTAGATTGGACAGAGATCGAAATGATCGATATAAACGTTCTAGATCGCTTTCTCGAAGTAGAAGAGATAGGGACAAACATACTAGAGATCATGATAAAAGAGAGAAAAATGGTAAAAGAGAACGTAGTGATAAATATAAAGATTCTTTATCAGAAGGACTCAAAATAGAGCATTCAGAAACTTCAAGTGAAGAAGATATCAAAGACATTGATATTGAAGAAGAAGAAGATGAGGAAGCTATTATTGAACGTAGAAGGAAACAGAGAGAAGAACTTCTAAAAGTATGTTGATTTTATTCTTAATTAATTGATTTTATCTAATACTCTAAATTAATAACTGTAAATCTTTTCTCTTGTTCAGAGGTTAGGAGGACCAAATGAAGACTCAAATATGTCCGCTGAAATTAATACTGTTCCTGCAACTCCACCTTCTGAAAGTCAATCAAATGTTTCACAAAAGTCAATAGAAATATCGTCTAATAATAACGAATCCACTTCAGAGAGTCATACCCCACCACTGCCCGAGAAACCAAAATCGCCACAAGTTAAAAAGAGAAAATCTAGATTTGAAGACGCCCCATCCGAAGAGATAGATAAAAATGAAGATACAAAACCAACAGAAAAAATTAAACAAGAGGAGAAACAAAATGCAAAAAAGTCGAACGAGTGGGACATGTTCGCCGAAGCGGACAATATTGGTGATTTTAATGTACGTAAATTTTCTCCTTTTTTTTTATTTTTCGTGTTTATTTATTAAGCATTAATATTTTTTATAGAGTCCCACAGTCGAAGGAAAACGGCAAGGTGGACCAGATAATCCAAGTTTAACAGACAATTGGGATGATGCGGAAGGATATTATCGGTAAAATATATATATATTTTTTTTTTTTTTTTTTAATGTTAAAGTATATCTTATTTTTTTATTTGTAGAGTACGAGTGGGTGAAACGTTAGATTCTCGGTATGTTGTTTATGGATATACTGGTCAGGGTGTATTTAGTAATGTTGTAAGGGCTAGAGATACTGCTAGAGGCAATTTAGATGTTGCTGTGAAAATAATAAGGAACAATGAAATAATGTAAGTATACGATATATTTTACTTTATTGCGATATTAAAAATGAGCAATATTTTCATCCTTTCAGGCACAAAACTGGCCTTAAAGAATTAGAAATTCTTAGAAAATTGAATGATGCAGATCCAGAAGACAGATTTCATTGTTTGCGACTTTTCAGGCATTTCTTTCATAAAAATCATTTATGTATGGTTTTTGAACCTTTAGCTATGAATTTAAGAGAAGTAAGTATATGTTATATATATTTATCACGAATTTATGACATGTTCTCTTTTATCATGTAAGAAAATTTATTTAGGTTTTAAAAAAATATGGAAAAGACGTTGGGTTACATGTTAAAGCGGTAAGATCGTATACGCAGCAGCTTTTCCTTGCTCTTAAATTATTAAAACGTGCAAATATTCTGCATGCTGACATCAAACCGGATAACATTCTAGTCAGTGAAAGCAAATTGGTATTAAAACTGTGCGATTTTGGCTCAGCATCTCATGCTCATGAGAATGAGATAACACCGTATTTGGTATCAAGATTTTATCGAGCACCTGAAATTAGTAAGTTTACTGATTTTTATTAATTAATAAAAATGTATTCGCACTTTACTAATCTCTTGAGTTATTTATTGTTTTGTTTTATTTTAATTATTCTTAATTAAAATTCAAGAGATTAATCTTTGCTTACTCATCATTCTTCTACTTTGAACCAGCTTTTAATAGCCGTGCTATATAGTATGCCTTTTAAAATATGGCACAAACAATTTAAAAACACTGTACATATTAGACACGAACAGACGAAATTTCATAGCGACTAGATTATATCAGTCGCATTATTTTTTGAAACGTTAATAGCAATTCTGTGTGACAGCTCTGATACACTGATCGAACCTAGATTGGGGAGATCTCCACTGTCATAGAGATTTAATAATGATTATCACATATCGTGCAAATAACATTGGCATTTTCTAGTTCTTGGTATACCGTATGATTTCGGCATTGACATGTGGTCTGTGGGATGCACCATATACGAATTGTACACGGGGAAAATAATGTTCTCGGGCAAAACAAACAACCAAATGTTGAAATTCTTCATGGACTTAAAAGGCAAAATGCCTAATAAGCTGATTAGGAAAGGCTCATTCAAGGATCTACATTTTGACTCTAACTGCAATTTCCTGTATCATGAAGTTGATAAGGTCACAGAGCGGGTAAGTTGTCTTTCTACTGTTCTTTCCAACCTTGTTCTTTTGCTGTGTGGTAAGTAATGTAACAATTATGTGTATTCATGAAAAAAACGTATGGATGATAAAGTTACTAACACCTATATTTTTAGGAGAAAGTTGTAGTGATGTCTACGTTACCTGCCACTCGTGATCTAAACGCAGAATTAGGTGGAAATTCTTTGCCACCAGAACAAAGCCGAAAAGTTGGGCAACTGAAGGATCTTTTGGAACGAACATTGATGTTGGATGCAGGAAAAAGGATTACTGTGAACCACGCCCTGGCGCACCCATTTATACAAGAAAAGATCTAGGTAACCCTGTCCGGGGTCCTTCCGCATCGGAGAATTCATTGACGTAACTTTTCAAAAAAATGTTTGAATCGACACCGCTAATAATTCGTTGTATTTTATAAAAGCATTACTAACATAATGCGGTGTCTACTTATATCGAATGTCTTGTATCCGTTCCAGCAGAAAGAGGCGGTGCAAAAGTTTCACATTTCACTCACTTTACCTGAATAAAACAGAAGAACATTTTCAAGACGTAAATACGTACATAATGAGAGGAACGAAAAATTATTTGAATAACTCTTTGTACTGTATCAATCTGAACTGTATTATTTAATTGATGATAACTATTGCAGGTGCAATATTTTTATATTAATTAATAACCACTACAAACGATGAATAAAAATGTTGGAGTTCACCCATTGATGCATTTATCAACGATTATAAAAACAACAATGTTTGTACTTGGCTCGGAACAATGTAGTGTATCAAAGGGCGTAAAAAATCTCTTTTTCGTGTAAATTTCATTGAAATGGAAATCAGTTAGATTTAGTTTATTTCTTTTCTTTCTTTGTGCACAGCAACTATAAAATAATAAATCCAACACGATGAAAACTAGAAGAAGAGGCTCGATGAATATACGTCATTAAATGATATTCTTCCGTGGATGAAAAAGAATACTGGGAAAAGTGACCGCCTCTTTCAGCATGAACTGGCCATCGATACTTAGCATAATGGTGGTACATAGTATTTTTCTTTTTATCAACCTTTTTGAATATCAAGAGACAACTTTCTTTACGAATAACTCCTAAATAAATTATTATATCATAAATGGATAGTAATGCGTTACATTCGTGACGAAGTATACCTGAGTTTGCGAAATTGTAAAACTTTTACGAATTTGATCGCATAATTCACGAATCCAGAACATTTTTTCGTTCTTTTGTGCCGTCGTGTACATAAGCACGACAGGCATTAAAGCCTAGTAACAAGGAAACTTGTACTAACAAGAAAGAAACAAATTGTATAGTAAGTAGGTTATTGAAATAAAACGAAACATGCTTATCAAAATGAGAAACAAGCCCTGTATTTTATATTTTCAGTCTTAATCGCGCGCTGTTTTCGTGTAAAATTATAGAAGCACTTGTACACAACGTATTTCCGTAAATAATTATATATAAAAAAGGAAATAAAGTACCAATTGTAATTTCTTTTTTATCAAATAATGAAGCATTAAGTAGAAAACGTGTAATTCCAGGAAATATTGAAAAAATAAGTTATTGTGTTATCACTCTTATCACTATCGATTATTAGTATTACAAATAATCATTTTCGCATCTGACAAGTTGCATTTATTTAGACATCGATGTAAAGAAATATGAAGAAAAAAAAATAATGTATATATTTGCACTGAGAAATAGAAATTTCGAATTGCATTACATAAAATAAAACTTATTTAATGTTTAATATTAACATGTAGTCACATATAGAAATACATAAAAACTTATATTTCGTTTCAACAGACTCATCATAGTAGCTTGCGATTTCGTATCGTTAGCTTCGTTAAATTTTCTTTTCTTTTATTTAATATTGTGCGTTCTTTATTTATAAGATACGACAGAACGTCAATGCTGTTTGAATGGTTCATGGTATGTGTGATTTTTGCATGACAATATTGTACGAGATTGCTTATGTTTCAGATATGAGTCTTCGATTCAAAGCATCGTTAAGTGCGAGTGGACCTTTCGTGGGCTTTTAACGCCGTTCCCGTTGCAAGGTATTCATGGGGGACTGCCTTATGGGATATTTAGCATATCCGTTTTTCATTAAACAACATAACATTGCGAATCAAAACCTGCATAATTATAGCGTAAAACAAAATCAAATTGTTCTATAGTCATCCTTTGTGTTCTATTCTCATTAGAAACAGATTTTTGTTTTGCACGTACATATATCATTATACATTATTTTAACACATAGTTACAAAGCTATATTCCTAAATATGATAAATGAAAAGTTAGATATTAAATTCCATTGCTTTATTGCCTAAAGCGTAAACATAATATTTCTTTGATATAATATGAGGGATTAAAAAAAGTGCTTTTGCAAAATTCAAATAAAAAAAAAGGAAGCTAGATGTTTCGGGTACATTTCAATACAGAAATAAAATGAATACACAAAACTTCAGACTAACTCATAATTTTCTAATTGGCTATTTGGTAATGTTTCACTTGTAGCCCTCCCTGTGAGGAGGGGAGGCAATGGAAGGGATGATGAAATCAGTTGGTGGAAAACATGATGATGATGATGAAGAAAATGAGATTCTCTGGACAGCAGCTTGACAACTGTATAAAAATGATGTCTATCGCAAAAAGGATCGCCAAATATTTAATATAAATTTGTGTCAACAGGAAGGTTTGTCATAAAATTTTGCTGAAATTAACAAAACCGTAAGTATCCGAACAGGTAAGATATACCGTGTATAAGAAATGAAAATTATCATCAGATCTTATTTTTCTTAGAAATGTGTATCTATGAGCATTTAAATGCTTTACGTAAGTATAGGTAACATTGAAAGAAACATGATACTAATATTTGTGGCTTTCAGTTTTCAGATTACTAAAAAAAAATCCTCGAAATTTCAGTACAACAAATGAGTTATCTATATAACATAAAGAAGCATATTTAATTATAAAAATAAATTACACATTTGTACAATGGCACAATTAAATTTATTTCACATTATATTTCAATAAAAACCATATTACATTTACATTCATATATCTTTGATTTCAATGTACAGTATTGTTACATACATTTATCGAATGTCTATATAATTTATGTTAAATTCAAATTCATCTTTTAAACACATTGCGAATTTTGTCTCAAACAAATTACTTAATAAATAGGTTCTCAGAACATTTTCCTAGACATTTATATCCGTATTAATTTATAAACCTTGGCGTAAACAACACGAACGTAATGATTACCGTTTTATTATCAAAACTAAATCTTATCGAAAGAAAGTACACAGTACAGATATTCATGAACATCAAATATGTATGCATTTTACGTGTATAACAAGGCCTCTTTTTGAAGATATCTTTGATATCTTTTATACACCTGATGATTCTTAGTCACGTTCTGGGTAATACTGAACTAATATTTTGGCTAATTCTTGTGCCAACTCCATTGTTGCCGCACATAAAACTCTTCTACTCATGACATCGAACGGCCCACCTAGAAACGAAATAAACGCGCATGTAAAGAAAAAACAAACATGAAGAAATTATCTTTTTCCGAAGATCAAAGTTCCAATATAGAAGTAATTATTATGTAATGTGAGACCTGTTATAAAGTAAATTACCTGCTGGATCTATACACACTCCACCGGCTTCTCTTACGATAATATCACCAGCTGCGATATCCCATGCGTGAATACCAAACTCGAAAGAAATATCCGCTCCTCCGAGAGCGACCATGCACATGTTTAAAGCCGCAGATCCCAAAGCCCGTATTCTATATAACGTAAAACCATACGAATTGAATTAAGAAGAAAAGAAAGAATTACAATTAAGAGTATGTCAATTTATACCCGTGAACTTGAGGAGTAAGATTGTTCGCATTCTCCAGTACGATTTTCATCTTCTCTGGATCCCTGCTTGTGCCCATTTCCATCATTACAAGAGCTTTACGTAATTCTGAAAGAAAAAGAAATTTGATTTAAACGAATTAAACAAAAAAAATATATATATATACATATATATATTCAAAATAACAAAAATACAAGCAAATAAGTAATTCATTTTCTACAATACAGATTAAAATTAATCTTCACTTATAACACGAGGATCTGTAAATTTTTATACCCTTCTCTCCGGAAACCCTAATGGGAGCTCCATTCAAGAATGCACCTTGATCCTTGCGGGCGGAGAAGAATTGTTCCAAAATCGGATTGTAAACTACTCCAATTTCGGTGGTCTTGTTAATGAGTAATGCAATCGATATACAAGTATGGGGCAAACCGTGCACGAAATTCATCGTGCCGTCAATCGGATCAATGATCCATGTAGGCGCGTCCGTGAGCTCAACTTTCGTTCCTAGCGAAGTAGCTTCTTCACCTATGAATCTGTAAAAATATATTTCCTCTCTATTAAAAGCTCGATATTTATATAATGTTTTATTATAACGTTATTATTTATAAACATTTATAATATACAAAATTTGTAATTTTTATCGTCCAACGGAATATTTTTTTTTTTACGTCTCGTTTCGTTGAATAAACATTTTTCGCATTACTTAAAAGTCAAAAAATTATTTCGTTATTGTATCAGAATGTTCCAGAATGATTTTAGATCGATTTCACGACTGGAAAGTTCCATCAATGATCTAACAAAGCCCTTCGCGTCAGATCTGGTCCAAACTCGTACGTATACATAACGAGCTTAAAGGGGATATAACACATCGAATGTTGTACTAGGCAAGGTCAATTGGGAATTTATTTAAATGATTACTGTTTCTGATTCAGTAATAAAATATATTAGTCGAAACATATTGACCACGCGTGTTTCTTCCTTGTTCTCAGTTAAAAATCATGTACGACACAATAATCAGATGATTACTTACACTTTTACTAGAGAATTTCGGATGATGAATTAGACAAGAAATGAAACTCTATGAACTACTGCTATACTTTATATATATATATATATATATATATATATATATATATATATATATATATATATAATCTATAATTATATGTTATAAATTTTACGAAATATTTTCGATTCCTTTGTTAAAAAAATTTGGTATCAATTTTAAAACTTAAAGGCTTAAAGAAATTCTTGATTTATTTAGAACATATTTTTCAATAATTGTTCAAATACATATCAAATCATATCAAATATATATCACGCCATACATATGTTGTATATGATAAAAATATATTTAAATACATATATTGTAAAACATACTTGTGATCTGGAAATTTGGAAGATATTCCATCTACTAACAACTTTTCGACTTTTTGATCCCACTCGGTGACAAGATCAACTTCGCAGGATTTCGTCATTGCATCCTTAGGCTGGTTAATTTTTTCTCTTACAATCTACAAATTTTACAATTAAGGCATAGTTATAGCTTTCGTTGTATAAATCGCCAAATATGTAGTGTTTAATAAGAAAATTAGTAATGCCGGTATTGACAAAACGGCAAATTATAAAGTGTCAATTAAAAACATATTGGTAGTTTTTTCAAACAATAAAATTATTATTTTCTCCTTGCGAGTTTCTCAAATATATCACACGTAAAAAGCTATTAATACTTCGTTAGAAATGAAATTATGTTTAAGCAAAAATTCCCTGGCAAATTTTCCTATCGTTATTTCATCACTAAGACACAAATTCATCTTGATATGTATACGTATAAAAGATAAAAGATAAAATTTCATAACGAATCATTTATTGCACAATACAGGTATATACATTCAACTATGGTTATCTACATCGTTATCTATAAGTATTACAAAAGGGGAATTAAAAATTACAGGTTATAAATTATTAGTAGCTCTAAGGAATTCACATAATACAAAACATGTAATTTTACCCAACTCGATGACTCTGCTTCTTGGAAGCCAAACAAATACACGTTCGTGCCTATAAATTAACAGCATTATCTACCTCCAGAAATTGACGCTATATAACAGGACAATATAACGTACAATACATACACATTTGTATATAAAAAAAAAAACAATCGTGTGCATTAAACCATCGTTGATGCATCGATCGATTTGCATTGAAATTAATATCACATCCGAGTGATTGCAAAGCAAATAATGAAACTCTATCATTGGGCATGAAACAGTATTGCGTTTGTGTTACGTGAGATAACATCAGATAAAATGAGTAACAACATATAAAAAAAGAAAGGCAATATGCTGATTAAATAAGAATACGATTGAAATCTACAGCTGCGTGCAAAATCGATAAAACGTAGCTCACGATCGGCCAGGAATAACTTGATACACAAAACAAGTTGTACATGCGCGATTTCATCAAAGAAAATGTTACTTACCGAGCCAGCTTCCTTCACTAATCGAAGGACGGCTATGTAATATTCGTCGATGTCGGACATGATTTATAAAAATGTTCAAAATAGTCGGGAAAGAAACACGAGTTCAGAATGTTGTCATAACAGACGCACAACGTCACAACGTCGTGCAGACAATGGCAACGGCTACAGACTAACTGACGTAACATCTCGTCAGCTGGTTTTAAAAAGCATTCTGTGACTGAATCACGAATGA
Source organism: Tetragonisca angustula (assembly GCA_036937485.2). NCBI lineage: Eukaryota > Metazoa > Arthropoda > Insecta > Hymenoptera > Apidae > Tetragonisca > Tetragonisca angustula. The sequence continues at coordinate 2,382,200 of JAWNGG020000004.1, read as the reverse complement.
AAGCGATAGTGGCGACTCGGTTCGTAGAAATTTCGATTCACGTCACGATTTCTTGATAACAGCAAATTCTCAATGCTATGATCTGTTCTGAAATTTATTGAATGTGTATTTTGCTAATGCATCGAAGCTAAATAAGATCATTTTATTCGCGAATTTAATGGGTTGGATATTTTTTATTACATTGGGCTTTCAACATATGTATTAAAGACCAATAAAGCTATATCTAAAACATAATTATTTCGTTTGAGAACTTTCGGACTTAAGTTGAGCTCAAAGAACAAAATTTGGTAAATATTGAATAAAAATTGTTTGAGTTTGTGGGACGTAAAATAAACGCAATGGAAAATAATTATAAATAAACAGGAGGTACATGTGAAATCCTTCATTTCTTCATTCAGTTCTAATGCCTGTTTTAACATGACCACGTGAGATCGATAAAAGCTGGATAAGATTGGAGACTAGAGAAAGGTGAAGTGAATAAAAGTACAAGAATTTCACTTAACAGATCAGTAATAATTATGTCCTTCAACATAGATATATTTACATATATAGATGTTTTCTGCATTATTCCATATAATATACATATATACTTTTTAAATATATATATCGTTATCACACCTATAATTAATTTGTTCCGCGAGGAATGATATGTATGTAACATGCCCCTATCAAGGGACACGAGGCAACGTTTTGTTTGACTCACCTTACATATAGTATAACAATTATAAAACCAGCCTTCTAGTAACTTACAGAAAATGCCAACTTCCTTTCTCAAAGTGCGTTAATGATCGTGCGTATAATTAGGTCTTCCGTTCCTCCATACCGGAACGGAAAATCATTGTAAAAAAAATAGTTTACTAAAATTAAATAATTTGTCTCTATATATTCTCGTAATTCTTCTTTGTTTCTTGCTAACTTATTTGTGTATATCTAAAGGAAACCGAGAGAGTTATGGGCAAAAAATCTTACGCTATAGCTAATGGACTCGCAAACATTTTTGCAGTAATTTAAATACTACGTTGATTGCAATATTTTTGTAACCGCACTCGTACTTTCAGTTGTTGTATCGTTAATCATGCTAACAAGATGCTCAAATAATGCAATTAGAACCTTTATCAGCGTTGTCATTACTGGAAGTCGTTTGAAACTTAACAAGTTGAACAGAAGTAAGGTAAAAGTTTACAACCAGCTACGCTCTTTAATCAAAATGAACTGAGTTCTAATATCGTAATATCCGTCTAAAATTATACTATCGTAACATAATCCGGCGCCATCGTTCAAATATATACACATATAATATATAATTACAATTAAATTTTTCTGTAAAATTTTCAAAAGCTTCTGAGATACTTTCATGTTTAATGTAGACAAATCGTTTAAACATGCACATCGTTAGAATGCACATTATAAAAGTTTTCAACAATGGTAAATATTTATCGTACGTCATTCGATTTTTTTGATATTCGCTTATATTCAAAAAATATTGCTGCTATGAAGTCAATCGATATGCAACAATTAATATATTTATAGTTGATTTCTGAGAAATCGTCAATTTTAGCATCACTTTAATTCTTTAATAAGATTCTGAAACAGTTTTAATGATTATCTTTAGTTATATAACATTTTCCGCGTCTTCATATGATTTTCAGTTGATTAAAAAAATAGTCAAATCGCTTAAATAAATTTTTCACCTTTAAATAATGAATAAACTTAATGAAATATTCTATTTCAAGCAAGACATGCCACGATGATAGTCGACTGAAAGCAGTAACAATTATTGCGCAATAATTTTCTATAAAATAATTCATAAATAGTATCATAAATAATAACTATTAATGTAATGAAAGTTGTAACGTATAAAACGAAAATTTTGTTCTGAAGATACCACTTCAGAGTTCGATTTTTTTTTCCCCCGTTAATAAAAACTATTTTCCCTGTATTTTAACAAGTTGCGCATTCCCCTGAATTTTTATATTAAGTTCTCACGTTATTCTTTTCAATGGCTATAATTCGAAAGTCTTACTTATTTAATCGATCACCGGAAGCGTGTCGTTATCGTTCATTTCTAAATTACTACGTTTCCATTGAAGGTCGCTACATTGCCGGAAATTTATTTAAACTTGCGACCTTAATTGGAAAAGGACATTAACGATACTTTCATCGGCTAATGTTGATATATCGCCGACATTTCTGTCTCCTGCTGCGATTTTCCTAAGTATACGTCTCATAATCTTGCCCGATCGTGTTTTTGGTAGTCCTGGTGCATATTGAACGACATCCGGTTGAGCGAAGGGGCCGATTCGTTCACGTACTATTAATGACACGTTTATATTAACATATTTATTTGCAGTAGATTAATTGGAAGTTAAAATGCTTTTCAATTACCTCTCTTTTTAAGTTCATCTTGAAGCTTCTTGTCGAATTTGGCACCCTCGTTTGGTGTAATAAAGCAATAAAGGCATTGTCCTTTTACAGGATGTGGCTTACTAACTACTGCAGCTTCAGCTACCGAAGAATGTTCAGTTAATACACTTTCTACTTCCGCCGTAGACATAAGATGACCAGAAACATTCAACATATCATCAACGCGACCAGTTATCCAGAAATAACCATCTGCATCACGCCTAGCGCCTAAAATTAGAAGAAATATATATATATATATTTTTTTTTTTGTACACATTTATAACTAAAATTATAACTTCACACAAATGAGTAACATGAAATTACTGTCTCAATCAAGAAAAGAAGTATGCACATATCAAATTTCGCTTGTTTTAATCCAAAAATGGCTACAATCATGGTTTAATTAACAAAAACTTTCGTCAATAAATTCAATAGTAACAAACTTTCCAATTCCTCTTCGATTCAAGACCATATCTCCTAACAAACGCTCCTTAACTAAATATCATTTAGAAACAAATTTGAAAGAAAATACAGGATGCCTATTCAAAAGGTTAAAGCTCGTCAAATTTTCAACTCCAGAGGTGTTCCGACTTTGGAAGTGGACATAATCACAGACGTTGGATTGTTAAGATCTTCAGTACCATCTGTTTTGGTACCAAGCCCTAATCAAGCGCAAGAACTAAGGGATGGCAATGAAGCCATGTACCATGGACTTTCAGTATTCAGAGCCGTTGACGTAGTCAATAACATAATAGCACCACAACTTTTGAAATCAAGGCTGGAGGCTTGCCAGCAAATGGAGATAGACAGTTTGCTAAATCGTCTAGACGGAACCGAGAATAAATCAAAATTAGGTGCAAACGCAATTCTTGGTGTCTCCATCGCTTGTTGTAAAGCTGGTGCCGCGAAGAAAGGACTTCCGGTTTATAGGTAATACGATAATAAGCCATAGTTTAACATTGTGTATTCTAAAATGCATTGCTTTCATTATTTTTCTTTAATTAAATATCCCAATGCAATCTTTTCACTTGATTTTCATCTTTGTAGATATATTGCAGAATTGGCTGAAAACGGAGAACTTTATATACCTGTTCCTTGTTTCAACATGATCAGTGGAGGCAGGCATGCTAATAACACAATACCATGCCAAGAATTTATGATCTTACCCATAGGTATTCTTATATCGTTTAGACTATAACTTATTTGTACATAGTTTTAATTTTATAAACACATTAGGAGCTGAAAGTTTCGCTGATGCTATGAAAATGGGCATGGAAGTGTACAGAGTACTCGAAAAGAAGATCGCAACTGCTCAAGAAATTAATCTACCCCTTCCGGTTAGCGACGATGGCGCATTTACGCCTTTAGAACTCGAGGAAGATAAGGAAGCTTTATTATTGATAGACGAGTCGATTAGAGAGGCTGGTTATGAAGGAAGAATTAAGATAGCGTTAGACATGGCAGCTAGTGCTTTTTATAAAGAAGGTTAATTCATAAAATCTAAACCATATTATACATTCTTCAATTGTAACTCAACGACATTCAAAAAATTCCTTTAATTCCTTTGATAGATTAAACCTAAATCCAATAATAATATCTTTTTCGATAGGAGGATACGATTTAGCATTTAAAACAGAAGAGTCTGATCCCGATGAATATATGGAAGCAGAAGCATTAAAGGATCAATACTTAGAATATTTTACAGAATATCCATCTCTCGTCTCGATCGAAGATCCATTCGATCATGAAGACTGGGAGGGTTGGTTGACATTAGCCGATCAAGATATTCAAATTGTCTGTGACGACTTAACTGCGATGAATATCGACAGAATCGAGGAAGCAATTGACAGACAAATGGCCAATGCGATGATACTAAGAATGTCACAAGTTGGAACCGTAACAGAGGCGATCAACTGCGCAAAAATAGCAAGGATCAGTAATTGGGGATATATCGTAACAGCTTGTGAAGGAGAAACTGAGGACACTTTTGTAGCTGATTTGGCTGTAGGATTATCTGCTGGACAATTTAAAGCCGGAGCACCTTGCAGGAGCGAAAGAACTGCTAAATATAATCAAATATTGAGAATCGAAGAGGAACTCGGAAAAGATGCGAAATATGCTGGTCTCAATTATAGAAATCCTTTGGCTAAATAATTCTCTAAAACCCTAACCATTCTGAAGTCAATCCAATTTAAAATTAAAATTATTCAACTTACCGTCTCCTGTACAATAATATCCATGAAATTTATCGAAGTATGTGCTTTGGAAACGTTGATGATTTCCATAGAGAGTCCTCATCATTCCCGGCCATGGTTGACGGAAAACAAGATATCCTTCACCTTCACCTTCGACCAAATGACCATCTTCATCCAGAATTTCTGGTAAAACGCCAAAGAATGGAAACGACTAGGAAGAAAAGCATTAAATAAATCAATTACATATTTCACTGGTTTGTTAGTAAGAGATAAAACAGAAACTTACTGCAGCACCTGGTTTCATTGGCGTAGCACCAGGAAGTGGAGTGATCACGTGGCCACCAGTTTCCGTTTGCCAAAATGTATCCGATATACTGCATTTTCCATGACCCACGAGATTGTAAAACCATAGCCATGCTTCAGCATTTATTGGTTCTCCAACCGAACCCAAGACCTAAAACAATAAATAATTTCCCAAACTGAATTCTCCTTGTATTATATCGTATACATTTTAATTTTTCTGTTTTTATTTTAACATACCTTTAAAGTAGATAAATCATGCTTCTTTACCAAATCATCACCAAATTTCATAAGCGATCTAATTGCAGTCGGTGCAGTATAAAATTGCGTGACTTTGTATTTATCGATCACTGCCCAGTATCGATCGTTTTCTGGATAAAACGGTGTACCTTCGAACTATAAATCAAAAATTTATCAAGACAAACTTATTACGTAGTAAACACTTTGAATCAAATAAAGAATAAAATATCTTCAAATTTACAATAATAGATGTAGCTCCATTTGCCAATGGACCGTACACAACATAAGTATGACCAGTGATCCAACCAACGTCGGCTGTACACCAATACACATCGCTAGGATGATAATCAAATACATATTTAAATGTCGTGGCTGCATAGATTAGATATCCGGCCGTGGTATGTAGAACACCTTTTGGTTTTCCTGTAGAACCACTATGTAAACAAAGACATTTCAATGTTATTCATACGAAAGTAATAATTCACTCATACATTCTTTTATCAAGAAATTTACCTTGTATATAAAATAAAAAGTGGGTCCTCCGCATTCATCCAGACTGGATAACACTTGTCTTCAGCATCCTCCACTTCGTCATGCCACCAACAATCACGATCATCATCCCATGGAATTTCAGGAATGTCAAAGGCATTATCACTTGTACCGTTCACTCCATTCGTTTTTCCTTCAATGCAAATTCAAAAAAGATAAATTATAAATTAATCAAAAAAATTATTTTCTATTCTTTCGTTTGTTTTTCTTCTTTTTCTCGTTTTTCCTTCTTTGTATCTTTTGGCTACACTTACTATATCTCGATTTTCAAATGAGAGTCTTTTTTTTATGACATACCTGTTGAGTCTGACTTTGCACTCTGAGGGCTACTCAATCTTCTCAAATGTGCAACTACTATACAACACTCAACCTCGTGACTGTTCTTCTTGACTTTTTTCAAAGCCTCATCACAGATACTTTTCAAAATTAAAAGCTTCTCGCCCCTCCACACACCGTCAGTCGTAATCAAAATTTTCGCTTTCGAGTCCATGATACGTTCTGCCAGCGAGTCCGATGAGTATCCTCCAAACTAATTGAATATACAATATAGAGATATTTAATATATTATTTAAAAGTCACATACTTTCTTTATTAATTTTTTGGCTTGTATTAATTTATTAATATTTTTTATACTAATATTTTCTATATTTAATTTATCAAAATTAAATTTTAATAAAAGAATAAAGTAGTGTATATGTACATATTGTACATAATAATATAATGTTTAAATTAATATTTAAACATGTAATATATAATGAAAAATAGAAATAAACTTAAATCTTGACTCATCAATGTACTACGTATGACAATTTATAATCTGAATCTCTTAGCTTTATTGATTTCATTTTTCTTTAACTTCTATCTACAAAAATATATGGCTGTATGAAAATAAAAATAGAATGCAAAAACACTTGCAATTAGATAATAGCACTAATTGCAACTGTAATTTTTCTTATCTTTTACTCGTTTATTGTTTTACGTATTAGTCAAATAACAAAGTAAAATACTCATTTGCCTAGGTCGTTACCCAATAACATAGTCGTGTTATCTGTGAAATCTTGAGATATCTATTAATTACCTTGAACTTAAAGAAGAAAGTGAAGAAGATTATTGCTAGTATTGCTGATATGATTTTTATGTACATTTCATAAAAAAATATAATGAGAAAAATAATAATATTACTACGAAGCTAAATAAATTATTTATTATTTTATTTAGCTTTTAATTAATTATTAATTATTAATATAGTTATCTAGAATTCAAATTTAAAGTTTAATGGTTATTGACTTATTAAAAGCTATGTAAAACGAGATAATGCTATCACGGTATATCATGTCATAATATTTTTCATTTACAAAAACAAAATAGTTTTTGATATCGACATATACCAAATTATATATGTATCTCACAGATACCATAACTCTTGCAGCATTAAAAAAAAAAAAAGAAAAAAAAACAGTTCTTTACCACTACACTGTGAACAGCACCAATTCTGGTACAAGCGAGCATAGCGATCGGCAGTTCCAGGATCATAGGCATATAAATTGCAACACGATCCCCTTTTGTCACTCCTTTGGATTTCAAAACATTCGCAAATCTGCATACTTCCTCCAATAATTTTCTGTACGTCAGTCGCGAATAGTCGTCCGGGTCGTTGCCCTCCCTAAAACACAATTACATTGTCCGATTTTCAATAAACATTATTCGTCAGAACTGATGAACTGACTTAAATACTTCTAAGTAATCATCGTGATAAAAATATATATATATCTCTAAGATTGGGAAAGATAAATTACTGTAGGATTAATGAACTAAGCAATCTATATTTCACAATATAATTATAGATACACATAATGCAAGAAATTTGATTGTATTTAATTTTCTAAGATCTTTTGTATTTCATTAGATAAATATTTATAAAATCATTTCAAAGATAATATCTCAATGAACGTTCTATTTTTATATTTATAATAAGAGTCGTAACACTGCAGAAGTGAAGTTCAATATCTACAAAGTTAATAAGAAATATAAGATATAAAAAATTGCTAGTAATAAGCAGTAAACAGTAATAAATAATAAGTAGTAAAATTGGAAGAGTTGTCATACTTATTACACACGTGCGTTCAAAGTCCAAATATCGTTTCTTAAATATATACTAGACTTACACGTACACTAGAATATTTTCATATTTGTTTCGAGATTTAGTGAAGTATATTCAATGTTACTGACTTAATACAGTACTGTGAAGTTTTGCACTTATCTTACATGACAATACGTCAAAGTTTCTCTTTGAATAAATACATTTCTGAAACCATCCAAAGTTTTCTTTTACAGTTTAAATATCATTTCCAGATACGAATAGTTTTCGATTTAAATTAGCTGATTTTAATGATAATGTAGATTATTAAATATTTTAAAACTAATTTAAAACAAGATTTTGAATATAAGATAAAAATTTAATTCAAAAGACTTGTCTTTTTATGTTTTTTTTTCACTAGACTTTGTTCTGCTGTTCGTGAGGTCAATATTGGAATATAAAAATAGTTGATGATGAAGCATTTCAATATACGTGCATAGAAAAATGAAAATAGGTTTACTATATGATTTAATAAATACATAGTGACACGATAATACAAAAATTCCAATAGCCAGTTATGTAAGAGCTCTTGTCGCCGTCCTTTCCTAATCTGATAGGAAATTACTTTCCTCTCTCGCGTTCAACTAAAAGTCTAGTCCTCTATAAATATTTTAAAATTTCTTCCGTAACATGTTTTCTACTACTCTATGATAATATAATGATATTTTAATAGATACTTTTACATTCCTTAAATTAGTTAATGATCTTTCCTGGAGCTACCTTAATTCGTAATTAATAGTTGACTCTGAAGATATCTTCTTTCATATTATTTTTCGTATATTTTTAAATATATATAAAAACAATTATGAAAATGTAAAATTCAATTATTTTATAATTTATACAGAATTCACATTTCCAAGTGCGTAATATCAATGTACAAAATTGTAGAAATAGTTGTAATTAAATTAATTTTGCACTATGTAACCAGAAGTTGAACTCTATTCGTAAACAATTATTCCGTCATTCCACGCACACGACTTTGACTTTTTACGAACTACCGCGTTTCAAAAAAACATAGGAGAATCGTTTATCCAGTCACATGAGCTAACGTGATCGTACCACGTGCACGCGACCAATCAGGAAATCATGACTGGAAGTATGCCAAATTTCGAACGAATAGGAGAGCATTATACGACAGAGATAAACGATCGAATAAAGAGACTGAGTGTCTCATTCATTGATCGATTGTACGAACATATTTCTCAATAAACATATTTATTTAGGCGCTTTTTCTAAAGAGATAGCGATAGAAACTGAGAAATGTGATATATTGAGATATATTCAACATATTCGACGCGTGAGTCTTCATAGCAATGAGTACATATTATTTCAATCTAGCTCGCTAATTTAAATTTTTATTAGTAATACGTATAACTTTTTTATATTAAAGTGTGTTAGAATTTAATTTAAGTTTAATATGAAGTTAATGATAAGAAAAATTTAAAGTATTATGAAATTTATTAATTTTACTAGTATAAATTCTTCTGTGATTATTTCATCATGAGTAAAACAAACTTAATATTGAATATAAAATAAATTTTTTTTCAGAAACTCTAACAATTATTTTCTTCTACATATATATATATATATATATATATATATATATATATATATATATATATATATATATATATATATTGGAAAAAAGAAGATGAGATAGAATCAGAAAAGAGAACATTATCAAAATGCTTCCTGCTTCGTTCAGTAATTTCACCTGATACTTTTTGAATTACGTATGAAAAATACAGTACTACAGTGAAAATAAAGAAATTTTATCATTTATATAACACACATGAATGACTTGCGTCTATAAACGGCGGTATATTTTGCATATCAATGAGTGCACTGAAAGCATATCATTCAAACGGATGCTTTGAATAATTGTATTTAATTCAGAGATATATAAAGTTGTATTACATGTCGAATGAAAATCCCTGATGAATGTAAAAACATGCACGCACAATATTTTATAGTTTTTTAATAATGAGCACAGGAGTTAGCTAGTCTTACAATAGCAGGCACTAGCAGTTTCTTGTTGATACTTCAGAAAGGCTATTTCAAGCACATCTAAAAACGAAATATATGTACGTATAATATTATATTCGTAGAATTTTTACGCTCATCTAAATATCAGTCTAATCAAGTACGTGCTTAAATATAAATACTTACTCATATGATACTTATTTCACATACAAAGATGAAAAAATTCAGAGAAAAAAAGGAAGATAATTTTGAAAAAGAGACATTAGAATTTATGATATTGAAAATATTTTTACGAATAACGAAAATATTATGAATAACGTGTTTTAAAATAAAGAATCAACGTTAAATATTAACGAAATTCGTGTCAATAGAAAGTCAATGTTACTGCCAATATGCAACAATAATCTATGTGATTATACACGTTAATTTTCAAGCTTCCAAAATAAAGGATAATTTATACATTACGCATCCTTTTAATTGAAGAAATAAAAATCAAGTGAAATATTGATAACATCTGTAATTACACATACATCAACTTTTGTTACTCCCTATTCTTTCGCGAAGTTTATCATGCATTTCTTTTTCTCTCTGTGTACCCGTTATTCGAATCAACTGAATGTACCGCAGAGTTCATAACAATTCAAATTCCTACAAGCGTGCCAAGCGACAATAACAAATAACAAAAAGAAACGCGACACCTTACCAATAAAACGCAATCTTGTCACCATTTCCACTCTTCACGTTTTTGTCCAACAGATTGAAGCTTATGTTCGTTGACGCACCCTCCATCCATTTTATGAATATATCCCCCTTGTTCAAATCGAAGTTGTACGAAAAGAACTTATCCTCCGTTGCTGGAGTTTCCCAATAGAATTCTTTTGCAATTTCGCTCCAAAATTCCTGCGGATTCTTCACAGATCTAAAAAAGAAAAAAAAAACAACAGATCACGTAAAATTCTAAATAATTCTTCATTTTTCTTAAGAAACAAAATTAATTGCTTTTAAATACATATATGAAATGATTAATGGGGAAATATGATCAGAAATAAACGCGTTTGATTGATAAGATGATTATCGATCAGTCAAGAAATGATTGATATTGCTATGATATTCTTTCGCATAAGAAGATAAAATGTACAACAAAATGCGTAATATGAATAATAAAAACCACAAGATTATATAAGATTCAATATTTTACGAGTAATTGTAATGCTAAAAAATGTAATGATAAAAGTGAGAAGAACTGAGAAATATAAGATTAAAATCAAATCAGAGGAATGTGAGAAAGAGAGATTAAAGCAGAATTAAAATAAAGAAGAATTGGAGAGAAAAGGAGGAAGCCATTTAAAAATGTTTGAAAGAACATAAAATAATTCGTTGGTAATACTAACAGTAAGCTCCAAATCACTATTAGTTTTGTTTAGATTATTTTTTATAGACGACATAATTATTAATAAGAATTGAAACGTAATTTAAATTTAGGTTGAGTTTCCTGGAAAGGATGAAACTGAATTTCTTTACATATTAAACAAACTGAAATATTATTGAAAGGATGATCGATGATATCGATATTGCATGGTATATTCTATAAAAGAACCATTCAATAAATTCTTATGATCTAAAAAATAAATTATAAACGTAATAAAATATTCTGTATTTATTAAATTAAAATATATCGAAGATTTAATTATTAATTATAGCCGAGAATTAATTATAGCATAGCTCTCTTTTACGAATGCGTAAATTTGGAACAAAGAACATCTTTTGTGCAAGCACAGAAGATTCATCTAAATTGGAAGTTCTTCCGAGATCATCGAAAATACCAAGTCCTCGAGATGGATAGAAATTGTTTCTTATAGAGAAAGACTCTAGAAGAGATCGATATCATTGTTCTATTTCTAATACACAACTATGATATTACTCCGTAAAATAACTGGACTATCCAAAAAATTGTTTGACCTTTGCTTCAAATTCTTCAGATGAATCTCATACGTGATATAACAAAATAAAAATTTTGTGATTTTTTTTCTTTTTAACATTTCTAATATTGATTTAATTTTTCAAAGTGTTTTTAATAATTATTGCTAAAAAAAAATTAAGCAATCCTAGAATGTACGGTTAGATAATGAAATAAATAAAAATGTAAGATTCTAGTCTGAAAATAAAGTAAAAATTACATTTATGTTATCATTACTAATTCTATTATTTATAAAAGATCATTGAAAAAACTTGAGTCAATTTTTTTAAAACAATGTCGGTAGTTACATAATCTATCTTTTGAAAAATCTCAATAAAAATTTCTCCGGAATTAATATTTCTCAAACAGTGGCTCCTATACAAAGTGCGCTCAATAAATACGCTGACACTTTATTTATGATTAGTACACGTTGACATCTATCAGTATTCACCCTCTTCCATTGTCCCCTACTAATCCCAACACCACTGCACTTAATTGCCATAGAACAAATCTTCCATTATCTGCGAAGAAATAAAAGATCAACTTTCTCGAACAAGCTGCCAATGATTTGCAACTAAAACGCGATAATTAAGTCGGTCATTAAAAAACAAAGATTCCACCCAATTGAAATTACAAATATCTTGACCAACTGACTCCTAAACGTAACATTTTCATTCATAAAATGATACGTAAAACATAATAATATCAGGAATTTTCGTTTGTAGTATCGTTCGGTGAACATTATTGATTAGCAACAGCCTTAACATTCCAACTATGAACATTCTCTACAAAGTGTCATTGGAATTTAAAAACGATATTGATCTGTCATTAAGGAGGTCTATCGTCAGGAAAGTGAAAGCGTATAAAGAAGTTGAACGGAAAGGGGGATGAAAAATTGTAATCGGCGAGATATGTCAGAGGCTGCACCATGCCATCTGTCATCCCTCTTGTACCGACTAAGTAAGCCTTAACAAGACGTTCGTTATTTCAAATACAAAAACCACTCACATCTCGTGCATCTTTCTATACTGCTCCAGACTGCTGCAGTACGCGTTCTTCGCGAGTTCTGGATGGGGGTAGTATAATTTATCCGCCATCTTCTTGATTTCGACGTTTCACCGTGTTTCTCTGACCCTTTTCAATTCCTACGATCCTTTAGTATAGACTCGAGTAGTTAATCGATAAAGTGCAAAGTGGAAATACGACCACGACACTCGAACGCTTTATTTTATATAACTCGTTTTATGTTGCTCTTTTCTCTTCTTCTTTCTGTCTTTCTTTCTTTCTTCCTTCCTTTCTTTCTTTCTTTCTTTCTTTCTTTTTTAATCGAATACGTTGCGAGGGATGAAGGACGGATACCACAAACGAGATTTTGAGTGAACGGAGGAGACACGGCGATTACTCGAAAGCGTGCACCTCCGCTCCTTTTTCCGTTACAACTCGGCTGATAAACCACGACTGGATTGCGCTCTGGCAATACTGTCGACCACTGTTGGCGTCGTTAGTGTCGAGATGGAAGGCGCCGTCAGGGACGTACTCTCTGTAACCGGTGACCCACGTTGAACCTTCCTCACCCGTTTGATATTTCGGCCATAAAGCGATATGGAATCATGGAACACTTTTCGAGATCTGTTGCGCAACGCTTTACTGAAACTAAAATAAAGGTTAGAAATTATTCGTTACAGTCTCCTATTCGGCAATGAATAACAGACACTGGCAGTAATAACGAGGTAAATAACATTCTAAAAGTTATAATGTAGTTATACAAAATTGCTACGTCTGTTTAAAATAGCAATGTATTAAATATACGTGATGAATAACTTTGTAATTTTAAAACAATTGAGTTTTCTAATTGACTTAAAATGTCTAGTCGCATGTTGCGCAACGCAAGTGCGCACAGGTCAAATAAATTCCGAACTTATCGACACACAGGTGTTCGAACCTAACCTTGCTAATGTTTTTATTCTATTAATCATATTGTATTCCTTATTTGTTACACGCGTAATTTCCGAATTCTAAATTCATTTTCAAATTAATTTCACTAATTTTTGTTTCAATCTCTACTGAAATGATCGTTGTGATGTAATGTATTTTTATCGCTTCGTAATTTCATAATTGTGTGCAAAGTCTGCAAAATATCAAACAAAATTATTAAAAAAAACTAGTGTCAAGAAACAAGATTAGGAAAATTAATGACCTAGTGAGATAAATTGTCAGCAAGGTTGGATTTGTTCTACTGTATCACTTGATCTACGATATTCCAATTTGAATCACATCCATATTAATCACGTGACTGTGTGCATTTGATACAACATGTAAATAAATATAATATTGTTTTCTTAAACTTTCGAAACAAAGAAAATAAGAATTTATTTTCATTGATTGTACGTATTCCTACGATATTATAGTTCAATAATACTTTTTTAAATAAATTTTTAACAATGATATTATAATGATATAATAATTGTTTCCCATCCTATTGTTTGGCGCGCATCTGATTAACCTATTATATCATTTTAATTGGAAAATGCGTAAATGCATAACACTGTTCAAAGTCAAATTCATGAAAAATATTCTCCAGTTACATGAAGAAAAACCAAATAATTTAAGTAGATTAATACAATTTTCTACATGTCAAGTATTTAACTCTGTTAACTGAATTATTCATTTATGTTATTTATTTTGTTAAGTAAAGAATGCGAATCAAACAATTAATATCAAAATCATTAATGTTAAATTAACATTAAAAACTGTTGTTAATATTTTAAAATTAAAAAACTATTAACGTAAATAGTTAACAAATAGTTATCAACGGCCTGTATATCCATTGAGTATTGTCATGAAAAAAATTAAAAAAATATTTGTTTAAATTATTATTGCTCTCAAAATTGACAAAATCTTATCGTTTTGAGGAATTGAATATTCTTTGTTTAAATTATTAGATATTCTTCTGTAATATCTACTGTGTTATCAATTATTTAAACAATGGAACTAACAGTTGTTTCTTTTATACCTATTACTGATTGTTTATTTTATGCAATTTCAATATCGATAACGCAATATGCAAATTAGAACTCATTCTGGATTCTTGTTCAAACACAAGAATTGAAGTAAGATCAATTTACATACTCTTACAGGATCTGTATGTACCTAGAATTTTTATTGTTCCGCTATGCACGTGATTAACGATATTGATCTTGGATCTGTGTAACAAGGACTCGATCATTGGTGAATGGTTTGTAGTCAATAGCATGACAAGGACTCGATCCAAGGATTGATCGTAATCGTAACAAAAAGTTTCTCTTGATAATTTTACATGTGGAACGTAAATTTTGTTTCATCATTGACATTAATTATATATATTATAATGTTCTTATCACTGTTATTATTATTTTCGAAATATTTTTGTACACTATGTACATGACATGGATAAAACGTAATTTAGATATCAAGTTAATTTTACATAAACTTGATGAAATTACTCTGCCAGTTTCCTATATGATAATTTTCGTAGATAAATAATTTGATGTTAAACACAAAGAGTAGGACACAAAAATATCATTAAATTACATTATATGTAACATTAACAGTGTTAAACGAATAGTTTTCTAATGTAAGCGTGGAAAGGGAATGATAGACAGATTGATACGTTATTATTTTCTTACACGTTGTAACAAACAGATTTGAGACTTATTTCTCTAATAATTAATATAAAATATAAGACAAAATTAGGTACATTAAGCTATTAATATCTATTTCTAAGCTATTTTTGATAATAAGAGTAATAGTTATACAATAATTACGACAAAATATAATATGAATTTGGATACATTAAACTATTTACATTCTACATTTTCTTATGTAATGTTGCTTGTGTTTGATATTTTGTATCTTATTTTGTATCTAAACTTACGTTCTTTGCTTCATTATGAAATGTTGTTTACGTTTAATATAATTTATATTAATTTTATTATATATATACATCTATACGTCTCCTAAATTTATATAACACGTTAATATAAACATAAAACTTGTGACACAAATATAAAAAAAATAATACAACAACGAGTCATTAAACAATTTTTCTTTCTTTTTTACATATAAATCTGTTAAGTAGTTATCTTCAACTTAATAATTTATTTACAAAGTTTATTTTATAATAGATTGTAATTAATAAAAGTATTGACTAACAAGTTAGAATGTTTGTAAAGATAGTGCAATAACTATGATAACTGTAATAAAATATAATGAATATTTAAGCAGTACCTACGCGTGAAGTAACATTTGATAAGTTCTATACACATAGAAGTGAGATAAAAAAGCGATTGTTACAAAAGAGGTCTAACTAGCTTCCAACTGTTAAATTAGTATTAATTCCACGTTGACTCTTAATCGCATCTATTCGATAATGCCACCATCTGACCAAGGAATAGAAGGACGACGTTAAATGCTGTTCATTGTCCTATTTTATACGCTGACAATATGTAAAACAATACGAGACCGACAGTAACTTCGTTTTTTTTTTTTTTTTTGTATTCTTTCATTATTGTGGCAATTAATAGATGCGAATTACCTTATCTGATTTCATCGACTTGTCAAGTACTGTTCCAGAGGTGTTCAATCATGGGTCGTTGCCCTTGCAACTTTGAAAAGAACGTGAAAACTTCATTTACACGTTCTTAAATCTTATTGTATCCGTAAAGTAAATGTTGACGATTAATTTTAGCAACTTCTGTAAACAAATCCATGTACGAAGTAGTGAAAATTATCAATAAACTACTTGACAATAAAAAAAAAAAAAAGAATTAGAAATAAAAGAAAAATCTTGATAATCTATCTTTTTATAATCCATCTTCTTATGATTCTTTTTATAATTTATGATTCTATTTGTAATTTTTCTTACGTGTATAATACGTTCCATATTATTTTAAAGATATGACACGTATAAATAGTAACTCTGTCTACAATGAAATTACAGAAAATTGTGTTTCAATATTTTTAATTCTCGCATTTAAAACGCCGAATAATACATATACTGAAACTGTTTTAGAAAATGATAGGAGAGCACTTTCTTTAAGCAGGTGTCGACAACCTCGGGTTATCGATATTTTCCAACGGTATCTTCGAGGTCTTCGACCACTGCGTCGACGAGCCTCCATATGTTCGCAACCTCCCGAGAATTCTTATAACTCATCCTGCATGCAAATGCGTCGCCCGTGTTATTTTTTCTTTTTGTCTTTTTCTTTTCTGTTTGCACATATCTCACGTACAGGATATTTTTATCTCCCGCGGTTAACTCTCGTCGTATATAAAGCCGCGGAAGGATTCACTTGGGACGCGCACACCTCTGTTGCATCTCAGACCTGCCAAGTTCAGTTTGAAACGAAAAAGAAACCGGTATCGATCAGTTTCCAACTCGAACTGGCCGCGTGAAAGCGGGATTCTCTCGACGGAACGTCGCGCTGGAGAATTCTGAATGCTCGCTTTATTTTCCTAAACATCGAGATTTTTTAATTAGAATATTATTGAAATTGTTTGCCATTTGCCAATTGTTCGCTGTGCATTCAAAGAATAGCTATACACGTTCTACAACACAGAGCAACACATTGACAATAGAAGACCGCAAGTGACTAGAAATTGAAAAGATCGAGAGATTGGAAATCAGCTGCGAGGATTCGATCGAATATTGAATATTTCTGAAAACCATGGTTATATATAATAGGAACAGTTCGTAAGATTCTACAATATATTCTGCAACGTTTGATAAATTCTGTTATTACTGATTATCGAAATGGAGTCAAATTGTACGATGCAGGCTGTTCTTTTACATCTTCTTTTGCTTTTTGGAAACATTTATGCCACCGATGACGAGAAGAAACGATACGATGGATATAGATTGTACAAAGTTTTCGTGCCCGATGACGAGAGTGTGGAATTATTGACGAACATGCAAGACGATGACGGTTATCATTTGTGGCTTCGACCGATGATCAACAATACCGCAGACGTGATGATCGCTCCGGCAAGGATTCAAGAATTCATGCAAAAAGTTAACACGACGAAGCTTGAACCAGAGTTAATGATGGACAACGTGCAAAAGTATATTGACGACGAGAACCCTCGTGGCAACGTGAGAGGAGCATTCGATTGGCTGGGTTATCATCGGTTGAATACTGTAAGATATTATTTTGGAAGATTACACGACAAATATAATTATAACATTGTAGAATAGTATAAGTTAGAAAGTTTTGTCTTCTTTTTCTTCAGTATTCATTTCGTTATTCAGAATATTCGAATTATCGTGTGTATTGTAAAAATTCCAAATAAAAATATAGTACAATACGAGTAATATCATCGTAGTGCTTGATTGACTGTAATTTTTTCGTAATATCGTTCTGCAGTTCGATTGACTCAACCACGTTCCACTGCTATATTACAACTACTATCACCTTATTATCCTATTATATTAGTTATACTACATTATATGCCGCAATATTACATATATACCAACGTAATTACATGAGTAATTACGAATCATGGAAATACAATTCTATTGTTATATAATAAAATAATAGTTAATTTCACGTTGTGCCTTCCTATGGAAAACGTATTGTCGATCTGTCTTCCAGATTTACAACTGGCTAGATTCTCTCGTAGCTCAGCATCCTGAAATAGTAAAACCAATAATCGGTGGAAGTAGCTACGAGGGCAGGAGAATCAAAGGTGTGAGGCTTTCCTATAAGGAAGGAAATCCTGGTATATTTATCGAGGGCGGGATACATGCCAGAGAATGGATATCACCGGCTGTTGTCACCTACATCCTGAACGAATTGATCCTGAGTGATGATTCTCGTGTCAGATACATGGCAGAGTCGTACGACTGGTATATATTCCCTGTATTCAATCCGGATGGCTACGAATATACTCATACCACTGTAAGAAATTTTAATGATAAATCATTAACATTCTTTAGTCTACAAATTTTACATATCAACTTTCTTAAGTCGCGAAGACAAATGTTTTAAAGAAAGCCTTAAGAGAAAGGTCGAGGAAAATCAAAGAATAAACAATTTTTTCGAATTGTTGAATTTTAGTACTATTCTACTGCATAAATTCTAAAATAAAGATAAGTTTATCTACAATTGAAATAAACTTATCTAGGTTTTCTCGTCTATTCTTGAATCTACATTTCGATCGTCTGATCCGTAATCAAAATAATTCACCTTGTGCACGAGAATGATAAAGAATTACATACGTCGCTGCTAAAAGCGATAAGATTATTGAAATTCATCCTTTTAATTACTTTGTTCCACTGTCGATTCGATATCGATTACCAGTCAAGGAACTTCAACTTTCTGTTTCTTTTCCGACTTGCAACTTCCTGTTCCCTTTTCAATTTAAACGTGTCAGCGAAACGCGATAATCACGCGATGTGGAGAACTGATAAAGTGAAAATCCATCTAAAGTTCATTGCGTTTCGACACTGTTCAGAATCGTCTATGGCGGAAAACCAGAAGGCCTACAGGAAGAGGTTGTTACGGAGCTGATCCGAACAGGAACTGGAATTTCCATTGGGCAGGTAATCTAATAAAAAAGATATTAATTGTTTATTTAATCTTATCGGTTAATTAAATCTGGTTTGAAGTGCCATCTTCGATCTATGTGTACTGATAAATTGGAAGTCAATTTAGATATTGGAAATGATTGTTTAATTTTATTAATATTGGAGTGATTGTTTAAACTGGATTTAAAGCCACTTATTTATAGTACGTGTATAAAACAGATAGATATCTATATTATTATAGATTGTCAAATATTGAAAGAATAAATCTTGATTATTTATATGTTTAATCATAGAAAAATCAGTTGATCGCTTGAACATATTAGAGATGTAAGAAATTGTTATTTTTATTTAGCAAATATAATTATTCGCTGATGTTTCAGAGGGTGGTGTTAGCCGAAATCCATGCAGCGAAATATACGCTGGCGACAGGCCTTTCTCTGAAACAGAAACAAGAACCATGTCCCAATATATCGATAGCATTCAGAGTAAAATATTTTCCTATATAGCATTTCACAGTTACAGTCAATTGTTACTCATTCCTTATGGTCACTCTAACGAAAGAGTCAGCAACTACGACGATCTCTTTCAAATAGGAAACTACTCCATAAACGCTTTGTCAAAGAGATATGGAACACGATACAAAGTTGGCAATATCGTAGACATTATATGTGAGTACATTGTTAAAATTACAAAAATATCACTGTATTAAATATTTAAATGTTATTTATGCGCGTTTATAATATCAGAGATGAAAGAGAATGTTGCCTGACGTTGCTCAAAATAAGATAGAAATAAAATGTGAAATAAAATAGGAACTAAGATTCTTTTAATTGATTTAAATTTTTTATTATCCGAATTCTTCTAGACGTTGCATCAGGAGGATCGATGGACTGGGTACGAGGAACCTACAACATCCCCGTGACATACACTTACGAGCTTCGAGATAAAGGAAGATATGGTTTCATTCTGCCAGCAAGTCAAATTATACCGACTGCAAAGGAAACTTTGGACTCTTTGGTCGCTATGTTCGAGCAGGCTGCAAAACTTGGCTATGGTTCATCCATGACTGCACAATTTAGACTTTAATCTTTATAATTACATATTATTTATTCAAATCAGTATGAACCTTTTTATAGAATGTTTTATTATACAAAAGGACTATTGTTTAATATTGTTATTACATAATATTAACTGTTGCTTGACTCTGGTCATAAAGTATATGAATGTAAAAAATAAATTGTACTGAATAATTTAAAAGCTTTCCATCGCAAAAGATAATAAAAAAAAGCATTCTCTTTTTATTGCAATTGTAATAAATTTGTTCCTTTTGTTACAGGGAAAACATCTCTTTTACTCTAAGAACGTCGATTGATTACAAATTGAGGACAAATTTCACTTTAAATACTTCTTTGGTATTATTTCTCAAGTTTTGGTATTATCGTGTGCTCATACATAATCATGATTGTCAATCTTGATGGTATCTTGTTACGATGGTATCGCGTAATTTACGGCAATTCTTTTACAGTAATGCAGCGATTATTTAAATACAGCTATTTCTGTTCCCTCAGTCTTGTCTAACTGCGCTTGTCTAATTAGCGTGCTAATTTATGCGTTACGTCGTAACTGCTTCTGGTAGGATCTCACCACTAAACAATGTTAAATGATTCTCGAAAAATGAAAATCGTTCGAACCGTGACAGAGCAACAATGCGAAAAAGAAGTCAACTCAATTTTTTTATTATTTAAATAATACGTGTATTATTAAAATATATACTTATACGCGTATAATAATCCTTTATTTACAAATCCTCTATTTTCGAATGTATCGTCCCATTTCTACGCAAATTAAATTACTATATTTATATTTAGAGAAGTTAAAGTCGACTTTGTTCTCATTACTATTTAACTTCATAATTATAGAAGGTAAAATTTTGGAAATCAAATTATGAAATTATGAATCAAGTTATGAAATTTCACGATCACGTCCGGCTAACCAACCGAAGAGAAAAAATGTAGAAATGGAAGTAGAAATCACTCTTCAAAATTGGCACTGCAATTGCCAAGATCAGTGAAAAGCTCGAAATATCCCGGAATTGACAAATATCCCGGAGTTGTCTGCAACTTGTTGTGAAATTCTAACTACATCTCAAGTGGGCAGTGTGAAATCGCCCAGATAAAGACGCATACTCGAAATAAATCCCGATAAGGAAGATTTAGATTCAATAAACTCGCACTTTTCATAATCAATGATATGATTTCTGAATAACGATTCGATGGGAATAATCGTTGGTGCCGTGTGCAGGTGAAACGTTTAAATACAGAGCTGGAAGTAGCAATAAGACAAGTCTTCTCTCGTAATCACATAGGGTAAGATGATCCATCATGTTCTTTGTTCTCCTTTGTTCTCCTAAGCGTTTGTAACTTTAATTTTTCTTGTTCGACTTTTTATTTTAATTCGTGTTTGACTTAAGTTTTACATTTATTTAAACACATCCGTAAGTTTCAGTCAAATTTAAAAATTTCTTCTCAGTACGCGTAGCGAATTATAACTTCTCAGTTGTCAAGGATTCATTGAATTCTTCTTTCTATAGTGAGAATTTTAATCTGCTTGTTTCAGGAGAGGCATCATGTGGAAGTTAATTTTTGTCGCTTTGGTCGCTTTGGCGACGGCCGAGAAAGTGAAGTACGACAATTACCAGGTGTTCCGTGTTACACCTCAGACAGAAGAACAGGTCGAAGTCATCCGCAACTTGGAAGAAATTTCTGATGGAGTATGTATACGAGCTTTGTACGAGCATTATTACACGTTCAAAGAATTTAACGAGTCAACATAAAACGGTTTATATTATATTATAGTATACAGTTTATATATTATGTTATAACAATTTAACGAGTCGACAGATCTTTCCATCAATTTATCGTTTAATTATAATTTAAAAACGTGACCATTCCCCCATATTACTTTCGATAAATTCTCATTAATTGAATGTGCAAATTTTCCAAATATTTCCTATGTTGTTATCTTTTAAAACTCAAGTTAAAAACTCATTTTATTTATTTCCCTATAATAGTAATAACCCTATAATAATGATTTAATTGAAACAATAAACTGTCAAATTTATAGTTCTCTTTCTGGAAAGAGCCAAACCGAGTGCAAAATCACGCGGACGTGATGGTTGCTCCCCACAAGATCCCGGACTTCCAGGACATAATGAAGAAGTTCGACATCCCCTACGACACCTACGTCAGCAACGTTCAAGCTTTAATCGACACTGAATTACCACCGGCCCAACCTTTAGTCTCGTTCGACTTGACCCGCTATCACACCCTCGACGAGATCTACGCCTTCTTGGATTCACTTGCCAAGGAAAATCCCGGCAAGGTGCAAGTGATCGTCGGTGGAAAAACACACGAGGGTCGTCAGATCAAAGGAGTGAAATTGACCTTAGGCAACAGCAAAAGTGGAATCGTCTTGGAGGGTGGGATCCATGCTAGAGAATGGATCTCTCCGGCTTCCATTCTTTACATAGTGAACGAGCTTCTACACAACAACAACGCTGATGTCAGACAACTCGCCCAGTCTCACGAGTGGTACATCTTCCCTGTCGTCAACCCTGACGGATATGTGTACACTCACACCACGGTAAGCAACTTGAAAAAGTTGCAAAAATCTTTAATTTTCAATGCTTAACTTTGTCGTGTCGTTAATGTCAAATATCTGAGAATCGAGATTGAGAAATTTTCTCTATTTGAAACTAATGATAATGAAATATGTTCTGGTAATGAATCCAAAGTAGAAACTTTTGTTAAAATAAGGAATTTGATGTGTCTGTAATTGAAATTTTGACGTGTATTCAAACACTCAACTCAATGCAAGAGTTTTAGAGTTGAAAAGAAAGTGATAATTAAAGTTATGATAGTAAAGTTTAATAATTAATTATTGCAACATATTATGTAAATATGTAATATAATATTATATTTATTACATTATATGTTATATATATAATATTATAATATATTAATATAATAAATTTGTAATTTAATGATTAATTCGATGGAGCACGTTTGTGTTTCAGAACCGTTTGTGGAGAAAGACTCGCAAACCATACGGTTTGTGCTATGGAAGTGACCCTAACAGGAACTGGGGATACAAATGGATGTGTAAGTTTTTGATCTGACATATAAATCTATCTTTAAATCTATCGCAAGATTTACATTCTTTGTTAGAAAGTAATCACATAACATTTAAGTGTTTAAAAATTACATGAAAGATATTCTCTTTTAATCTTCTAGCTGGTGGTGCTAGCAACAACCCATGCTCTGAAACTTACGGCGGAAGTGCCGCGTTCTCTGATGTTGAAACGAAGAGTCTGTCCGAATACCTCACATCGATTTCCAGCAAATTCACTGCCTACGTTTCTTTCCACAGCTATTCTCAGCTTCTGATGTTCCCCTACGGTCACACTACACAGCATCTGGATAATTACAACGACGAAGTAAGTGAACATTCAAATTATCCTATAAAAATCTCGTTGAAAGATTTATTATTCTGTGCTTCCTACAAAGTTTTGGT
Organism: Tetragonisca angustula; assembly: GCA_036937485.2. NCBI lineage: Eukaryota > Metazoa > Arthropoda > Insecta > Hymenoptera > Apidae > Tetragonisca > Tetragonisca angustula. Next base: position 2,358,300 of record JAWNGG020000004.1, on the reverse strand, counting down.
ACATCTATATATTTCTTTTACATTTATCTAAATAATCCGTATTTCGGCTTTTCTTCAATTTTACAAATACATTAAATGTATCGTGGACGATTTCATCGAGATTCTCGATTTTATCAATTTATATCGTATCTTAAACAGTAATCAGTTTCATGTTACTGATAACAGTCACAGATAACTGTGATAACAACTGATGGATGATATTTTTATTACCGATACGTGTCAAGATTAATTTATTGATTGAACCTCGATGAAATTTACAAATTCAGAAGAATAATTAACGGGCACTTTCAGCTTCAAATAGCCAACAAAGCAATCCAGGCTATTTCTAAGCGCTATGGAACCAAATATAAGGCCGGGAACGTCGCCGAAACCATTTGTAAGTACATGTTTTACGTATGTATAAACCATACATGATGCATCACTCTTTTTTTTTTCTTTCAATTTATAATTGAACATCAAGCTGATCACGAGTAGAATAACAAGCTCGATAAGCTTTTTTAATTGCTAGATAATAAATTAATATAACAATCTATTCGTCCTATTCATTTATTTTTATACTTCGCGTTCTACTTTCAGACATCGCTAGCGGAAGCTCAGTGGACTGGGTGAAAGGAACTTTCCATAAACCTGTCACCTACACGTACGAATTACGCGACACCGGTCGTCATGGTTTCTTGCTTCCAGCTGATCAGATCGCCCCTACCGCTCTGGAAACCTTGGACTCTTTAGTTGCTATGTTCAAGGAGGCTAAAACTCGAGGATACGAATAAACGCAATAAATAAACTAACAGGTTTAAGATCGATTTAACGATGAATCAACGTAATAAATAGAAGTTTTACAACATCTGTGTCGTTATTTCCACTTCGTTTCTCTTGATTTTAATGCTGGTCCTACGATTTGCGCATAATTATACACTTATCTCTTTTTAAGTTACGTTCGTTAAGGCGCGCGTCAACTTAATAAATTACGAGCGTCTTCGCAATTGCTTTCAATTCTTTCCTCGAGATCTTCCCTGAATGAGTGTGCGGAAGACTTGGTAAAAATTTCACGCCGCCACGCAGTTTGTACTGATCGATCATGTTACTAGCCACCATCTTTATCAATTCTTCCTCGGAGACCTGTAAATTATACATCACAGTTAAATCGTGCGCAAAGTAATTGTCGAAGAAAAATTCATATTACTTTTATATATTAAATTACATTGTTCAATTTGCATTTTATACCATCATTTTGAATTGAAATCTTTACAGTATACTCTCTAGTATATTCACAAATTATCAGTAGCATTAATGTGCTAATCCAGCTTCTTTCGGTCATTTTCAAACCATTTTTCTTTCGAGTAATATTCTTTTTTTTAAACAGAAGATAATATGTATCTACGTATAAAAGAAATTTTCTTTTCTTTCCTTTCGTGGAAATATAAAAATTCAGGAATCGTAACATCAACACTTATTAGTCTACACATACTTCCTTATCAGGCATCTTGCTGACAAAAGCAACGGGATGTTCGTCGTCCGTAGGATGTGGTATACCAACCACCCCCACTTCTAAAACTGCAGGGTGAGATTGCAGAAGAGTTTCAATTTCGGTCGGTGGTATTTGGTATCCCCTGTATTTAATAATTTCCTTTAGCCTGTCCACGATGAAAAACTCCCCTTTCTCGTTGTAATAAGCTAAATCGCCACTGTGCAACCATCCTGAATGCAGGGTACGAATTCATTAAATTACTCCATCATCCATACATTTTATCTTTATTTTATATTATTACTTTATATACTATTATATTACTATTACTATATTATTACTTTCTGTTATCTTATCCCTATGTTATTACACTTTCTATTATTTTGTCTTTATATTATCACGCCCGTTTAAAAACTTGATTTATTTTAACTATCAAAAGAATAATGATAAATTGTTCAAAGAATCCATTTGAAATTCTAAGCAACAATTCGAAATAGTAGATTACTGCGTTTACCATCTTTGTCAATGGCGTTCTTGGTAGCTTCAGGGTTTTTAAAATATCCCGTCGTGATCGTCCACGATTTCGCGCAGAGTTCGCCAGTTTGATTTGGACCAAGAGTCTCTCCCGTTTCAGTGTCTATGATTTTCACTTCACAATTTGTTGTAACCACGCCGCAAGACCCGCTCGTGGTATCTAGCAATTGTGTAGTAATCACACCACCAAGCTCCGTCATACCTGAAAGAAGAAATCGTCTTCCGTATCAAAGTACGAAGTAAACCTTTTGATCTTACATTATTACATTACACTAGTGTTTTATATAAATATCTTTCTCATAATTATCATTAATATATCATATATATTTACATAATATATTTTACATAAATCATTAATATATCATATTTATTAATATTAATTATTAATTATTAATATATTTACATAAATATCGTCGCAATTTCAGTTTCTTCTCGACTTACCATACGCCTGTAGAATTGTTGTATTCGGCAAGTGTTTTTTCAATAAATCTTGAGAATCTTGCTTCAACGTCGCGCCACCAGTGAACAGTATGCTCAAAGAGCTGAGATCATAATCGTGCAAACGATGATATCGTACGAATCGATTTGACATACTGGTGCTGAGCATCAACCACGTGACCTAAACAAACAATCATTCATAATAGAAGAGACAGGAGAGAATGAATATTCACATGAAATGTTCGCAGTTAACCCCAATTGATACTATATCAGTTTCCGTGCGGAGTGTTGATATTAAAATTCTAAATATAAGAAATATTGACGTAGAATGGTTGTTTATCGTGTCGAGAATAATATTAACTTCATTGTGTCAATGAAAAACTACACAGCGAAGCATTCACATTTCTAACGGATTTCTTATACAATTTACATTAATAATTAAAATCCAATTAGTACGATATGCGCATTATAATCTCAAAAATTAATTATACTAATTAAAATGCAATAAAATTCACGATGAATTGTAAGTAAATATCCCATTATCGAATCAAGCGAAATTTCATTCTTGAATTACTTTCCTCCGCAAGTTTATTTCTACTTAGAAAATTTCATAATATTATAAAGATATAATTAAGAGTCCAAGAATTTTTCTCACACTCTTTGGAAAACTATAACTAGATATAAAAGAATTAGATTTAGAAGTTTGTGAACGAAGGGGTTAATAATCTACACTAATCTAAATGACACATTTTCCATATAAAGTTACAGACATAAAATTTGACTGTTATTATTTAAAAATATGTAAGTTAAATGATTGATTATTGTTTCAAGTTGCCAGAAATCAATTAATTCTATATATAATAATATTATACTATATATAAATATATATATATATATATATATATATTATACACTGTATAATAATATTATTATTAAAAAAGCTATCAAAAGCAACGATGAATCATTGTACCTTAAACTTTTCGATAATCTCGCAGGCAGATTTCTCGTCGAATTCCGGGGCGATGATTCTCTTGGCGCAAGAAGCAATACTCTTCAAACTGAGTAGCGATCCGCTGATCCAGTACAAAGAACTGAACCACATTGATACGTGCGAGTTCACTGTGAAGCCCTCGTTCAACTGCAGCGCATTTATGATTGATCTGTGAGGAATTTGCACGCCTTTCGGCAAGCCCGTTGTCCCAGACGAGAACAGAATTATACAGGTGTTCTCGGGATCGTCGATCTCCACGCATTGGAAGTTCTCCACTGCCGATTTCGAATGGCCAGTCAACGTCTCCGAGAAGGGTGTTGTGCCAGGATAGTGGCCAAAGGTAACAGTTTTCGGATGATAAATCTCGATCTTTGCCGCCTCCAGCACGACAGCCATCGACTTTTCATTCGCGAAGATCACCTTCGGCTTCGTCAGCGTTACGAAATGTCTGGCAAGTTCTAGGAAATTATAGTTGTTAATTAATCATCATGCAAGCACGTAATCTCTGTATTACGTGAACGCAGATGGAAACAATAGTCTATTGAATAAGTCAAGTCAGACCAATAATCAAGAATAATCAAGGTTCGTTTTTATAAGTTTCTCTGACTTCTACGAAGAAGTAAAAGGTTTCATATATATGTGGGATGGGCAAATTCTGGAAAAGGGCCCAGAACTTTCTCCGGTGCCCAACAATTGTAACCAGATGTCCCAAGTGACTGTAGTACTGTAGAGAAAGTTAGGACTGGGACTTGGGAATGTTTATGGCTAACTCTCCAGACCTAGAATTTAAGATATTAAGGGTATGGATGCGTTTGTGTGTGTGTGTGTGTGTGTGTGTGTGTGTGTGTGTGTGTGTGTGTGTGTGTGTGTGTGACGAATTTTTGTGCAGATAAGGAAGAAGGCAGTGAGTTTCGAGCAGTCAGAGAGAAGATAGTGAGTTGAGAGTTGCGAGAGAGAGAGAGAGAGAGATAACCATCTTTTATCCAAATTTCTACAAATTAGGGTTTCAAGTCGGGATTCCTACATATATAATTACGTACAATCACATATATACGAAATTTATAATTCATTTAAAATTTTCTTTTATCTATTCTTATCTACTCCTTAGTTTCCAGTTTTATTCTCTTTTTTTATTTCTAAAAATCTTATAATAATAATGAATAACAGATGAAGAATGAAAAATATGGAAATGTTCATTCCGGCAGATCGAACAATTTAAAGTTCATATTCGAACGAAGAAACAAAGAAAGAAGCACTAATTTTGTAGTCTAAAAATATATATAACACGTGTATATATGTATATATATATTACCAGTTGATGTAAATCAAATTTCTGCCAGGAAAAATGTAAGCTTCATTTCTTATAAATACATTGATACTATGATAATCCATGATAATTTATGAAAATTAAACTTTGTACGTGGGAAAAAACTCGACTGAAGGAAAACCAGTTAAAAAATTTCATCGCAGTTATGATGATGCTCGGTAAATGTATCTACGTACTGAGATTATCAATAAATTAATTATCATAATTTACAGAACTCACGAGTATTCATCCCATAGTCCCACGGATTGACAATGGCGCCGAGATAGAGCGCAGCAATATAAGGAATCACAGTATCCATGTGATTGTGCGAGGAAATTGTGACAATGTCCCCTTTCCCGACTCCATGTTTTTGCAACCACAGTGCACACTTTATCGTACGGTCTGCTATGTCCGCGAAAATCTCTTGTTCTTCTGTGATTGCGTCTACCTAAAATGTTCGATCGATTGACAACAAACAACGATCCAATAGAAAATTTTCCAAAAGACCAAAGTGTAGAAAATTGATAAAGGAAGCAGTTCGATTATGTACAAAGTGAATTATTAATAAATAAAACCTGATGCGCGCAATAGCTGGAAAACCCAGCGAAGAGAATTAAAAGAATCATATTCTGGTGTTTTTAATCTACATTAATTTACTGGTAGATAATATTAGTAAATTAAGACAAGTTAGAAATTGCAAGACATAGTTGTAAGATGTAATAATTGAACGATTTATACTTCGTAAAGTTATTATTTAAAAGACAATTATTGTTTCTAGAAACCTTCGGGATAAATTTTACAAAAAAAAAAAGAAATTACCTACTCATTTTTTTATAAAAGAAACATAAGTGCAATAAGTAGAATTGCAATGTGTACTTATGCAAATGCACATGTTGACATTGCTTCGTCACTGAGATTCACGTGTACATTTTTACTGTATACATTATACAATTACATAATGCATATGCTTTGCATATTTTTGTTTTCAGCGTATACGCTCAAATATAATGCATATTCATGTATTATATTTGTCTCGCGTGCCATCAATGACTATTCATAAATGTCGTTATAATATTACAAAACAAACGAAGAAAAATTACCTTATCGTTTGTTATGATGCAAATTATAATACCTCTATAGAATAAAATATAGCATACATATCGTAAAACGCGTGTTACATATTCTTTTTCTATTTATATATGCTTTTTACATATATGCATATTTTATCAACATAGATGGCATATTTTACATGCATAAACATGTAACAGCAAGTATTCGTATCACGTCTGTTATAAGAAGTTGCAAGTTGCAGTGTGATTGTAACATATTAACACAATTAGAGGGGACAACATATAATGTCAGTTATAAGCAGTTGTAAGCAGTTTAATATTGAGGCCAACGATACATACCCTTTATGACATGGACATGTTCCAGACTCTGTGTTTCAAATTTCTAGACATATTTTTGTAGCCCGCAAGTATAAATCACTTAAAGAATTTACAAGCTAGGCGCTCTATAAATCTCAGTTGATTTCAGAGAGTTTTTCATAATAGCAAATGCCATGTTATAAAGAGAAGTACGTATCAGATGTATCGTGCAGATAACAGGACAACGATTTTCAAAAGGTGATGAAACCCACTCTCATGGATGACAATGAGAAATTCTGAGAACCTCTAGTTTCTATACTTCCACTATATTTCCTGATCAGTTTTAAAGCATCTCCTGTTTTAGAGTCCTTCAGAGTCCTTTGGAAAAGGCAGACCAAAATCTGATTATATAAAGATTACAAGACAATGATAAATTATCTGAAATCAAGTGACTAACAAATCTAAGATCAAACTCGGTAATTAAACATTCAGCTCTAACTAATTATTCAGTAGTCACTAATTCAATATTTGGCTAGGCATACCGTTCGATGATCTGGGTCCTCGGTATCTTAGTCATTCAAACAGACTTAACTGTCTGAATTGAGTTAAAGTTGTCAGGATTATTGTGCAATAAAGTCAGCGTTATTCAAAACTCATTCACTTCCCACATCAGTGAATAGCTCTTCAACATCAAGCAACGCGCGCAAAGATACACAATCGACATCAGTCATAAGAGTCTTTAACATTAAAAGTTATCAGCATGTTTGATAATATGGAAATATAGCAATAGTCAGAGTCTGTTACCTCGAGCTAGACGCGGAAATGAAACAGAGAGAAAAAAATACATTATCTGATATTGAGAAATTGGATGACGTGGAGGAAAAATGTGAATTATGCAATGATTGCAGAGCAATGCTAAAGCATTGATTACAAGACTGCTCTATAATATGAAGAGAAGAAAATGTTCTTTAGAGAAGCTAATGAGTAGCAGATATGTAAGAAAAGCAGTTAATTGGTTATAAATGGTAGAATATAAGTTAAGAAAAGTTAGAAAAGAATAAGAATGTACTGCGTAAATATTAAGATATTATCAGAATGTATTGTGTAAATATTAGTCGTTAGTGTATAGTAAGAAAATGTGAAGTATGGGATAGTGTATGAAGACTAAGAGGTAATTTGTAAACCAAGTCCATTCCTTGGCCTTAAGACTGGAATTATTAGTAAAATAATAAAAAAGAACATAATATGGACACAATTAGCATTATTATACTGTCATGATCAACGAATGAGTTTTAAACTAATGTAACAAGTCATAATGTCTCTAGAACAAAAGGAGAGTCATACTGAAAGAAGACTCGAAGTACCAATAATGAGGAATTATCATAATACCAATTAACCTTATTTTAGTCCATTTGTTTGGTTTGGCCTATCGTTTAGTTTATTTTAGATAAACAGTACTATCGTTATTTGAGAGAATGACGAAGGGAGGAAACATCAAAATTAACACGCTGTTACGTTACTGTTATTTTTTCGTATCATGCTCCCTAATGTTTTTTCTTTAAATAGAAAACATTAAAAATAAAATATATCTTCCTTACAACTGTCCAAAAAAAAAAAAAAAAACAAAATTAAGAATTAAAATTACTTCAAAAACACTATCAAACGAAGGGAACAGCAGATTAAGACCTGCTGAACAAAAAATGTTACACAAACTAAGAATTGCCAAATGCGTTTTATGATTTTATAATGACTGAAACAAAAAACCGATATATTACATATGTACATATGTACATGCACAAATCAGTGTATCAAATGTGTCAATGAAATATGAAATGTAAGTGCACATATATAAAATTGAATACAGCATATAAATACACAAATATAAATAATACATCAATGACAAATTAATTATACAACCATCAAACGATTATATAAATAATATTCGAATGCACTTTATTCCACTGATTAGATGAAATTCGTTCATACATACCTGACCAATAATATCCAAGTTATTCCTCAAAGTGTCAAGCAACAATTTGCCTGCGCTGGTATATACACTGTGACATTCCACCACTTTTCCTTTCACCACTTTGTTTTCAATTGTGAAGGATGGCCCAGTCTAACAACGACATGATAAAATCAGGACAATATTAGTATCGCCAGTATATTAAAATGATATGAAGAGTATCTGTGAATTATATTCGTCAAACGTCTTACATTGTTATCATTTGGTTTGTTCACCATGATGATCGTTAAAGAAGAAAATTCTCTTGATAGAAAAACAAATTTTCTTCTGTGTAAGAATAGCAGTAGCTATTTGATCCGATTTATGGATCGAGAAAGAGAACAGACACACTTGGCGATCAACGAACGACTGTGAGGCTCAATCATTGAATGGCAGGCTTTTTCTTTGTGTTGAATGCTTTGCCCCCCTGTCGTCATGCTTTGTACACATTGATTATTAACATCAGTGTAGTTGTTGTATATACTTAATCTTCTGTGATGAATTGCTTAATCTTGATTTCTCATGTGTGTTTCATGTATCTTCGCATGAAGTTCTTGATTAGGAACAAAAAACTAGATTTTCCTGCGTTTTGCTTTGACATATTTCTGTTTTCTGGTTTTACTTATATTTCCCGCGTTTCTTGCGTGTAAGCTTCTACATTTCATACTTTACTTCATTTTTAAAATATTTTTAAATTTCCGTATAATATTCGGTATTCTTTTTGTATTTTAATTTTTAAAAATCTTCTTGTCTTTTCACTGTTTAATTTTTAAAAATAGCAGCAACTTTTTGAATGTCAGTCTTTTCCATTTTATATTTACAATTATTATTATTGGAGGAATATTTTAATATTAGTTATATTATAAATATATTATATAATATGTTATAAATTTATAAGAGAGATAAGACTTATAGCATTAAATGCAATACAAATTAGTAGTTATATAATAAAAAAACATAACAATCGTTTCTCATCGAATGACATCAAGAACGTGTAAATTCATTTAATTTAAGAGTTGAATTATGCAAGCTGGAAAACATTGTCGTACGTTAGATAATTATAAAATTACTTCTTGAAATGAATTTGTTTTTACTGATATATATGTTACATCAAAGGAGCTATGATATAACAAAAAAAAAAAAAAGTGATCTTCACAAAGTTATTTAAAAAAAAAAGAATATATTATGAAGTTACTATAAGTCTATAATTATCATATCAAACTATGAAATTTTTATATCATTTGTATGCTTATTGTATAATATCAATCAATAATTCTTGCTATTGATCAAAATATCATTCAAAAAAAAGTGTTATTCTTCTTTTTCTTTCCGACATCTTCGCAATACTTTCGTTAATTTCAAAAGATGGATTTTCAATTCTCGATTGCAAATGCACCAATAGCATTTATTATTGATTGCTATTTAAATTTTTATCTTCTAAAAATTATCATTTATTAGTGTTTAAATTTTTTCATTAACTTGCTGTACAGATAACAGCTACAAACAATTTCGCATCATCATAGCATTACACAATTGCTGTAGAATTTCTAGACAAGTCATGTAGTATAATGTATAATTTATTGGAACGGAAACCTTCTACATAAATAGATAAAAGATTTTTCATTTCGAGCTAGACATCATTTTTTTCTGTAACCTCATTCCTTTTTGTTCCTCCAGCTTTTTTCGCAACGCGTCGATTTCCGGCGAAGTGACTTGAGACTGCTGCCGTGATTCCCACGATGAAACAGCACACCTGACCGTAAGAATAATTGCCATAAGAAATGAAATTGAGGATTTCATCTGTTTTTAATTTTAATGACTGCTGCTAAGATGAATTACATTCTTTTTACTTGTCATGCTTCTTCTTATTAAGGAATGAAACGTTGATTAACGCAACGTTTTACTTGAAATTTTTCCAGTACTTAAAAAAATACTCAAATATTCAAAATTTCAAGCCTTCGTAACTCTTAATTTTTTAAATTTTCAACTTAATTTCAATTCTTCAATCTCAATTAATTTAATTTTTATTTAATTCGTAAAGTTTTTAATCCTCCATTTTATCATTGTATAAAACAATGTTGCATTTAGGCAATTTTCACGTGTTATTCACTGCTTAATCCTTAACGGATCTATACTATCAATATTAAATTCGAAAAGCCACCTCTCTATATCTAATTCTACAATATTTTCTTTATCTGTTAAATAAAAACAACACTATATGTAACTGAAAACTACACTATTTTCTTTATCTGTTAAATGAATAAAAACAATGAAAAGGAACTTAATTTCTTCTTCATCTTTCTCAAAATTATTTCTTCACGTATCTTTCCTTATCATCAATATAATAAAATATTAACAAGAAATAATGTAAAATATTAATATTATTAATATTAAAATATTGCTATTATTAATATTATTGATATTAAAATATTACTATTATTAATATTATTGATATTAAAATATTACTATTATTAATATTATTAATATTAAAATATTAACAACATTAATCGTCCATATCTTTTACTACAATTATAATTTGCTTAACACTTAATAATTATTATACAACTAACTTGCTTGCTTTATATTTCTCGAGCGCCTTTCGCGTGTCGTTGATCAAATTTTTTTGCCTTTCCCGTTCTCGCTGAATAACAAACTTTCTGTTCTTTATTTCCTCGTCCAGTTTCATCTTCGTCCAAAATAATCTCTCTTTTAACTAAACAGAGAAATTGCTGCATTAAAGTGATAAATTAACTGTTAATTGTTTCACAGAGATGCTGCATACCTCCGCCAATGACATTTCACACAGAAGACCCAAGCCACTTGACTCTGTTGGATCGAAATCCTTGAAAGGCAATGCTCGCAAAGACTGGATCGTTTTAATCTCTTGAATCAGTTTGATCTTCCTCTGAGTTTCCTCCTCTCTCTGTTTCATCAGCTGAGTTTTCAATCGACGCGATTCTTCACTGACTTCTGCACCTGATAGTACATTGAAAAATAACGTTTTATCAACTCTCTGTATGCTAAAGTCAGCATTAGTGATATCAACGACTCGTCGTTTCGTAAGTGAAACGCAAAATGATACCACGTGTAGATGTCATAAATTTATACATAAATATCACGAACATGGATTTATATACAAATTTATATTTTTGAGAATATAATTAAAGAAATAGAAATTCGATGGGAAATTGTATTATCAAAAGTCAAATATCATTAAACGCATTTTAAAACACTGTGTTTTGGATATTTTTATATATTTTTTTCACAGCATGTGTATTTCCCGTAAACGTACAAATTCATAGTCTATTTATAGTGCTTCGAATCAGAGATCATTCCTATCCTATGATGCAGTAGTTGAACAATTAATTCTTTGTGTTAGAATGAATATTTTAAACAATTTTTTACATAATAAAAAAGATTGTTTTATTGATAATAAAGACAATTGAAAACAGAGTACCTTTCTGCTTCTTTTCGTCGATCATGGCGTTGAAAGCTTCGCGAGAAGCTTGCTCGATTTCGTGGCATTTCTCCACGATTTCCATCATTTCCTTGTTGTGATTCTCTCTCCATTTCTCCAGTTTGTCGTAAAGTTGTTGTCTCTTTCGGAACAAAGCAACAGAATTTAAAGACTTCCGAAAGTTTTTGCTGGAATCCTCTGGATCGTCTGGATAAGACGTTCGAGCGCATTACCTCCTTTCGCACGCTTTCTGCGTGCGCTTTAACATCATCCAGCAGCGATTGTTTCGCAGTAAACGCATTCTCGCGAGTTAACAATGCCAAAAGATGTTTCTCCTGTATTCTCAACAACTCCTCTTCTCTCTGTCGCTGACGTTTCTCTTCCTCGAACTTTAATATCGAAGCTGGATCCAGGCCTCCTTCCGCCAATGCTTTCAATCTACAAGTTTCATTAAGATCAGCTTTACAAGAGTAATATAATTGGCAAATAGTCAAAGATCGAGGAAGAAGACGATAGAAACATAAATCACATTATCAAGTTTATTTTACTGATAATTTCATTCACGTGTTAGTTAAATATACCTCTTTATTTCTTTTTCTTCGACGCTGATTACGCGAGCGCATTCTCTTAATGTTGAAGCTACTGTCTGCTTTATCTCGACTGGCTGCAATTAATAAAACAAGTTACAGAAACTAAGTAAAGAGAAGAGAAACAAAGAGAATTGAATAGGAAAGGAAACTGCTTCAAAACGCGTGAAATCCTTTTTTCTTTTTTGTAACAAAAGATCTTTCATCTTAAATGGAGTGAAGGGAGAAATGGAGGAGTTTAGCGACGGGAAAATTTAAATAATAAATTTATTTCAAAAAATGATAAGATTCGAATAGACAGAATTATGCGCCGTGCACCTTAAATTTTGGAATCGATCTTCTCGCAACGATTGCTCTCGGTTTCTCTCTTTCTATCGATTTGTCGACATCTTTACGCCGTTGGAAGCAACTCGGAGCATTCTTGTTTGCGTGCTTCAACAAATTCAAAGCGTTCGTTCTGTTGGTTGCCCGCAATGATTCCAATTTCGACACCATCGATGGTTTCAGGTAGTTCGTCTTTGGAACTTGACGCGCGAACTTCATCACCGACAAGTCCTATCCAGGATATGATTCTTCAAAAAAGGAAATCTTAATTCAACGGCTTTAACTTACGTAAAGTACAGTAAAAACTATCAATTCGTTTAGTCATTGACAAATGGCTTAGCTAATTTATATCGGAAAAAAATATTTTCCACAAGATTACTGAAGACTTACAGACCATTTTAATCATTTTAATCATCATTTAACGATGAGGCAAAAACTGAAAGTCAATTAATCAATTCGACAGATCGTGGAAATATCCAGGATGATCAAGTAGTTGTTAGATATAAAAAAAATTCCAATTGTGATATGCAAACAATAAAAATATTAATTAAACATTAAATTATAGACTGAAACGCCACTATATAATATCTGTAATAATACTTTTCAAATTATAACTATAAGTTGCTCACTTCGGGTGTAGCGGGTGGCACTTTCAAACGTATCTTCGGCCGATTCAGAACATTCATAAATACAGGTATGGTCAATTTCTTTTTAGGAACCTTCGTGTTTCGCGCAAACTCCTTTAAATGCTCTTGAAGTTTCTTGGAATTAATTAAACGAGAGAGAAATTAATTAAAATCCACTGTTTCCCATATTCGAGACGGAGTCGCTTCGAAGACAATAAAATGAACCTCTAAGCACGGCGTTGCTTCTAAAAACGGAAGAACAAGATTCTGTTCTACGAAATCTTCCTCGAACGTCAGGCAGCCCTTCTCGTGGAAAAGATTCGGAGTTTCCGCGCGAAGAAGATACGCAACGAGTGACAACAACCTCCTTACTTTAAAGTAAACGAAACACTCGACCGAATCTTCGAAGAACAAACTGCATATTCTGTACGATAAGATGTACACAAACACTGAAAGATCAAATTCTTAGAGTAGCTTTATTAATTAAGGTGTTTGCCTATTAAAAAAGGAAATACACTGGCGGCCATATAAGATTTGTTACATGTTATAGAAAGTATTTGGAAGTTATCCTAATTTTTTAATAAAATGTTTCCTTTATCAGATTTCTTATTTTTTTATCAAGATTGTATTCTATTTCCATAGTATCAAATTTTTGTAGTACAAAAATACTGCTAAATTTAGTAATCTCATGTCTAATCAATCAGAATGTAAGTGCTATGATAAATAATGTATAATTATACATTTCCAAGCCGGCAGCCATAAGATTTGTTATATGTCATAGAAAGTATACTAATTTTTTAATAAAATGTTTCCTTTATCAGGTTTCTTATTTTTTCATCAAGATTGTGTTCTATTTCCACGGTATCAAATTTTTGTAGTACAAAAATACTGCTGAATTTAATAATGTCATGTCTAATCAATCAGAAGGTAAGTGCTATGATGAATAATGTATAATTATACATTTCCCAGCCGGCGGCCATAGGATTTGTTATATGTTATAGAAAGTATTTGGACGTATACTAATTTTTTAATCAAATGTTTCCTGTATCAGGTTTCTTATTTTTTCATCAAGATTGTATTTCCACAGTATCAAATTTTTGTAGTACAAAAATACTGCTGAATTTAATAATCTCATGTCTAATCAATCAGAATGTAAGTGCTATGGTAAATAATGTATAATTATACATTTCTCAGCCGGTACAATATTATACAAGATAATATGTAATAAAATTTTAGAAATTAAGCAATTTATGTTACTTATTGACTCTCTTCACCAACTTATTTTATTATAAATAAAGCAAAATTCGTTAAAATATTATTTGACCGGCAGTGTATTCGATAGTTTATTAAGTACAGCTTACCCGTAATTTGATGTAAATCATTGTAATTGCGACAATTTTGTTTATCCAAATAGTCCTTACTTATTGGTTCCAAAAAAGCGGTATAACGAACAATATTCATGAACAGATCGATGACTATACTTCTCACCGAAACTGACAAACCCTTTGAAAACCCAAACTGCATTGCATTTGACGCTTGCAAGAGATTTTATTAAATTCTCAATGAATTTAGATAAATTTAACCTTAAACTCCTCGACATTGTTGAAACGTTTTCTAACAGGGTTGAAATAGGGTTTACATTTGTCCTTTGGCCGCTCCTTGACAAATAAGTGAATACAAAACTCATCCGGACTGAATTCTTCTTTCAACGTCACGTACACGTCCAGAATCTCGATCAACGGGATAAGAATGTTTAATTGAAACACATTGGTCTTTGTCAACTGAAAAGAACAACATCGAATAAACGATGTAAAATTCAACGGGTGAAATGATACCTCTTCCTCAGAACAATTCATCGTTGAGACTTGTTTCTAATTTAATAAACTACCATCTCTTCGGTCTATGGACTTTATAATCACCGAACAATAACGAAGAATCTTCGAATTTGTTGTTATTAAAAGCCAGCACAATGTTTTGTCAAGGTTCAAAGCGCGAGGGCATGTTACACTGATACATTCAGATGATTTCGACGAATAATTCTAATTCGTAAGTCATTTGAAAACTTGAGTCAAACTTCAAACAAGTCGTGATCTCAAATCTCGATTTCACCTTTTTTTCAAAAGACACGCTTTCAAGATATTTTCTAACGACCGTTCTATAAATGAAGTGAAGAAATAATTCATTAGTCACGTAGATTAATGAATATTTATTAGAAACGATCGATATTTTAAAGCCTAGGTCAAATTTCAAGCAAGATATTTAGTTTCAGAGCCTCATCCTTCTGTTTAAGAATAATTCCAAGATTTTCTTCATTTTTGTCCCAACGATTGTCCCTACAGAACATAAAGAGACACTCATGATTAATCAATATTCGGTAGAAATAGCGAATGTTTCAAAGCTTGAACCAAATTTCAAACGAATTGTTACCTTCAGATTCCACTTTTCTCGAGCGACACGCTTCAGAAATGAAAGAGCAAAGTGATCCATGTGAATCCAGTCGACATTCAATTTTGAACAATTTTATTTGCCAACGATCCATTAATCGGCCAACACAATGGTACATAAAAAGACAACACGTTTCGTCACATACGTTTTATTGACTCTCATTCATCAACCTCCCTCTAACATCCTAAAAAAAAAAAAAAAAAAAAAAAAAAGAAAGAAAAAGAAGGCAAAGGAGAACACCTGACTAAGTGTCTGTACGTATAAACTATCCCTGAGAAAAAAATTTGTACTCTGACGTAACACAATAAAATATTTGCGCTCCGCCACGATTAATACTATTACGGTACAATACATCCTAAGGAAAAATCTCCAGCTAATTCATCGTCAGGCATTAGACTAGACAGTAAAAATTATCGACCAATAAATTGCTGCAAAATATCATTTTCAATCACGATATTTAGGCATCCCTAATTTCATCACAAAGAACACTGCTACTTTTTATTTTTCTACTAATATTTCCACCATCTCTAAGTAGAATGAGACGAATATCGTGTACTCCTTTTAAATATTGTGATATTTGTTTTTCGAAAATACTGCGTTTTTTTTCAAATTTTCCGAGCTCTTCTTTCCAGTACACAATTGGAGCAAGTTGTATAAAACGAAATGGGATTGTGTCAGTAAGCTTGCCTCCTCGAGATTTAAAAATCGAGCTTACGCACTTCTGAAAACACAGGTATCGAAGTTTCATGCTGTTTCAATTTGATTTTCCGTATACTATTTTCTCATTATATTTTCCTTACTTTCATTTGGCTTCTCACGTTTCTTTATATCTATATCTATACATATATAAAAAGTTCGGTACTAAAGTAAATTCGTCGATCGATGACAATATAGTCAAACAATATACAATTTCTCGTCGTCTTCTTTAACCATCTGTTTTATAAATTATCGATCATACTGCGATATGTATACAAATAAATAAAATATACACTGAATCAACGTTACATTAATCATTTACAAAAAATGAAGACCACAATGGAAAAACACTGTAAAATTCATCGTTATTAAATTTTTACAACAACTTTACGCCAAGAGAATTATTTTAATACGATAATTTGAAAAAGGGAAGACTCTGTAATGCAAATTTTGTTACAAAGTATAAAATTTAGTTTCGTGAAAAATAAATTTTAAATTGTTCTTCCATAAGAATCAACAAGGATGATTTATCATGTTTTTCTCATGTGGTGCTCAAATACAATCATACGAAGGCTCTTCAGTCGTTGTAAAAACTTGACAGGTCATAACAACAATATAATAATAATCTCTTATAACAAGTAACTTTTCAAAAAAATAACAATTTGTGACAATCACAATGTGTAAAAGTGGTAAAAATTTCTATCACTGCTGAGATTATCGATCGTGTGCCACAAGATGACCAATAACACTGTGATATCATCTAGATATTTCATTGAATTCGTTTTCTCCGATCGGACTGTACAAAAAGTGTATATTTAAAAAAATATAATTATTGTCTCTTCGTTTCGGTGTCTCGTACTGGAACGTTGGTCAGCGTATCACAAGTTTGACAGCAATTTCATTCACATAATTATAATCCATAGCATCACAATCGGTACGCTCGAAAATAATTCAATCAAAATTTTAACTCTTAATTTGTATTATTGGAATCGCAATTGATTTAAAGAAAATTTGTTTTCCATATATTTAATTTTTTTCTTTTTTTTCTTATATTTTATATTTTTTATGGCGTAAAAAAATCATTACGCAATAAGAATAATTAATCGTCTTTATCCTGTAAAATAAAAATTAGAAAATAAAATTTCACAATATACATATAATAAAATGACAAATAATTTAGACTTGGAAATTAACGACTTAGAAAATTACCATTTAGGTTTCATTGAGATTTTCGATATCAGATGCGAAACTTTATGCATTTTTAGTTTCTAATGAATAATAAATTCTAATTGTATTAATTCTAATGATCCAATAATGCTCAAGTTTTAGTTTAATTTCTAAATAATTAAATACTTGAAAATTAATTAACTTGTTATACATTGGCCCAAAAATATCAATTAAAAGTTAAAAGCCATGCAACATTCCATCGACGAGAAATCACTTGCACATTTTCGAATAAAATCCACGCCATTGTCTTTTTATATCACACGATCGTCGAGTATGAACATTTTCATTATAATATATAATAATATATTTTACAACGATTATCGGCCAACATTTTTCTTTTGTACATCATTTCGATTTCTTTCTTTTCGCATATGAGTTATGCATACTGTATATTATTATGTATGTATAATCGCGGTAACAGTCAGTTTTCATTTTTTCTTCTTTTTTTTACAGAAAATTCATACATCTAATCAAATAGTCTGTTACATCTATCACATATATAAATCTAAATTTACGTCACGTTCAGGACACAAACAACTATTATTCATAATATTGGCGATGATATATTAAACACGTTTCACGCGATATATAATTGATCATAAAAGTATTCAAAATATTTTACGAACGTGACTAAATTAATTTTTAATTATTTTCTTTAAATTATTACGTTGGCCATTAATTAACAAATTATGTGTAAATTCAGAAAATTTTTCAACGTGTATATTTTCTCTCATAATTGCAGATAAAAGCAATTGCTTCAATCTTCTTGTCAAAAACTAAAATATAAAACTTTGAAAGAGTTTTTAAATAATACTTTCAAACTATATCACTGGATTAATATCACTGCATAATGGATAGAGTAATGGATAGCTGTTAAAAATATATTTTAAATTCTTTTCTTTTTCACTGAGATATATACTATTTTCAATGTGATCGAACACTTTTATGATCAACTACACATCCATGCACAATATTCGATCGAAATTACCAATTTCTCAGAGCTTTATCCTTCAACAACAAAGTTGCAAAATCTCTTCAAGATTATCTCGCTGAAAAGTACACAATTGTGTTATACTCGATGTTATGTAACAACGCGAACAATAAGATGAACACAGAAATTGATAACTGCAATCCCTCCGTGTATTCGAGATTTATTATCCTGTTCGTAGAATCAGGAACATATATATTCGCATTTAAACACGGATCACAGACGACAAAGTCTCCTTCTCCGAATCCGGAATGCGAAATAACGTAACGTGAAAAAATGTATTAAACGGAGAACTCGAAGAATCAATGAGCGTAACGCGCGACGACTCGTATACGAAACATATGTGCTAGGCTAATAAATAATATTACCGTTAATAAAATTAACCTAATTAATTCAATGAAACAAAAACGAAAAGGGGAGTAATTTTATCCAAACGAATAATCATTCCCTATATAATCGGGTAGATGTCATGATCCATTAGTATCGCGTATATATTATATACGTACAAGTGAAAAGTGTATTAACAACGATTTATACAACGAGC
This sequence comes from Tetragonisca angustula, assembly GCA_036937485.2. Classification (NCBI taxonomy): domain Eukaryota; kingdom Metazoa; phylum Arthropoda; class Insecta; order Hymenoptera; family Apidae; genus Tetragonisca; species Tetragonisca angustula. The sequence continues at coordinate 2,339,300 of JAWNGG020000004.1, read as the reverse complement.
TAGCCTAGTTACGCTTGACTAAACGCTTGAATGATCGAGGTGAGGCTCTCATAGGTACCAGTAACGAAGCCCAGAAGGCCGATCAGTACTATCACGATGTCCTTCGATATGGTGAAGAAACCCAACGACGCATTTTGCCAGCATACAACCATCTCGATGAGCGGTGGAAACACCAATGCCAGGGCGGTGCTGCTTACTGCGCCAACCAGCGATATGAAAAGACCCAATTGAGGTATCGCCTCGGCTAGGACAACTGTAAAAACAAAAACAAAAATTGATCAGATCGATGTTATATTGTTCATATATTTTGAGAAACATGGATTATTTGTCGATATTTATACGAATTTCTATTTTCACGAAATACAATCGAAAAGAAATGAAAATTGATGTTCAAAAATTGTTTTCATCGAATCGTACTAAGACTCGACAAATCGATCGTGACTTTAACATAAAATTTCGTTCATTTTTTGAAATTAATTTAATATGATACTTACACGTTAAGAAACACATGGCGGAGCGGAAAACAGTCTCGGACAAGACAGGCCATTTGAAAGGACCAAAACGGTTGACGATCTTCGGCCAAATAATCGCAATGGGAACGTAAAATTGCAACGCATACGTGAATAGTATGCTCAACGAGATGGCAACCTGTATGCACTGGGGTAAGCTGTAAAGCACAGTAACACCTTGTGAATCATCTGAATCATCTGTCTTTGATTCATTGCTGTTAGAAGCAACGAACTTGCTCGTCAGTTTTATCATGACTAGAACTTATTTTAATTATGTTAAATCTGTATTTGTAACATGCAAATTTAGGCGAGTACACGACAAAAATACAAAAAGAAAAGATCTATCGTATGGCTAATTAATTATTGCGTGTTGGCAAAAGAAGGAACACGACGTCACAATACTGTAACAAACGATCTAGTATCTTTATAAAACAACACAACACTTCTGGAAAACCTATGAGTGATAGAAACCTTGAATGCTCGACGACGCTTTTTCCATCCACCCTTCGTATGCAACAGAAAATTACGTTACAAACAGTACTTTCTTAATTATGTTTTTTTTTTTTTTTAATATTTTCTCTTTCGCTATTTTTCGCTATCATTTTGTCTGATAGAATTGCTTAGATAATTCTTAATTCATCGCATAGTTTTTTTTACAAAGTTACAACAGTTTAAAGTATTGACAATTTTTTTGTCACTAGTGGTACAATTATGTTCTTCACTGTACGTGCTTTCTTTTCATATGCGGTGAAAGAAAAATCTGCTAATCACTTGCCTATTTTGTTTCGACGCGGAAATATTGTTTAATATAAATTTATATAGATGAGAAAATTGATTAATATTAATAAATAACGTTTGATCATTGTGCGCAACAAAACTTGGCGAGTGATTAACATAAAGTACTGGCAATACTAAAGAAAAAGCTACCTAATGAAAGAAGTTCTTAAAAACCAAGCAATAATTATAACAACCAAATAGGAACACGAAGTTTATACTTACACTTCTTTCGATTCGAGATTTAACGTAACAGATCCAGCCACAGCATCGCCGTATTTTAAATACGACACAAAACCCATCGCGACGAACATCCCACCGACGATCACCATTCCGACATTCAAAACCCCAAGTGGCTTATTGAAATTGCTCGGTTTCTTCATTTCGTTCTTCAGTGGCAGAACCTAAACATACAAATACAAAACCTAAAATACCTTTGCTAAAACGAGCAAAATATCTCATCTCATTGATAGCTACAATTACAACTAAGATACTGAATCTTAAACGCTCGTTCAAAAAGCTTGCAATGAGAAACATTGTTGTTAGCAATCTTTCTAAAATTACTTTCAGCAAAAACCTTCAGAAATGTCTCGGTTTCGAAAATGAAGGTAATTAATCGAAGTTGACAACCTCAGAGTGAGCAGCGTACCATTTTCTTGTTAGATTGTTTCTTGTTGAAAAGAGACAACAAAGGCGTTACGTAAATGCCAAGAAAGCGCGTGTGAACGCGGCACCGCTTACCAAAGTGATACCCTCGAAAGAATATATCACAGTGCCAAAGAACAGAGGCAACTCGTGCCAATCGGCGATGTACCGCCTCTCGTGGATCGGCGGCAGATCGTGAGACATGATGTACATGGTAGCAACGTAGCCAGCGATGACCAGAAAATTCGCCAACGACGAGATGGGCACCAGGTACTTCAAGTTTCTGATCCACGTGCTCAGCATTATCGGAATCAGGATCACAGCCATATGTTGATGAACGTCCATCTCGAGCCCGTATACGTCCAACACCTGCCAAAAAGAAATTGTTTTCGTGAAAGCTACCTCGCTATTTATCATATTATATTATCACTATTAATATACTATCACTATTAATATACTATTGTTTTACTATTATTAATATACTATTATCATTAATATTATCACTATTAATATATTATTATTTTACTATTATTAATATACTATTATTAATATACTATTATCGTTACTATTATCACTATTAATATACTATTATTTTACTATTATTAATATACTATTATCATTAATATTATCACTACTAATATAAATAATACAAAATATAATAGCATTATTTATAATATTATAATAATAATATTTGTCAAGTCTTTTATATTATAATATAATTACAAATATTATTATAATAATGATATTTGTCTTTAAATACTGCAAATGAATAAAAAAAACAGGCGTATAGATTTTGCTAGGAAAAAAAATAAATATGTCCAACAAAATCGCGCCATTACAGGTCACTAACGATTCAGGTTTTACAAGTAGAAAGAGACAATTTTATCGTGGACGATTATACACGATTTTATATAACAAAAAAGAAAAAAATCAAAGTAGTGAATTAATACGTATCAATACGTATATATAATATTTAATTGCTTTTACAACAGTACACGACCAAATTCAATATTCAAAGTGTTAATAAATTTGTAAATAAAAAATCATAAAAGGAGGATTAAGAATTGGGCTCACCTGCTTCATATTCTTCGCAATGAAAACAAAATAAACGCAGCAAAATCCGAGTTGCGTGATACATAAAAATACATTAACCAATTGTCTGAAACAAAACGACGAATGAAATGATGAGGACAGATGGGAAACGCGCATAAAAGAGACGTGCAATTAAAATAAGACACGTGTAACTTATCGTAATCGATCTTTCTCGTGATTTTTCAGTTTCCAGCAAATAATTCGAGAGAAGAGTTTGGCGCGGCGCTAGAGCGAATAGTCGATGATGTTCCTATTTTATGATCTTCGTATCACACATACACGTACCTCATAAACACAGAATATTTTCGGAGCGCCAGTGGACCGGTGGCGAAGCACAATTCCACAGTACCAGCAAATCCAGTTGTGGCACTCGAATTATTAACGCGACGCGTCACCTCTTCGTTACACTTAATCTGCAAACACACAACAACGTCTAGATTGCTATGCACCTTGAATTTTTTATTAAAGAAATGGAATCTAAATAGAAACTTGTTTTATTTGCTACAGTAGTTCACGAATATTATGCGTGTTGTAGGAAATATTTTGTAATTTCATTAACGTTAAGATGCGACGGTCGTAATTACACTGATAAAATTTGAAATCAACTTTATACAAGTTATAAAATATTTGTTGCAATTACGACATATATGTAATTAGTAGAGAAATTAGTACACAGCATGGATAGTGATCTGAAGCATACAATAAGCGTTAAATATGGTCCCACTGAACATGGAGAGTTATTAATATAATGAATAATTAGCTATATAGTTTAAATAATTCTGTGATATCTGTGACAACATACATTTGTATTAAATATCTTATAAACTCTGTATTACATTACTTTTAAATTACTTTCAAATTTTACCAATGTAATCGTCATAGTTAAGTCTCATTATAATGTTAATAAAATTTCAAAATGTATCATATAAGGTAACGTATGTATAAAAAGTTACTATAAATGTTCGTGTACATACATTTGCGAGAAACTGTATAATAAATACTTTGCTTTGGATATCTTTACGTATTATATTCAGAATATCGAATAGAAACATTTTTATACATTTTTAACGCTCACACGAATGTTATATATTTATTATTTCTGTAAACAAATTTTCTAAATTCTCGTCAGACACAATTTGGTCCAACAAACATTGAAGAAAATATGCAATACCTCGAAAAAAAAATTGAAATATTATGTACCACCATAATTATCTATTAAACAAATAGTAGAGAGAATGATGATTTATACGTACAAGAATATGCTGAGCATGAACACAAATAACCCCGAGGAACACAGTAAGCGGCGGAGCCAGCAACAATCCGGCATGCTTGAAAGCATCCCCTAACGCAAATATGCCAGAGCCGACGTTACCTTTGAACAGGTGCATCATTGTTTCTAAATACCTGTAATTATTCGTTCGATGTAAATAATCTTCCGTGTTAAAAGCTAAATAAATTCTTTCTACAGACTGAAGATGTTCCAAATACTTCAACAACTATGTACATATATATATATGAATAAAATGCTGAACTTTATCATTCGTATTTATTAGAATTTCCTATTTTAAAATGGAATTTTATTTGAAAAATTAATTCCCTCTTCCCATTTCATGTTCATTCGGTGTTTTGGAGAAAATTTGATGTGTTGAAATATTTGATAAAAATTTGTCTGCGCCTGTGTTGTGAAATCAGAATAGATGAACAAAAAAGAATGATAATGATTAATTATTTATACTTGTGATTCGATGCTTAATGTTAACATCACCATTCTTCATTATCAGATATCAAAAATAAATCAATTAAAAGTGTAAAAACTTTCGCAAGTTCTTTCTTCAATAATTTATGAACACGTTTTATAGTTATACAAAAATAAATTAGTTGGAAACTAATCACGATACAGCGGAAATTTGATCAGCAGTAAACATGTTAAACGGCATCAACAAAAGTGGTTAGCTGGTATATATATAGTTGACAGATTTTCTAAGCATTCCCGTGTCTCTCGTTGCGCGAGGCTAATTTAAAATCGCCGGCGAATGAACCGAGTCGACCGAGTTTGAAAACGTTCGGTCTACGTTTATCAACTATTTTATGCTTACAACCTTGCGCGTTGTTAATTCGTTAATTGCTCAACGAGCACGACACGAACTGGAATTAATGAGAATAGAAAATAAATGGAAACCATTGTAACTAATTCAACTAAAAAAATGCGAATATTTTTATTCATAAAAAGTTTTTCCTCGTGCAACTGATGCTTATTCAAACAATCAAGTTGAAGGAGGAATAACAATAAGAAAATAAATGGAGATTGTTTAATTAATTAATTTATGAAAACTATAACTACAAAGAGTGTAATATTTAAATATTTTTATTTAGAGAAATTATTTTTTATATAATCCATGTCTTCAATGGGACAAAACAAAGAGTAATAACGACAACAGGAAATAAATGAAATCCATGATTGAAAACTAAGTAAATGTATTGTAAAATACTTGTAAAATTCTTCATGTATACTTTCAATTCCTTATGTATATTTGTATTCCTTATGTATATTTTCAATGTTTGCATAAAAAATGAGATGTAAGAAATACGATAGCCTTCGTTCGCAGACTGTTTCTTTTCTCCTTTCTTTTTTCCTGTGTGCAATTTCAAAAAGGCTCCCCGATGAGACGTAGAATTGTGCAATCGATTAAAACGCTATTAATACGTTACGACAACAGTGATTTTCCAAATGAAAAGTTAAATGTGGAAATTACGCGAACCAATGAGGACTTATGCCAACATATTTATTTCGAGATTGGGCTTCGGCTTTTGCGGTTCGAAGGAAAAGTCGAGGCCTGATGTTGCTCGTTAATCACATTCTCCAACGTTATATATGCAAATACCAATTAAGCCAAGGTGCTGCCTAACGAAACCTCGATCTACCTTGGATGAAATAATCATCGGTAAAATGTTTTCCATCTATTTTCTATATATATATATAAATGTATCAGAATAGCCAAAATGACTAATTTGTAACTTTCCATATAAATATTAAATACATTTAATGATGATGTGTTTTTAAAAATTTGAATAACTTTTTTCTAAATTATACGAACACAAGCTTTTTATCGTATTATTCCTTGTTTGAAGGAATATATGTCATGTTTAATGTTCAATATAACATTATATATAACATATAATAAATTTAATGTGAAAAGATTACAAAGCTCAATTCTTCACGACACTCTACTTTATCTTTTATCCATGCTCAATTATTAATTATATTATTATCTTTTCTTTCACCTTATCTTAACTTCATCTCTCATCTATATTGATCTTTGTCCTTGGATGAATTAGAAACCTATTAGGTTCAACTCAAAGCCAAATGTGTATGTTCATTTATTATTTCATTTATTATTATTGTGCTGTTTAAGAGGATTGACAAAAGAGGATTATTTAAGTTGATTGATCGAGAATCTTGCAAGACCCGGGACTTTGAGAAAGGCGCATCATCCTGCTCGCCATTTACTTCCTTGTAAATTGTTTTACATCGTGATTTGCATTAATGTTGCGCGTGCTCGCGAATTAAGGAAATTAGCCTCGTACGTGACTACAATACACATGATTCAATGTAACGCCAACGGAAGGAACGTGTCCGTGTAACATGTCTGTGCCAACAATAAAGTTACAATTAAAAAAGTGGAAAATTTCGTTCAGCTCGTAACGCAAGATTGAGAGGAAAGACGAATCAGACGTGTTGAATATATTTATGTCGTTGGACATGATTTAACGTACGACTGCGTTGTAGAGCAATGCACGAGGTATAAGAGTAACAGATTTTCCCAGAATAAGAAAATAGTACAATTACGCGAGTTACTTGTCAAGAAGAATTTACGATATCGAATGAAACAGACAGTTTAAAAAAATAAAACGCAAGTAAATTATAAATATTGAGTTGAATTAAAAGATATTTGAAAATTGAAATATTGAGATATTCACATGATCTAGTATAACTAATCTAATCATAATTGCCTTTTATTAATTGTTATATAGATAATAATTTAAATATTAATCAATTTCGATTATTAGAAACTGATAATCGATTAATTATTCCATTTAAAATTTCATTACGATTAGTTGTTTCATCAATTGATGTTATTCATTCATGAACAATTCAATCTTTAGGAATTAAAGTTGATGCTGTACCTGGTCGAATTAATCAATTAAATTTATTTTCAATTCGGCCAGGATTATTTTTTGGTCAATGTTCAGAAATTTGTGGAATTAATCATAGTTTCATACCAATTATATTAGAGAGAACAGATTATTACAATTTTATTAATTGAATAAATAATAATAGTTAATTTTAAAAATTTAGTTAATAATTATAACATTAAAATGTCATTTTAAAGTAAATTAAAATTATAATTAATTTTTTATTCCACAAATAATACCAATTTATTGATTAATAATTTTTATTTTATGTTTATTTATATTAATAATAATTATATTTAATTTAAATTCATATTTTATTTTAAATATATTAAATTTTAAATTTATAAAATATAGTAAAATTAATAATTTAAATAAAAAAAAAATATTAAAATGAAATTAATCGTTAATGAAATTCCAAAATATTTCATATAATACAACGCATACAAATTTTCTGAAAGCATTTTTTTGAAATTTTATGTACACTTTTGAATAAGTTATGCCTTTACTTTCACGTGTTATGTTTATGCTGTTCGTGATTAATACCTTGAATTTTTCCACTTCAATTGTTCATCGTAATTAATTACTGTTGCAAATCAATTCATCACGCTACTTTTTTTCCCAAAGAATTGTGCAACTGCATTGAAAAGTTTCTCAAACAAGTATCAATCGTAAAATTTTGTCCTATTCATCTTCGATGAGACTTAATAAATAGATTCAACCGCGAGAATGTGTCGAATTCACGTGGGCCTTCCCAGAAAATAATGACGTACAGGAAAACAGCGATTATCTTGTAAATTGTTTTCGTCCTCTGACTAAGGCGTGTGAGAATGAATTCCATGATCGGTTATTGCAGGAGGAACAGAATCATCTGTTGTTCCCCCGAACGTTCTAATTATGAGAATTCCGTTGGAAACATGAACAAAGAAGTGCATTTCTCGTAAAAACGAGGTTAATAATAAAAACGTGAAACGTTATTTCTTCAAGTTTCCGTAACTAACGAAGACAATCGGTTTGAGAAGAGGAAATGTCTGAGACCTTGAGATAAAGTAGATAATTTAACATTGCCAATAATACAATAATACAATGTACAATAATTTAACTACCGAACTGGTCGAAATGATTAATACACAGGAATTTTATAAATCACGATGCAACGATGTGTTTTTTCGAGATGTCATTATCTTTTGTCAAATATAATAAATAATAAATTAAAACTTGCGTTCTATATTGTATTACGTGCCTTTGTCCATTTGAGCTTTTCTGATACAGGTTTTATATTTATTTTTATTTCATGTTTGTTTCATATTTATATCTATTTCTATTTATTTAGCGAGCAGCGTTAAAACTATGATTTATTTTATATATTTCCAATTTTTCCTAACTATTATCGCGCAATTACCTAAATTCCTTACCTTATTTCCCACAGTCTGGGAGATGCAAAAATTAATAAAATTATGTTATTAATACCGAACGATTTACTGTGAGAATGAATTACAAACCAAATAGTCTTTTAATTTGTACTTCAATTTCGTACAAAGCGTGCCATACGTGGATAATTACAAAGCATAATATAATAATTTATAGGTAACAGAAGATGGCAGTAATGTGTGAGTGAAAACCGCAAAAGCGGAACCTATCTTGTGTAACATATCTGCGCACACGGCGTACACATACACGCATCCACGCACACGTGAACACAAAAGAAAACGCATTCTTTCCTTCTGAGCATTGGGACTGGAACTGGAGTGTATCGTGGGCATTTTCACTTGGCCGGTGGTTCATTTGAAAGTCACCATAAACAATCGGTGGAAGGACGTCTTGAAACGTGATTAAAAAAAAAAATCAGGGTAAGCGAACTCACGAGGTCGGATGGTGAACGGAAATCCCATGCTCGTCGCTTCCGCCTTCCATTTCAGCGCCCTTTTCCACCGCCAGAATCGGGTCCTTCGATTGGAAGGCTCCGTATGTGCTGCCATTTCTAAAGAGAGAAACAAATGTTAAATAAGTATAGCATGTGTTAAATAACTATAGCACATCATCGAATAATAATGTTGTTATTCAGTTGGGCATATTTCTGAATAGTACAAATGAAAAAAATGTTAAAATGAATTTCCAAGAATCGATTTGTTGCATCTAGTAACAGAATTATTGAATTGGACACATTCTCGAATGGCGTGAGACGAAATAAATTCTTAAGAACCGAGTTTCGTTCTACTATCGAGTAACGAAATTATTAAATTAGGGATCATTTTCACGCGAACGAACGTGAATGTGAAAATGAACTTTCGAAAATCAAATATAGTTATCGAATAAGGGAGTTATTAAATTAGGGATATTTCACAATCGTATAAATGAACAAACGTTGGGACGAACTTTTAAACAGAAAATTTCTCTATGCTTTTGTGAAATACAAGTACATTCAGAAAACTGTAATAAATTTGATTGTCCAAAAATCAATCTCTGATCATTAATATCAATATCAGGCAAGGGATTAATTATTTTTACCGTTGCATTTGCAAAGCATTCTCTATATGAACAGTTCAATAAAATTCAGTGTTCTTCTATATTTCTTCAAATTTATTACATCATGTGAATAACAATTACATTAACATCTTAATATTGCTGATGCTACTGTATGCCAATAATAGTGCAAATGTTGTTTTACATTACTTCATATTAAAAATCAAACGATGCCAAGACGGTTCGATCTGGAATGTTATATAGATCAAAATTACGAAATCCTCTTGCAGATCATAAGACTAAGTATAGAATTCGTTTCTACAGTTAACAATTTTCTGCACGATATGTCGCATCGATCATTATACGACGAATCTTCCATTCAGAAGAATTCGCGAGATTGCACGCAGATTACGTAAAAACCGGATTGCCAATGAAACTTCTAATTGTCGAACGTTTCTTCATCTTTTCTTTTTATTCGTCGTTGAAGAAACCCGAGAGCAGTTACAACAAGTGCAACCAGAATGCAGTGCCAGCAAGTCTGCTTCAACACGCGTAACTTTTCCCATGAACGTCGAACCAGTTTCTCAGTAGGATTTACGATTACCATAGCATACGACTTCTATCGCAGACTCGCCGACGCTAGAACGCACGTTCTACTTTCACTCGAATTGTAATCGAAGTTGAATAACGGTTAACAATTATTTACGAAATTGCTGAGTATCAGACATAACCGCAGTGCACGAGAGCACACTGAGATGACATTTGCCAATTGAACAATAACAAATGGAACAAATTTTTTAACTGAAGAGATCGAGCAACGAACGAGTTAAAAATTTGTAAATAAAAGCTTGTACATAAATTTGCAAATGAAAAGTTGCAATTTGAAAATCATAAGATGAGGGACCAATGAACGAAAACTACGAATAATAAAAATAATATTAATAATAAAATGGTATTGAAATAGCAGTAAAATTTTATTAATATTATACTTTTAATTTTGCAGCTTGTAAAATTTTTATAAATAGAAACAAATGCTTTTAACGTAATAAATGGAAATTCAATTTCACTTGGCAGAGGAAACGCATTTGCGTTAGTAAATGTCTTGGAAAATGCATCATAGCCAATCGTAGAAACCGTCGAGTCATCACTGAAAAAGTATCCTGTGTGCATGGACTGACATTAACATTCCAAGGTAATTCCCCTGTACAGCTTTTAAAAACACCTTTCTATAAGTCTGAACAAATATTTTAAACTTTTCGTATTGGACACCAGACGAGGATGACGCGGACAACATCAAATTTATCACTCGTTATTTATAATTCTTATTCGAGTCGACGTGGCCGATTTTCCTTTTAAAACCTACACGACACTCGGTGTTCGATGAAACAACTCCTAGAATTAAACTAACTTCACCATTCTCGACACCTATACCGTGTGTAAGAATACCCTTCCTTGAATGCTAAAAATACAAAAAAATTTCAAGAGAACTAGAATTATTTTACAAAGGTTATTATTGGATCTGAATTTTAAAAAAAAGAAAAAAAATGTTAATAGTTGACTGTAATAGTTGAGAAATTTATAGTAACGAAAGATAACTGATTAATTTAATAAGTGCTTGAATGAATATTTACTAATTGATATATGAGGGAATTAATAAATAAAGCAGTTACGTCGTAGAAATTATGTTACAATTATAGAAGATAGGATAAATTTAATATTAATTGTCTGAAAGCCACGCTGATTGACTATATAAATTAAAAAAAAAAAAAAACAGGAAAGCAACGATGCTGCGAACGTTATGTTTTAAATTAGAAATTTGCTATTATTTACGTCGTTGACAGTAATTAATTTATTAACGAAGTAGTATAATTAATTGATCGTGTAAAACAATTTAGGAACACAATTGCCGAAAAATGGAGTTGATCATACTGTATACTTGCAAATTGAACTTTTTAAATAATTTTCAAAAATAAATATACGTTTAATTTACGTGTAACAAATGTTGAGTTTAAATCAGTGTCTACCTCGTGAACCTTCGCACTATAGACTTTGCAATAAGAGTTAACACGATTAAAGATTGAAACGATAGGTTTGATATTTATTAAATCGTTAGCCGATGGTTTCTATTAGGTAGAAATATAAATTCACGGATAAAAATTACATCGAATATCAAGGAGGTTTCACCTTTCGATGTTAGATCGAAGAAATATCAGTGGATGCCAACGAACTACGTCATTTTTGGCTCCGATCTTGCCATTGAAACAGGAACACGTATGCAAAACCTGCTAGTTTCGCAATTTGACCGTTCAGTGCTAACCAATCCATTCTACTGACTATTTTGGGTAACGATGAACTGGATAAGACATATTTGTCGCGTAAATTCTTGTAAACCGCGAATATGGCATATATGACATTGCATTGAAATTGAAAGATTACAAAAATAATGTAAAAAAAATGTCCAAACTGAAAGATTAGAATAGAAACGTACCTAAAGATATTTAAAAGTTTCTTCCTGATGATATCGATTAAATTAGTAGAAATTCTTGAAGAAATAAAAGTAAAAAAACATCCAAATTGGAAATCCAAATAGAACACAAAAGATTGGAGTAAAAAAAGGTACGAAAAATTGAGATTGACATTGGAAATCTATTGTTGCGATATCAATTAAACGAGTAGAAATTTTCGATACGAGTATAAAGTGTCAAAAAATACGAAAGCTTGCAAGCGTATTAAATTAATGGAAATATTTTGTAAAAAATTAATGCAAACAATTTCTTCGTAAAGTAAAATTACTAAGTAATTTCACACTATTTGCTCTCATTTGAAATTGGACGATTACTTGAGTTTATCGTCAGTACCAAGATTTCAAAAAATTACGTCAGTTTTCCATAGTAGTTTATTCATAAAAGAAAAATCACAAAGCAACGGGTTAATTACTTGAAAATAGAAATTTATGAAAACGCTCCTGTCTCGAAACGATACAATCGTGAATAAAAGAAACGATTGCGTACGTGACAACACAAGCAATAAATTTCTAATTAGCAATGCGAGAAATTCGACAGCATCGAATAACGCGGTTTAACATATGTTAATTTCAAACACAGACATTCTAGACGTCTTCAAAATAAAATCTGATGGATATTTTGTTGCAAAGTATGACAGATATTCATGTACCTACCTGTGAGGTTCCTTTAACGTCATCTCGTCACCTCGCAACGAACTCTTCCTCGTATTGGGATTTTTGTGCATTTCCATCTGCAATCATAAGTGGAAAATGTTAAAAATCCATCAAATTCTGCAGTCGATCGATTAATTATGAAATTACATCTTTGTCGTCTTGATTCTGACTGAAATTTCACTGAAACTTATCAAAAATATTTTATCAATTTCAGTCAATTGATAAAATATTTTTTATTAATATTGTTTGTTCATTTGTCCCCACCTTCATAAAATCTTTTTACCTTTCACGTATTTCTTTGATAATTATGAAATTATATTGCATTTTTATCATTACATTACAGAATCCACCACTTTTGATTTTTATTTTTAAAACAGGTTACAGACTAACGCAGTTTACGTTACTTGTTAGTTGACTGCGATATTTTTAAAAGTTCCAAAACATGATTAACAGGAACTCTCGAAATTCATCCATTTATCCATCAATTTTAAATTACCAGGAACAGTATCGCGAATAAATGACAAAAGAATTGACTGCTAGTAGCAGGGAACGTAACTTTTCCTGTCACATAAACTTTTTTATTTACTTATCTTGCATCAAGAAAACTGAGAAAAATGTTAGGTAAAAAGGAAAAACGTACTGTGTATTCTCGATTCAATGTGTTATAATCAAATTCTAATCAATTTGTGCGCAAAGAAATCCATTCTTTTCTACAAATTCTGCATGCATAATAATAAAAAAAAGTTTTTTTTAATAAAGCTCTGATATATCAAACTTGCAGAAATGAAAGAAAGATTGAAAAATTTATTTAAAAAGAGAAAATAGAAAAAAGCTTTTCTTTGCTAAATAAAATATCTTCAAGGATGTTTTATCATGCTTCTTACTATTCTTCTAAAAAAAAAAAAGTCTCTTATTAGTTTATACAACTTTTTTTAAAAATCATAAATGGATAGTGTCTTTCGCAGAGAAAAGTTCGATTTTTTTTTATTCACGAGATAAAGTAACGATTCGTTAATCAAGGCTGAAATTGCAACGTGACCGGCGCTTTTCTTCGACGACGAGCCGAGGTCGCGCAAAGTTCAATGGAAGATACTGATCGAACAATACGATTTCCCACGAAAACGTGACCAAACATCTGTCCACCGGCTTCCTTCGGTTTTCTCTGGTACTATTCCACGCTTAGGTTAACAAGCCGCTTCTACGATCGACCGACATGCAATCAGTGGACAACGTAACAAGGATTTTTGCCGTTTAGGTCGATTGAAGCATGAACCAATTGCGATCTCTCCCGCGAATACTCTCGTGGAAGAATAAAACACTGGACTCGATTGTTACTTTGTCAAGCATTGCTTGACAAATAATTGTCATCAACTACAAATGATGAATATTACAGGCGTAGAATATAATCGTAAATAAAGAATAAGTATATCGCAAATAATAAATTATATCATGAATTATTGCATGAAGAAACGAGAAGGAGTTCCATTAATCGTATTAATTTGTTTTCTTGTGCTACTTGCTTTACAATTCTGAGAAGAATATAAGAAGGTTGTATCTGTACAACTTCGAAACATCAACCCTTTCAATCTAAGATCCTTGATTTTCCAGTGATTAGAAAGACCAATTAAAACATAAATTCGTCAGGTCTTTGAAACAGCACTTTATAGAATTTTACAAAATAAAATCTTTGCTCTCTCCTTTTAAATTTTCTATCCCACTTGAATTTTCAGCTAGTCGAAGAAACAAGTTAACCAAACTGTTCTAATCTCAAACCATAGAAAATAGTAAATTTCACATTGCACTTGAAGTGCCAAACTTATTTCACGACCATAAGTAGTTAATACCCATTATTTTTAAGTTTAATATTTAAATTTAATATTTTAAGTTCAATATTTTAATATTTAAATTTAATATTTTAATATTTTAATATTTAAATTTAATATTTCAAGTTTAACATTTAAGTATAACATTTTTATTCCGGATACGAAAGAAAACACTCGAAAGAATTAAAATTTGAACAGAAAAATGGGAAACGATCCCAAGATAACGTAGGGACTAATGTTCCAGTAACGTTCAATATTAAAAAGAAATTAAAATTTAATCTAAAAGGAATAAGAGAGGATCTGAAGATAATGTAGGAATTAATATCTATTAACAGAGTGTCGGGTAATATTCCATTCGTCGAGGGTTTCGCCACGAAACGGACGTGTTCGCATCGCGAGATGTGCCAATCGCAGGGCCAAGTCGGAGCGTGTGTCATTGATTGACTTCTTAAGTAATAGCCGTGCGTGCTCGCGTGCAGATTGAACTTCGTGGCCGATGAGAAAAACGTTGAACCGCGAGAAACACGCGTGATAAACACGCACCACGTGTAAACTACGCGCGCGAGCAGTAATCAAACTGATTGATCCGTCGATTCCTCGATAATTCACGTGGATCTTGGATCACGAGTTGATGGAATTTGTAGCTGGCTTCGCATGGTAATGCTCGACGCATGGTCGGCTATACATTTTTATAGCGATGTAACAATCAGCATTAGTTACAAGTACGATCGAGATTTATTCGGTCTGACGACGCGAATGATTCAATGATGACGGAATATTAGAAATGAATAAAGTTGTGTAAAACAAAAACTAAACGAATAAAAATGAAACAGAAAAAATTGTAACAAATTATGGCATACATTATACGTATATAGATGTTTTCTCTTTAATAAAGAAGAAATAAACAAAAATTAAATGAAATTAAGTTTGATGTAAAAAAAAAGGGGCTCAGATAATTAAGAAGATTAGATTTAGCAAAACTGAGTGAAACTAGGAAATAATAACGATAATTATTCATTATTACAAATTATGGATCTCTAAATCTTCTGTTTGAAGGAAGGAAAAAAATATTCCTTTTTTAATGTTTAAAAAAATAAATAAATAGAAAATTCGTTCCTTCATGTAAATCTTAAGAAATAAGTTTCTTCACACACACACACACACACACACATATATATAATTATGTATGAAACGATTTCAAACGAAATTGTGCTAAGCTTTTTTATTATAGTTGTTAATTGGCTGAGCAACTTGATTTTCAACACGTACAGCAACTAATAACACGCCAAAGCATATTTTTATTAATAAGTTTGTTTATACAGCGTCGTTTCATTATGTCGTTTTACATCAAACCATACTTATAATGTCTATTTTAAAAATTGCACGCACTTTATCATTTTTATGCACGATAATTCGATAGCGTGCCTAATTGTTTGTTCGTTCCACGACAATTCTTTCGCGATAATGACTGTGTGGAAAGCAATATAAGTTAACTAATCATTATGGTATTTCTCTTCATACAATTGCAATAAACTTATCGTTACTTAAATGAATTTTCTGGAGGAATTCTTTCACTTCTTAAAATGAAAATTAAAAATTATAGCTATTATAAAAATGAATGAAAATAAGCAACTTAAAACAATTAAATATTAATAAATAGTAATGAGATTTGAAATTTTCACGACACTATCATATTCATTTCAATTATCTCTTCAAGTATCTTCCAAACAAATATTCCAAATACTTCAACATTCCAATCAGCTGAGTAATTCTCGTAGCAAACCTTGAAATATTTCTTTTCAAAATCCCAAGTTATTTTACAATTTTAATAAACATAACTTCATCTATAAATAATTTTAATTCAATCAAATAAATACTAAGCTCAGATGTTGGTTGGAAAAATCCAGACAACAAAGGAGGCAAAGGAGGATAAAAGAGATAAGTACTATTCCCAATTCGAGATGGTTTTATATCATCAGCATCCCTCAGCATGATTCAGTTGCTCAACAATTATTAAGTGTTTCGCGAAGAAAGATTTAATTATTACATTAACGTGCAATTACCGTGCTTTATCTGTCTAAAGTTGACTCAATGATTGATGACAGGAGCAAAAGACCAACGCGTATTATCTTCTTCGAGCATGCATAATTCTGTTTTAACCGGTTCCTCACTGGTTTTGTTTCTGTATGTCATGGCACATTAAGATACATAATCGTCAGTCCCACAGCCGACAGACAGATGATTATGCAATCGATGTTTCCATTTCCTTTCCGAGTCCCAGAAAATGTGCATTCGACCCTAATTGTTCTGTTGCGGCACATTTTTAACATTCAAGCATAACAACAATCTTTGAAACTTGTACAAATTTTTTTTTTTTCGCCATTTTATTGAACGTTGAAAAAATTCTAATATTTCGTTATTTAACTGTAATGTTCAAGATCATAGTGGTATCATCTCACGTTCTTAGAGACGTTCGAATCTTTCAAACAATTCTCGGGAACAAAAGTATCTTTACTTTCCGCCTGCATGCAAAAACATTTTTGAAAAAGGAAGCAAACACGACATTACCAAAGTAAAGGCCTTGTGCTTCAAAATGTTTAAAACCAAATTGTTACATGAATATATTTCTTAACAAGGTTATAACTGTTGAAAATATCGACAATTTTTGCATCGTTATTCTTCGCTCATCTAGTAAACATTTTCATACACCGTGTAATTATATATACGTACCAAGTATTCCAGGTCACGGTGATGATGCGAAGATAATTGCACGTTACAAAAATAAAATGAAAAAAAATAAGACAATAGTTCTGAAAAAGATAATTATTCCGAAACGAAGCGATTTTTACGCTGACGGTCTTTTTAACTGTCGTGGTTACGTGAAACATTCTAACCGGCGAAAAATTATTTCAGTTTCAAAATTATTATATTCAAAAAGCGTTTAACCTGTTAAAGTACAGTGAGCGTAGGTCGTAATTATTGTCGAATCAGTTGGACACCTAAAATAACGGTAGCCCTTTTTCACTCGACTGAATGACACCTGATGTAATTGAGAGCTTCCTCGTTACGAAATTCTCGGCCTTGCACAAAGAATTACGATTTAATGATATTCGAATACTTTGTTTGTTACGTCCTCTTATCTATAGAACCTCGTACTCCTTTTTTTTCAGCCTATCGGAAATTGCTCAGTTTTAAATGGAAAATCATATAGGAGTGGTTGCTTTGTGTCGTAAAATTGACAATAGTATATTTTAACGTAACGTTAAAACGTCGTATTTTTGATTATTTTATAATTATTGAAATTTCTAAATGTGTATAAAGTGTTATATGTGTATGATAAATAAAATATTAATAAATCTAATTTTATATGATCGATAAATTCTACTCGTATGAGAAGTAAAAACATATCAACAAAAAGAAGATGAACGATTCATACGTTACGAATTAATAAATATCCTCTTATCTGACGATCGGATTAATTTTATTGCACAATGCATCTACTAAAAGAACGCTCGTCATGGTCTTACAATTATCGTAGCCCAATACATAAATATTGATTAAACATTTAAAAATATTATACTCCAGGGATCATAAAAATCCATTTGGTATCTTTTGTTCGTTATATATATTTAAAGACGTCTAAAGAGATCGAAGATGAAAAAGCAAAGATTCTGTTCATCTTAAAATAATTCGTCAAATAAAAAGTATACTAATTTATTGGAAGAATAAATTTGAAGAAAACAGGGCGTAGTTAATGATAAAGTAAGAAGTGCAATAATGAAACGTAGTTGTGCATTTCCAAAAATAAGTATTAAAAAAAATATAAAGAAATATTAATTGTCAATTGTTTTTAATTTTAATATATGAATCTTTAAAGTAAAATTTTTAAAATTTAATTTTACGTACAATTGTCTTAAGCTGGTGATTCTTAACGATTCTACAAATTATAAAGTTTCCAATTTTTATCTTAATATTCGAAGATATACCTGTAGATCTTTCCGTCGAAGTTCAAACGAAAAATTCTACAAACAACAGGATCTTTAATTCGAAGAGAAAGCTCTGGATACAGTTTGACTTTGATGAACCATTTTATATAAAAATTCACTCAACGAAAATCATCTCGAATAACATTGTCAAATCTCAAACTCTCCTAGCAAACTTTTGAATTTCGAATAACATTTGCCAAATCGTTGCATCTGTGTTTCAAACAATACGTATCTGTTTTGAAGACACGTTTCCTCCAGATACGATTTACGAGTATAATCTGAATCGCAAAGACCAATTAACGGTTATCTCTCGATTACCAGTTTAAATAGAACAACGCAGACAAATGAAAATGATGTGCGTTTGTTTAAACTGATGACAATAAAGAGTTATGAGAACACGAATACCTAGAGAATCGACCTTCTTTGAGAGGAGATTTCACGTTTTTCCTCGTCGGTTCCACTCCATTTATTCTTCAGCATTGACTTTCTGGAGTATCTTTTTTTTTTTTACGCGAAGTATCATTGAGAGGAGAGAAAGATAAAAAATTTTTCGCCAAGATGTCATTCACAGTTCGTTCTTGTCCCACCTTGAAAATGATATCACGCATATAAATACAGTATAGGCACCACACAGTGATTCACAGAGATATTTGAACATCTACTGGCATGAAAAACATAGGTGTTACACGTAGGTGTTTCACAAAAATTGAAAATACCATACACGAGAGAGTTCAAGAGATAAATGACAAAAAAACATACCTTATATATAACAGTTATATATAGTAAAATTATATTAACAAGAGTAACAACTAAATATAAAATATATTTCAGAATATATCACCGTTAATTAAGACAGCAAAGAATGTAGTATTTAGCATTTATACTATTTCTATTTTAAACTTTCTTTTGCGTGCTATTGTATTCATTACCAGATTAGAAAAATAACACAACTTGCAATAGCATTGAAAAACACTGTTTTCAACAAGACTAATTTCAAATTTCGGTGCATTATATTTATCTTAAAGAAATATATCAAAAAAAGATATTCTTCTGTTATCAGTAATTGAAAAAAAAAATAAATTTCTGCCAAAGTCCAAAATAATTCAATTCTTAAAATCATGATTGCTAAAGATATTTTCTAAACAAAGATATTAAAGTACTAAAGATATTTTCTATACTAAAGATATAGTACTATACAAAGGATACCAAAGATATTTTCTATACAGAGACCTACATAGAAAAATATAAAAACAAGATTAATCGCGAAATGGAGCAAATAGAAAGAAATTGAACGCGTACAAAAAGACGTATGATAATAATCGTAGCTAAACGGAAGCAGACGAATGCCAATTACAAATTAGTGGCCCATTCTTCGATTCATTCAGCAGCGTGTACAGCGTGTACTGATTAGGATGGCAAAAGGGCAAAGGGAATTATACTTTTAAGTCAATTACCTCTTTAATGTGATTCCTGACATGATTATGATGCTTGGTACAGTTACGTGACCTATGGCTTGATCGTTATTTTTTTCAATACGATTCAACTTGGTTTCAAATTGAACCGATAGAAAGGACCCATCACTTACTTCGTTATGCCATTACAGACATTTCTAGAACGCTAGCTATTAGAACGTGTAATTTTCGAGCTCGATAATTTCCCACGTTTTACCACTCTTGTCTAACGTTTGGTTTCGCAACGATGCTTTCGAGAATTCATGCATTTGAAAAAAAAAACACGTACTTTTTTTAACGAAGAGGGCAGAATGTTACTTGTGTAAAATGCTGAATAAAAATTTGTCAACTTCTCTACATATTAAAATTACTTGCACTGTATTGTATATACATTATGACGCGCTGTACACAAACGATTTTTAATAAAGATACGTCAAACATCGTAAGAGCGTGCTCTGCATATTCTTATCTCACGATAGGTAACTACGACAAATAAAAAAACTCACCATTTCAATAGGCCTGGCAATTTCCTTCCCCTGTCCCTCTATCGAGGCGTAGAAACGACAAAAATAACAGATTTATTTTACAATAGATAAAAATCAATCTCAATTTTTTTAGATGTTCGATAAAAAGAAAGAAAAGTGAAAGTAGCTGAGAAGGAAACAACGGGGAGTTTATTTTAAATTCACCTTCGTCGATATAATCCATTGCGAGAGGCACAAGTACCGACAAATCTCAGTTGTTTTAAACGTTAAAAGTAAAACGAAAAAAAAAAAGAGGGAAAAATAGTGAAAGTAGCCGAGAAGGGAACAACGAGAGTTTATTTTAAATTCACCTTCATCGCCGTCACGTTATAATCCATTGCGAGAGGCACAAATACCGACAAAGTCTTTCTTTTAAATAACCCATCCCGTATATGTCCAATAACAGCGCCTGTACAAATCGCGCCCAATAAACGCAAAAATAACCGACGTCGGACATGCAATTTGTCGCATCGAACTTCCGTTGCAATGACACGCGGGGCAAGTTCGATAACGTGGCGCCCCGTCGAACATCAGGAATTCGCGTTTGCACCACGTGCAACCAGGAAGAAACGCGTCGCCCGAGCCAGAACATCTCTCTCCTTCTCTGGCTAGAATTAGACTCCCTATTGGCCTGACTTTGATCCATCCATGCTCTCCCGACGCGTACGTAGGTGTTTTTAATTAACATTTTGTTGGATGCTGAAGACTCTCGTCCTCTCCCAAATATACTCGATTTCAATTGCGGTTGTTAAATCATCAACGCTGCTAGGAGGCTCGTCTCTCATTAACTTTGGGTTGTTAGATTCGTAACTTTCAATCGATGGAGTTCATTTCAAATTCAGAAACTTTAAATTAATAGGAATTGCGTTTTTATTGTTGGCTCTGAATTGGCGAAGTGAATTTTTTTATTGATTTTGATTTACTGGCGAGTGACTTCTTATTGAATTTATACTATTGGTAAATTGAGCTAGCGAGAAAATTCTTTTTTATTAAGTTCAATAATGCTTAAAATATCGTAAGTTAATTTGATTACCTATATTTTTTTTTTTTAATTTTTAATTTTTTGATTATTCAGCAGAGATGTATGATAGTATTCACGAGTCTCATATTTCACTAGACTTCACTAAGTTTTCAATTTAAAACAAATTACTACATCATTATCCTCTTGATTTTCCAACAAATTTCAACAAATTTTTATGAATATTCTTTGGCGAGCATTAGTTATAAAAGGAAAGCATATCTACTGTCACGTTTAATTACGATTGAGCTGCGAGTTGCGTTTCTTGCAACAAAACGCAAGAAAATTTTAGAACTAAGAATAAAACGAGATGCTCTTTTAGAAAATCGTGTTATTTTAAGATCAAAAGCGGCGCGACGCGTACGAAATACATACGCCGTTTATGAAACACCATATATAACTGTTTACATTGATCATTGGCGGGCACGAGTATTTGTCCAACGTTTGCGCAGCATTCGGCTATCTTAAATCATACAACGCATTAAATGCGTCGGATCGTAAATCACTCTTGTCACTGAAACGATAAGATTTTTAAAAAAATTGTCCAACGATTAAGAATGTTACCTATTTACGTCGAAAAAATGTTATGCAATTTCGCTCAATATTTCATCCAAGAAAAACATATGTAATATATAAATATACATGTATAGTGTAAATATATGTATATCTATATTACACATATATTATACATTAATCATTATGTATTATACGTACACGACGAGAAATTTTTTATAATCACTATCAATCATGGCTAATAAAAAAAAAAAAAGAAATGAAAGAAATTTAACAACGACTGTATAAATTGAATACCATACATGCTCGACACAGCGGATATGATACGCGACAGGAAAAGACAATATTCCTGAGAATATATTGTCAGCTGTTCCTAAAGAAATCTGCCAAAGTTAATTCACAGAATCGATAATCACAACAGTAAATTTTACTTACCGAATATCTACCATTCTTTATTTCTTAATTGCAGATTCTATCACATTGAAAGTTAATTTACCACGACGATGGATTTTTTTCTTCTTCTTAGCATTTCAGAACAATTCGATTACAATTCAAACATTCTTTGATACTAATCGTCGAAGAATGTATTCGACCATCAGCTATAAGCGCGATGAAGCGAGAACAGGCCAACTACTAATCAACTCCACTTTTTATCAATTTCTCAATTTCATTACGCAAGAACAAGATTAAACGTTTCGATTCTCAAAAAAAGCAAACTGACTTACATCTTACGAGTTCATTTGCGACGGAAAGATGACACAATCGAGTAAAAAAATTTTCAGGTAAATTTGAAAGATAGTATTTAAAATGTTGTCGCTTCTCTCTGCTGTACAGTTTTATTAATGTGGCTCGTGGTTGATTACGAGATTGAACGAAAAGAAAATCCGAAAGGAAAGTACTTTTGAAAGATAACATTGAAATAATCAAATTGTTAAGTAATCAGTCAGATAGCTTATCGATCTTGTCGACCTAAAGAAATTTTCTCTTGAAAAGGAACGATGACAAACATCTGTACTAAGTCATCAAAATCTACCATAATCAAAGAAACGTTGTCGCAGTACTATCTATCTGTTTATCAATTATGATCTATTAGATATAAATTCAACGAAGAACACATGACATCTGTTTATTACTTGTTTCATATTTACACCTAAATTTATTGATGTTAATTTATATAATATAACTTTTATATTCCACAATTACGAGAGACAAATGATTTTCGTTCGTTGCTTATAAATAGTTTATAATAGTTCATAATAGTTTATAAACTATTTATTTATAATAGTTCATAAACTATTTATTTATAAATAGTTTATAATAGTTTAGTTTAATATCCATTGTCGACCCAAAATATTTAAAACTCTTCGGAGAGAGTCTGTAAAGAAAAATAAAATGGAAAATAATGAAGCTACTGAGAGAGATTCAAATCTGATTTCCTCTGACGAACGAATTGCAACGCACTTTCCATCATTGATAGCCATCATTGATAGGAAACATCCGGAGAATGAACGTAATAACAGAACGTAAAGGAAACAGGAGAGGAATGAAACACTAGCATTGACCGACCCAGTTACTCAGACAGAGGAATTCTATTAAAGATGCTTTCGAAGCAGAGGCAACATTCCTATTTTCGCTCGTTCGCGTACAAATACACGTTTTCATCGAGCGCGAACCGAATCAATTGCATCACTGCCACGTTACGATCGACTACGACGGGATTTCGAGGACGAAGTTCAGGAAAAAAACTCCTTCTGTATCGATTAAACTAGAAAAATGAAGGAACGACGACGAACTTCAATGGCTGAAGCAATGATTTAATCTTTATTTCATTTAATTTAATTTAACAATTGAAGGATTTGTAAGAAGAAGGAGGCACCTTCACATTTTACACATCGTTTGTTAGATATTTCATTAAAAACAATATGATTCTTCAACTAAGGTTGAAAACTCATTTAAAGAAATATGATTCTTCAGCTAAAGTTGAAAACTCATTTAAAAAAGTATGATTCTTCAGCTAAAGTTGAAAACTCATTTAAAGAAATATGATTCTTCAGCTAAAGTTGAAAACTCATTTAAAAAAGTATGATTCTTCAGCTAAAGTTGAAAACTCATTTAAAGAAATATGATTCTTCAGCTAAAGTTGAAAACTCATTTAAAGAAGTATGATTCTTCAACTAAACTTGAAAACTCATTTAAAAAAGTATGATTCTTCAACTAAAGTTGAAAACTCATTTCAAGAAATATGATTCTTCAGCTAAAGTTAAAAACTCATTTAGAGAAGTATGATTCTTCAGCTAAACTTGAAAACTCATTTAAAAAAGTATGATTCTTCAACTAAAGTTGAAAACTCATTTAAAGAAATATGATTCTTCAACTAAACTGATAGTTTCAACTGAAAGTATTAATATAAATATCATTTTGTAGTACATTTGAAGTAACGCGTGATTTTTAATTGCTCTTTTGTTTGTGGCTATTAAAATTATCTGAAAACGAGCTAACTCCTTATTGCAATAACTCCTACAATTGTGAAAACTGATGAATTGATTTAATTAGTGATGAAAACTTATCAACCTTGGTTAGCGTTAAAATTGAAGGCAAACAATTTAATTGTAATAATGTAATTATCTTTAAATACAGTTTCTTACGTTCTTAGATAAATCACTAATCGCATTAGATAGAACCATTTAGGATGGCATCGATATCGTGACGAAGATTTATTATGGATAAGTACACCGAATATCAATTTGATAAGAGAATTCGTAGCACGACATCTACCAATAGTTGTAGGCCGTCGAGAGGAAAATTACCGATTTCTTACTTTTTTCGTTGTAATCAGAGAGTCGAGACTGTCCGAAAAGAGATGTTATTGTGGACATTGACCGATGCAAGTTTCAGAGACAAGAGACCAATAAGAAATTAGGATAGCACTGTGATACACGTTATCTAATTAAACCCGTTACTTCGTCACGATTATTTCACCATTACGACTGAAATCTCACACGTTATCTCGATAAATCAAACGGAGTATCAAGCACTCCAAAACGCAACAAGAAGTTATTATGAGAGAGCCTTGAATATTAATACGGCGATAAGTAAAAAATGAAAAAATTTTCCACGTTGCAAAGCGAGCCGCGGATAAATTTTACGGCTTCTTAAACATTAGAAACAACATTCACTTTTCTAACTCCACGTTGGATCTATTTGGGTCTCTTTTACGATCGTTTGGGCACACAAGTGAACTTTGACTCTCGATTGAGAATTTCAAATTTCAATTGTTATTAACGAGATCTTTTTAATTCTATATTATATTATTATATTATATTATATTATGTTATATTATATTATTAATTCTATTCTATATTATATTATCCACTGATAAAATAGAGACTCGGAATTTTTTTCAGATTTTTTTGGAACATTAGAAAAATTGCAAACAAGGATACTATACCATAGTATGTTAGACAAGGACATTATCGATTGAAACTACGACTCTTTCCAAGGTTTAAAGGAAATCAAACTGACAAAGAAATTAACGCAAAGAAAAAGAGAAGAGATGCAAAGGAAAAGAGAACTTGAGAATGAACCTAATTTCTAAAATGCTAGATTAGTACATAAGATATCGGTTTAAGACTTGAAACAAGCAACATCGATCAAAATCGAACGTTGTTGGATTTACGATAGAACAACAATGTAGAAGGACGTCATCCTTCAAAGCTGCGAAAAAGAAAAAAAAGTAAAATCAATGGAAGAAAATGAAATTCAGTAATCATGTCGATTTGTAACAGGCATCGATCGATGCAACATTGTTATAAATAGGATCAGGAAATTGCACGTGCCTGTTATTATACTTGTTATCCTTGGATGAGTGGCTATGGGAAACTTACGTTCTCTTTCGCTTATTCAAAACTGTGCAAAGTTGAGCTCTGTGAACACGGCGCAATATAAAACACGTTTCTAGCACGTGCCACGATACTTCGGTCAAGATTATTCAAATGTCACACGTTTCATCGCCAAATTGTCCGTCAATATTTGACATCGGTCTCCTTCTTAACTGACGTTAGAATCACTGAATTACGACGTACATGTACGCTGAAGTACGAAACTTTGTATCAGGGAAATTACAATCTAAGAAACAGAGAGTTTCAAATACGACAAGGCGAAAGACTAAATGTAATAAAGAAAAATTTAAATACAACAATATAATGTAATATATTACAAAGTTTGTAGTACAACAAAAAGTACCTTTTTACAAAAAATCCATCAGATCTCTAGAAATGTACATTTCTATGTTTTGATCGTTAATTGATCATTGTGGTGAAGAAGCAAAACGATTGAATATCTCTTGCAAGATTGCAATTTTATTGAAATCTGAACGTCGGATGAAATGTTGGAATTTTTTGAATTTTTATTGATTAGTTCTAATGCTCAAAGTTCAAAAGAAGGATGAAAAAAAAATTATTGCAAGTTTTAAGAGATCATTGTAAAAGAGAATCTTCAATCTTCAAGACTGTGATGGATTTAGTAATAAATAAAATTTCTCAGTGTTTTTACGTATGTGTGAATTCTCACAATCTTCCAAAAGAATACTTTTCCATTTGATATACGGTGTTAAAATATATCTTGGAAAAAAACAAATTCAGGATGATGAAAACAAAAGTTCTACGTTTTAAAGTGACAATAAATAGATTGTTATATTGTTTAAAGTATTGACAATTTTTGTAAAACTAACTCCACGAAAACAATTCATATTTACCCGGAATAGTGATGATAACAGGATCGTAAAATTTGTTTTTGAAATGCCAAAACATTCTTTTCTTTTGTATCAAGAAATTTTATTTTTTCCTTCGTTAAAAATCCATACGTTCAGTTCTGCTCATTACCATTATGCGTTCAAGTATTCTTGAAAATTAGTTAATTCAAGAATCACTAATGCAATTCCGGATAGATACCCGAAAATCTTTATCTGCAGCTACGTTTTGAAATTAAATATCAATAATGGATATCACGTTTATCTTAATTACCGCAGCTTTGTCAAGTAGAGTAGCAATTGTGATAGAAGATAGAATTTAAAAAGTTCTCGACAATTTCGAATTAACATATCAATAAAATCGAGTGTCGTTACTGAGAAAACATAAGATCGTCACGATTCTATTATCAAGGAAGACGCCTTGACTCACGGTCATCTGATAATTTCGCTTCTTCGAATGTCAGACGTGTGTCTTTCCGACGATTACGTCAACAACGAACTTTAATTGTAATAAGATTATAGGTGCGAAATGTGAATTGAAAATATGGAACAAAATGTGAAGCTTCCTTCTTTTGTGTTTTTTTTTTTTTTACGTTAAATTTAGAATTAACGTTTGAAGTTACCGAATGAATTTAAATTGAAATGAAATTAAAAATCCTTTAAATATCCTACTTAATAAATTGTGAACGTAATAATAGTAACTCTAGCTTACAGAAGAGGAACAATTTTTTGCTTTTAAAACTTAATTAATACTCTTTAGATTTACTTTGCAAATCTTCAGTAAAATGTCGCCCAACTTCATTATTGTATTCTGATATTGTACATATCGAATAGTATATTATTAGTGAATATTTATTGAACAGTATATTATCAAATTACACTGAATAATTATTTATCGAATAATCCCAACCCGTTGAGTAGCAGTTTTTGAGACACCTCTTCGAACAAGACAACGATACAGGAAAGAAAAAAAAAAGGAAAATTGTATAGAATCGTAAATCTCGAATGTAAACAGAAGTCGTGTTCATGAATGGTGCAAACAGCTAACATCAACAGAAGATCATAGCTTCGCTGATTATCGCTTCAGCAAATTTCACGCGACGCGTGTGTAGTTTAATTACATGTGAAATGCAGGCACAGAGGCCTAACTTTTATAGACAGAACGAAATGGCTTAACAAGCGTGCAAAGGAGGGCGCGTATTCTTCAGACGTTCAAAAACATTCCTTCGACAATTTTAATTCATCAGTCGGTGTCATTCAAGCCCACGGTCGGGGTTTCAGTATCGAGACCTTGGCAGAATTATAAGTCATTGCCCGATAAATTGTATCGAAATGTACGGTGAGAACGAGATCTTGAAAAGGCGAACGTCGAAGCAAAATCAACCCCGAGACATTAGATGGAAACATCTCATTCACTTTCACTTGTGAAAAGTGATGAAATTATTCAATGATATATCGAGTTTCTGTCTATTTCGGTATGATGTTAACGAGATCACGCGGTACGTATAGATCTTTTAATTGAAGGATGCTTTATCTCTGTGTGACGGATAAATTTATATAAGAAATTGAAATTTTCATTTCGGTATTCCATTTTGATATGACAATGGTAGAAAAAAATGTAACAAGCGTGGAACAATCTTCGATTTTCCTGAGAGTTACGATCAACCCTCCTCCAGAGGGTTAAAGAAAAGACAGAGCTCGAATTGTTCTCGTTCCGTTATACATTTTTTTTTTTTTTTCGAGAAAAGAAAAATTGTCAAAGGATTGTCCCAGAGTTCTTCGAGAATAAATTCAATAAATTTCAATCTCTCCCTTGGCTGGCTTCTGGCGATGAAACGAAAGCAGACAAAACGCAACAATTTATCCTTGCAACCGCGTCGTCCCTGGCTATAAGTCGGTTTATTTAAAACGCTGTCTGAATCAAACCGAGCAACAGGCCCAACCGATGCTATTTACCTCGCGTGATTTACCCTGACAAGCGTACGAAAAATAATTGAACTCTGGTCTGCACTCAATCAAAATCGATTAGAACGTCGTTGCTCGGTATGAAGGAGTTTATTCTTGTTTGTTAACGATGTTCAACGTCGTGTTCGTAGTATTTGTAATTTGCTGTTAAGCAAATACATATATATATATATATAAGCATTTGCAAAGAATTTGAAACTACAGAAATGCACAGAATGCGCGTAACATTAAACATTTTGCTTTGCTTTTAATCAAGTTCGAGTATATTAAGCTTTCTATCGTCTACCAGAACAATTTCCACCATGAAAATATTACGATATGTAAAGCCTGATAAAGAAAGGAAGTTTCATGAGAAAAATAATGTGCCCAGGTGTTTTTTACATTCAGCTACAGTATTGGAGCATTTTATGGCGGGAAATTAGAAAACATCGTAAATATATAAGTTTAATACTCGCGCGAAGAGAAGCCTCGATAAACCACGTGTAAATAGTAAACATTAAGAAAAGAGACAGGCTTAATTTTTCCTTTTGCGCAAAGCCTTTCAAGAAAACTTATCTTAATCACCTTGACCATTGTCAAACAAATAACAATACTATTTCTCAATTTAAGACAACTCAACTCGATTTAAATTAATTTTTAACCAGAAAGAATCCTGCGATTAAATCCAATTTATCTGTTTCTGACTGAATCTCATTTTATAATCATCCGCTTTAGTTAGTTACTTTTCCTATTAGCCATGTTAGGGACATAACTAGTTTAGTAATAAAAACTGCTAAAAGTATTTTGGAACGGTATTACGGCTGGTATTCAGTACGATTGAATGCTTTCTCGTTTATTCTAAATCGTTTCATACTCAAATGCAAATTGAAATTGTTGAAATTACAACTGTTCAACAGGAGAGATTACAAGACTTTTGAAAGGAACATTATAACCTACAACACGCAGCTTGTCAATTATCAAATACTATTACATATCTATTGTACATATAACCTTCAAATTGTAACTCGACAATTAGTCAAAGTGTCGCTTGTCACGTAATAAAATTTCATTTCAGAAAAGGAAATTACACGTGTAATTTGTCATCTTGCTGTATACACCGATATTATGGTCTATGGTCAATACGTATATATATATACAAGGGAAGTAACGAAGATCGTGTACTCACTTTCTCGTGGTCAATTCAAAATATCCAGATAGAAGAACGGGTGTACTGGTAACCCATAGATGGTAGCGGTTGTTCGTCCGTTCCGTGAACACGTGCACAACGGTCGGCTGCTTCCGCGCGACTGAAACGAAGTCGCGCTACTGAGAACACTCGAGCCAACCACCAAAGACTCTCTTGCTTAGAGCTGCTCCTTGATGCTCTTCGATGTTGCCCGTCTCCTGGCCGGTGTCATTCTGACCTCCTCTCATCGTTAGCGAAGCGCTCACGGTCCCTGAATTTCACCCATTCTCACACACATGTTCATTACCCGGAGTCGACCGAAGACGTTCAACCGCTGGAAAATTGGCTTCCGGGACACCTCGGCGAAATCACGGCCAGATTTCTTCCGCGTCTACGCACTCTCCGCTCGCGAGCACCCCCGAATCGATTGTCGATCGATCGAACGTATCGATCGCGTCGATACCGCACTCTGCCTCGAATTTGATTTGAATTTCGCCGACGACTCGGGAAATTGAAGAGTTAGAGGAATTGTTAGGGAATTGTTAAAATTGGGGGAAGTTAAATTAGATTTTGGATCTCGCTGAAATAGGGGAGATTTTTTAAAGGTTAGAAAAATCCAGTCAACGTTCGCAAAAGCGTGAGACATTTTTAATTGAAACCAACTTGCGCAAATGTCCTTTTTTTTAGACAAAGTTCTCGTAGAACAACTTAATCGTTATTACATGATCACTGTAGTATAACAATTATTACAATGTGGAATAACGGAAGGATAAAACTGATACAAGTTATTTTTAATGAGAAGTGACATACACTAATTAACTTTTGAGCTCGTATACGTAATTTATTATAATATAATATAAGTATAACATAATATAAGTAATAACATAATATAAATAGTGATATAATATAATAATAATATAATATAATTCGTAATATAACGTATAACACGTAATTTATTACATTATAATATAATACAAGAGCTGAGCTATTATACGTAATTCAGAAAATAAACAAAGATAAAAGTGAATAAATCGCATTGTAACAAACAATAACTAGATGAAACTCTTCAAACTTTCGACTTGTAGTTCCTTAATTTTTATATAAAAATAGAGTTGATCGACGAGCAATCAAGTTAGCGTATAGTGAAAAATCATTACCGTTAAAAATTCATTGAACTCATGAACTCACTTTTGTCGATGCCATAAGCCAATTATATATTTGATAGGTACTTCCGGCAGGAGTAAGAACAGGAATAAGGAGTTTTAAAGACAAACTAAATATGTAATAGAATCAACAATTCTTCGACCTCCAAAAGCATCATTTTAGTTGGTTCAATGTTCGTCCGAGCTATTGCATGCGAAATAATCATGCTGAATTACCATTTTGCGTGCGAGTAATAACTAATCCAAGTTCGTATTACGTCCTTATCGTGTAGATATTACAATGCCTTTAAGTATTGTCAGGACAGCATCGCGTGTTCAGATCTAGCGCTTATTAAAAAATTGAATAATAGAAAAATTGTAACAACTGCTAATCATTATAAAGGATCGTCGTTCCTCTCTCCTCCCGTTTCATTTATTTAAAAAATATTCTGGACGATGTGATTGAAAAGTTTCGTGTTTCAATCGATTTTAATCTAAAGACTCGCCATTTTTTCAATTCTACTTACCCTCTTCTGTAATACTACTTACCCTTTCTTCTGTAAGTGAAAAAAATATCTTTCTCTCAACATTCTTTTCTTTTCCTAATTGTTGCACCTACTTGGTAAACATCTACGATAAAAGAGTCAAACTGATTGCTTGTGTCTGACGAATTTATCAATACGAATTACCATTGATCGTATATGTTTAATGAGAAATGTATGGAATTGTATCTTCATGTATTTAATGTGTGAGTTATAATATAATAGGTAGGACGAGGTTGTACGTACATGTAACATTTTTATGGGTGCGGAACGACCTTAAACTCAACCAGCCATGGACGAATGCATAAGTGCTTATGCATGACATGTTTCCTTTATTCCTGACACTTTGATTGTTCACTATGTCGCTGGAATCTAACGGGCACTATGTTGAAACGGAGATTAAGATATCTAACAATGAAATAACAACTGCTTGTATGCATTTATAGAAAGTTTATAAGCACAGATAATTATATTATATAATATTATCATTCAACAGATTAACAAACATCTTGTTTCTTAAAATTATACGAATTTACATAAATAAAAGTCTCGTTGCAGCATGTTATTTTTTGATCCTACGTGATATTCAGTTTTTCAGAACAAGAAATTGAACAAAATTTAAATTATTCAATATATTTCTAATAAATTGGATAGACAAATGATTAACTTGCTGTAAAATAATTATTCGAATATAGACGGGGAGTGTTTCTTAATAATTTTTCGCAAACTATCGATCAATAGTTTAATATAATTTCGCTACTGATTATCTGATTGTAACTTTATCACGCAGATTTAATAAATTGATTTCGTTGAGAATTTTACCAATATTATCGATATATAGATCCAAAGATTCATTCTATATCTTTTGTCGTTTACATTTATATCAGTGAAAACATTACGCACAATTATCATGGAATATTCTGCTGTTATTCATTAAAAGTAATTATCATTCACGCATCAATCATTCGATAGATTAATGGTTAATATTACGATTTCAAGTGATGACAGTCGACTGGCACATATACTTTTATTCATAACGTTGAATAATTCAAATTTTTCACTTTTAACATGCAAAAGGTGAAGTCGTCATGCATCATTGTTAAATGAAATTGTTTCCATCCACCTGTTTCAAATTCGATTTCGTAATTTATTCCAGGTCCAGTATTTTTTACACATGCTAGCTCGTGAAAATATTTGAACACTCATCATAAATAATCAATAATGAAACATTTTGAAATTTCATTATATCACATAAGGTGAAACTATCAGCCAATAAGAGTTCCAATATTTTTGTGATCCTGTATACACGAACACACGAATATCGAAACATTCTTCAGAACACATTGAAATATTCTTCCGTATCTTTTAGAATCTAGAAAGTGCTAGAAGATCAAAAAATATTCGGGCTTCGTACGAAAACACAGCTGCTTTATCTTTCTATCTTCATTCTATCTTCTGGTCGAAAATTTCCATTCCGGTGACGCAGTATTAGTAGTTGTTCGAATTGAGTTGAACTAATGAAATTCTTTGTGTGCTATTATCGAACTGTATATTTGTACAAATGTAATGGGGCTGTTAATGGAAAAATTCTATTGGGAATTTCTCGACGCCTCTTATCTTAAGAATTAGTTCGATATCAATCGTCTTAAGGAACAAAAGGTGTGTATCTCTAATTACGATCGCTGATTTAATAACTAGAAAATTGTGCAATACATTATAAAGTGCAATACATTATTTCCTTTTGTTGTTAATAGAGACATTATAGGTCAAAGATAAATTTGAGGAAAAGAAAACAACACAAAGGAAATAAAAAATAATGTAAAATCTTGAAAAATCAATAAATTATCTTCGTGATGAACATTTCACATACCAACATACATATTTCGTTCATAATAATTGAAACCTTTTGTATAATAGATTTGCTATCAAATCAGCCGATATGAAAAGAGAAAGAATGCATAATTTCACTCTTTGCAATATATTAAGAAAAATTGATCATTCATTGAGTCCACGAATCCCATAGAAAGAACAACTCGCACTCATAAACATCGAAAACGATGTGGAAAATTTTCCACAACGAAATTTTTCCTGAAACAAGCTGGAGTGAAAAACAATGACTAATACACGCTAATCATTTGCCTCCGACATTCTCATTTCATGTAAATTCTTCACACAATCATCTCAATCAAAGTGATAATTCGTGGTAATGCTATTTCTCTAGTTCTTGTTCATTTGTTTTATTTACACATCGCGTTACACAAGAAATAAGAAGATAAACGATTATAAGTTTATGTTTCGATTTTACTTCGTGTCTTTAGGCTTCTATTTAGAGAGTGATGCCGAGATGCTCACTCTCGGAAGAGAATCTAAAATAACTAGGCCTTTTGCTGGCTTCTGGTCAGTGACCGACAGGTTTCACGATCTCTGATAATAGAGAAAAGAAAGGTATTTCAATTATATAAAAATAATCAATTCTTTCCCATTGATATCATTCCATTTCTCTGATTTCATTGAAACAAACAATCTATTATAAACTTATCCCCGATATGAATGGTTTGCTAAAACATATTTATTCATATCCAGACTTTTGGAAAAATTTTAGTGAAACCACGTGTTATTAAAACAGTGCCATTAGCAATCTAAGCTAATAATTGAATTGTAAAAATTATCTTTTATATATTTGTCAATTTTTCAATTATGAATATTTTATCTTTGAGAATACATAAATTTGAAAAATAATTAATAAGAAAGAAAGAATTATTGTGTAGGAAAATTGAACACCAAATGCGGTCCTTTTTTTTTTTTTTTAGAAAAGACATTTTTAATAAGTATAGCAAGTACAGATACGTACAATTTTAATTGCTTAGAAAGCAAATATAAACAGCATACAAACAACCATCACACAGCTATCATAAACTTAGTTTAGTTTTATTAATTGAAATTTACAAAAATATTTAAGCTACATTTATTCATGAAAAAATAATATAGAAAATGAGATAGTAAGATCTATTTAAAAAGTATATAAAAGTATTAAAAAATGTATTACATCGAAACAGCAAATTTCATTTTTGTTCGATTTCAAATATTTTATCATTCAAAGTAAAAACGTTTACTTTTTTCTTCTTGTTTGTTTGTTTCACATTTAATATATATCAGTAGTTAGCAGATGTTAATAAATGTAATATAGAAGTAACTATACAACATAAAATAAATTATTTGAACAAAAAAAGCACATATGTTACATCATACGTAATAAGTTACAATGCTGCTGCATCACTATTAGCAAGAGCAAGAACTGTAAAGCACACTTCTTCTGGATCACGAGCCATATATTCTTTACAAACGCGTGCTGCGTCGTCTAACATCGTTTCTGGACTAGTTGGACCATGATTAATAGGAAGAGATTTACGTCCATCTAAGAAAATCCCATATATAAAATACATGTGTACAGATATGTTATAACAATTGTGTTTGCTATGAATAGCATTATTTACCTAATTCATATAAAATTCCATTTTTGTGTACAAATGCTACAAAATGGTGATACACTTGTGCTTCATCACTTGGTACCTATTGAATAATTTCGATTAATACTCATTTCTATAGATATACAAAAAATAGAACAATACCTCTGTTTGACCTTCTTGTGCTACATCTTTATGAGTGATACTAATGTCATCTGACTCCATCAAAAGTTTTCCACATTCCACAAAAGAAAGATTCTTTGCCTTATCTAGGAAGGTTTTTAAAAAACCATCCTGAAGATCTATGCTGCAAAAACAAATTAAATTATCTATAATATATAAGACCTGTTCTAAAATAAATTAACTTTCTGTACTTTTATTGAAATGCTTACATGTCTCGATTATTGCCAACACTGTGGATTAATGCAATTGTACCACAAGCATTATGAATATATTGTTTCATATGAAAAACTTCTGTATCTTCACAAGTGCTTGCATCTTCCTTTTTGTCTTCTAAGCTCTCATCTGAATATAAATGATCTCTGACCTAAATCATATAAAATATTTACACATATTGTGATGTATAATCTTAAATAAATGTAAAAATATAATCTTAATTTTGATACCTCTTTAGATAAAGGATAAAGTAAAATAACAGCAGCAACTGGTTTAGGTACAAGTGCTAATAAATCAGGTTCTAGGCCATAAACATCAACCACAGACCAATCTTTCGATACACCTAATTTATGTAAAAACTGTAAAATAAATTTTTGAATTCAGTAATTGTAAAATCATTAACAGGTTTACTTTATAATAATATAAATAAATCATTTGATACTTGAACAGACATGTTGTAATTGTCGTTTTAATAAATTGAAAAATTTTAAGAAAGATTTGTAGCGTTATCAAAAGGTTGAACGTCATCGCAATGGAAAATCACGGTGGCTTACCTTCGTCATAACCTAAAACAAAGATGAAAATTATTTTAATTTGTATAAAAAAACATAATGTTATTTAATTTTAATACTAATAATAAACATGAAAATCCTTACCTCTGGATTAGATTCCATCGGTATCCAAGACGGCATGGTGAATTTTGTTAATTCTAAGAGATATCGGCAAATTAGAAGTTTTACACTTTAATCTTCTAGTTTATTGTAAATACTTTCCAAAAAAAATTTTTATCAAGGCAGTTATTTATAATAGATGCTAGAAATTCACAAAAGCGTGTTTGCGCTGTTTTGCAAGTACAAATTTTGCAAAAATTTTTGAATGTTGTTGTCAATCTATCACTCAAACGAATTTGCCTAAATCCTGTAACGTTGTCATAATTTGGTAATGTGTGTGCCACTGACTATAGACGAGATATGGAACTAATATTAAAGTAAACAAAGAACAATTAGCAACAAAATATTCAGATTTTTGTTCCTAATTTATTTTATTAGTTTTATAATAAAGCAACACACTTACTTAAATTTTTCGTTTGTCTGTAGCAGTTAGTATAGTCACCGGTATAATAAAATTTTTTAAACGTTGACACTCTTTTTATCTTAAAGCACATTTTTAGAATTTTTGAAAAACGTGACAAAAAATAATAATAGATATTTATTTTTTTTATTTTAAATGTTAATTATTTTAAATATTATATTTACGTAAATTACTTTCTGACATTATTTTATAATGAAATAACAAATTTGACAAATAAAAATTAATTAATTTACATTATTTAATCTTATTATAAATTAAACAATAAAATCAACATTGGTAATCAATAATTGTTATCTTAATTTTTAATCTTTTATGTGATAAGATATGTGTATATATAAATACCAGCGTAAACACTTTGTATAATTTATTTGCAGTAAATACTCTGCAGTAATGATTTTCTCAATTTACATTATATTAATTTTATCAATATTGTACACGTCATGGGGAGACCAATATGTATTAATATCTGATATAGAAAGCGAAGAAGAGGATATTATAGAAATAAAATTAAACCATTATTCTCCAACATGGAAAAGTTTAGATAGTCGTCCACTTCCAAATTGGTATAATGATGCAAAACTTGGTATTTTTATTCATTGGGGTGTTTTTAGCGTTCCTAGCTTTGGCTCTGAATGGTTTTGGAATAATTGGAAAGGTAATCTTTTTTTATTATTGTTCATTAGAATAATTGTTGTTTATTACAATTAAAATTTTTTATTTCTTATAAAATAATATGAACTTATAAAAAATTAAAGACAAACTTTCATTTTTAGAAGAAACAGCTAATACTAAATACCGCGACTTTATGAAACAAAGATATCCACCTAATTTTACATATCAAGACTTTGCTCATGAATTTACTGCTGAATTTTTCAATGCAACACAATGGAGTGAATTATTTCAAGCATCAGGTGCAAAATATATTGTATTAACGAGTAAACATCATGAGGGATATACATTGTGGCCTTCAAAATATTCATTCAGTTGGAATTCTGTAGATGTAGGACCACAAAAAGATCTTATAGGTAATCATTGAACTGAATTTTTTATTGTTTTAATTATTTTATATCTTTAATTGATGATTTTTAAATTCAGGAGAATTAGCTACAGCAATAAGAAGTTCAACTAATTTGAAATTTGGACTTTATCATTCTTTGTATGAATGGTATAATCCTCTCTACTTATCTGATAAAGATAACAATTTTACAACGCAAACTTTTGTTGAACAAAAGATAATTCCTGAATTACACGAGTTAGTGGAAAAATATGAGCCAGAAGTTATATGGTCTGATGGTGACTGGGAAGCGTCAGATGTTTATTGGAAATCAAAAGAATTTTTGGCGTGGTTGTATAATGAAAGTCCCGTGAAGGGTACAGTTGTAGTAAATGATAGATGGGGACAAAATATACCATGCCATCATGGTGATTTTTACACGTGTTCTGATCGTTATAATCCTGGTAAACTAAATCTAACATCAACAAACACGCTTGAAATTTATATTTTTTATTTATCTTGCTTTTAATTTAATTTCTTTAGGAGTACTCTTATCACACAAATGGGAAAACTGTATGACAATTGATAAAAAATCTTGGGGATTTCGTAGGAATGCTGTATTGTCAGATTATTTCACTTTGTCAGGATTGATAAAAGAATTAGTAATTACTGTAAGCTGTGGAGGAAATTTATTAATGAATGTTGGACCAACAAAAGATGGTATTATTACTCCAATATATGAAGAAAGATTACGTGGAATGGGTATGCTCTCTAAAGCAAAATTGTATGTATTTATATAATCAATTTATTTAATGTATTCAACAGGTGATTGGTTAAAAATAAATGGGGAAGCTATTTATGATACCAAACCTTGGAAAGTACAAAATGATAGCTTGACTAATGATGTTTGGTATACACAAAGCAAAAATACAAATCAAATTTATGCCATAATTCTTGAATGGCCAAATAAAGATGTATTATATTTAGGATCATTTAAAACAACTCCAAGTACACGAATTTCAGTTCTTGGATCTCAATTACTAATTAATGTATGTTACTTCATTTTAATTTAGATTTATATTACACAAGTATTAAGTATAATTAAAAACAATAACATTAAATTTTTAATTTCAGTGGAAACAAAATAGTGAAAAATTAACTATATCATTACCAGCAGAACTTCATAAAGGACAACCAGCCTGGGTATTAAAAATAAAACCAGAATAACAAAAGCAGAATAATATTTAAATATATATTTTATTAAAAATAATATTCACTTGAAAAATAAAATACATATAAGTAAAATGGCATTTGTTTACTTTCTTTCCCTTCAAATTTTTATTTATACATATGTATTATTTTATACGTTATTTATTTATCATACGGTAAAAAGATAAGTTTTTGAATACACCCATAAAACCAATATACTGATTATCTCCAATACATTCGTATGTTAAAGTTGCGCTACCTCGTACAAATAAGCTCCAAGTAATTTAGTCTAAACCAGAAATAAAATATCTTTATGTTTAAGCAGTTATAGTAAATAATACTATTTTTTATAGAAATACTTACGCCTCCAATATAGTTACGAAGATCTACTTTCTCGTTCTGAGAATGTGCACCATCATCACCAGCACCAACTGGTAAAAGTAATACGTTTTTGCCTGTTACTTCTTGGAATGTTAATGTAACTGGAATTGAACCTCCTTCACGTGATAGATCAGGCTCTACATTATAAACATGTTTAGTAGCTTTTCGACCGGCTACATAATTTGGATGATCAGGATTTTCAGACCAAGTTCTTCCTCCATGACACATACTGACATTGAATTTATTTGGACTACCTCTAGCGGCCCATTTTTCGTTTAAGTATGCTGTTACTTTTTCTACAGTATCTTCTGGTGTCATGTTTGGTACTATTCTAATTGAAAATTTACCAGTAACTTTTCCTGGAATAACAGTTTTTGCACCTGGTTCGCTAAATGCTCCCTCTATTCCATGAAGAGACAAACTGGGTTGTCTCCACCGATGCATCAACAATTGAATCTATCATAATTAAATTTATTAATAACATATACAATAATATAAATATAATATAATAATAAATTTAATTATAAATATTTACTTTATCTTCATTATGAGCTAATTTATTGGTTCCAATAGAATTTTTGAATTCAGCAACATCAAATTCTATTGTTTCATAGGATTCTATTTCCTTTTTCAGAATTTCAACAACATTATCATAGATACCATCTATCAAAATTTTTCCATTTACGTCCACTAGTGTATTTAACAAATATATCAAATCTGCCATTGCCTCATGCAAAGTTCCACCGAATGTGCCACTATGCAGATCTTTAATAGCACAAGTCACTTCCACTTGGAAATAACAGATACCCCTTAAACCATAAGTAATACAAGGTTTTTTGGTACCCAACCAGTAATTATCAGATATGCACACATAATCTACACCTTGCAAGAATGTATCTTTTCGTGCCCAAAGAAGTTCATCTAAGCCTTCACTACCACTTTCTTCCATACCCTCAAAAACAAACTGAAATTGGAAAATATTTAACAAATGTAACACATACAGAAAATTTACAATTTATAAAAATTATAATTAAATACAAAATAAAATTTACACATAAGAAGTTTACAATTGGGCATACCTTGAGATTAACAGGAATATCAATTCCAATAGCTTTGTAAGCCTGTAATGCATGAATCCAACAAAGTACAGGACCTTTGTCATCTGTACTTCCTCGCCCAAATAACTTGCCATTTCTCTCAACAAGAGTAAATGGCTCAGTATCCCAACCATCTTCTTTTAATGCAGGCTGAACATCTAAATGTCCATATATGAGAACGGTCTTCTTTTTGGAATCAGAACCAAGAGTTCCTAACAAAACAGGTGGAAGAGGAATTACATTCCCATCTGGAAGAGTTTGTTTCCCTACATCCGCCAATTCTGTTGTGGCTCCAAGATTTTTCAATCTCACTTCTGCCCATTTCATCATTTTAATTATTTCATTTCTATGGTCTGGCCAAGCTGATACAGATTTTATAGCTACTGCTTCTTTCAAATTATTTATATACTCTGTTTTATGATCATCAATATACCTGAAAGTGAAATTAATATCAAGATTAATATTACATTATTTTATATATATATATATATATAATATAAACAAATATAATATGCATATAAATACACACCTAAACAGGTGTTTTAATGCAGATGGAAGCGAAGTCATTTTTTATCACTTATATTCCGGAATGATCAAACAAGTCACAGTCAGCACTTAACAAAGTGAGAAAATATTTCCTGCAAGTGTGTATATATATATATATATATATGTATAGAATACATCAGAAATCTTATCTCATGGGTGTGACTTTGTTTCTGATAAATTACTTTCCAAAAGTTTTCTACTTAAATATAAAATTAATGCATTTATAAAATATGAAACATTTTAAATACTTAAACAACTAACTCATATTAATACGTTCTTGACATTATTTAGTTCAATGCGTGATATATATCTTAGAAATTACATGAAATGAAATTATCTCAAATTTAACCAATTAAATTCTTGTATTTAATTTGCGAATTTTGAATTGTTCTGATCTATGACGCTAAAAATATCGTCCAATTGCAAGTGAAGTTTACGCATTTACATACTAGTATATTATGAGCGAACTATATGTAAAATATAATCGTTGGTTTGGATACTTGTCAACATTGCCAACACAAACGGTGGAACTTACCTCAAGCTGTTCTTTATAACATGGAAGGTTATAAATAATAAGACAGGCAAGAAACGATATTTTACAAAAATTTACAAAATGTCTCGACATCGTGATGTGCGATGCATGAATTATTCAGAAGGTACGTAGATAAATAGGAAACAAATACGTCGAATATTTTGTTTGAATATTTTGAGTCTTTAATTGTCAATTATTAACGTGACATATTTTTTGCAGAATACGAAGGCTATGACGATGTATACGGACATTCTGTAGAAGATGACTATTGTGTATCTCCTAGTGGTACTTTCGTTTATATTCAACCGTATTTCAGATTTTTTATGCTTAATATGTTTTTAATATAAGAGTGTTAACTGTTTAAATTACAGCTGAACAGTTTTTATTTGATCGAAGTAAACAACAAAATATTGCATCCTTTATTACTGAACCAGATATAATAGAAGATAACGAGGACAGCGAAGAACTTTCAATGTCTTTCAATGAGAAAGATGCATTTACAGATATTGAATGGGCCAAGCTGATGTCGTGTATGGAATCTATCAAAAATGTTATAGGAGATACGGTACCAGAGTCTGAGATTAAAAAAAAGATTATTCAGTCAAAATTTGATGTTAAAATAGCACTTGATTTGATTTTAAAAGAATCTTCACCAAAAACTGCTACTGGTATGTATTCATTATGTATTTCTTTAATGACTTAGTTAGAATAATTTAATCATTTTAGGTCCATCGATGGTTAATAAGGACAATTTGGAGCCCCATCCAGGTATATTACTTATTAACATAATATTTTTAATAAGAAGTAACTTTATAGTACTATTTCTTAATTTATAATTTTTTTTTTGTTTCATGTGTTGTCTTTGAATCCATTGGTAAGGTAAGATGCTACATCTACTAAACTTCAGCCTAATTCATTCGTTGTACCCAAATTATCATTTAACAAACAAGAGAATAGTGAAGGTACTAAAGAGAATGTATACCTCATAAATAATTTAGAAAATTTCAAAGATTTAGCTATTAGTAATTCCCCTATGAAGTTTTCCTCTTTATCTGGGTTTAATCCTCTTGTTGATTTTACGTTGTCAAGTTCTACATCTTCAAAAAATGATTCAGATACTGTAGCATTCAAAACTTTAGCTGATTTAACAGCACATCATTTACAGAATACTAGCAATTTACTTGGTAATGAGAAAACGTCTTCCCCTAAGACAAATTTTTTAATTCCAAAATTGTCAATTAAAAAAGATAATTGTAATGACATAAATGAACAACTAAACTTATCTACTATTCTAGAAGATATACATATAGACTCTGATGCAGTAAATGATAGAAAGTCAGATGATTCTATGGATTCACTTGAAAGAAGTTTATCTAGTGTATTTGCTTTTTCAAAAGATTTTATTAATACCAGTATTAAAAGTAACTCACAAAATATGGAGTCAAAAAATGATCTAATAGTAAATGTAGGTGATACTCGAACACCATCACCAGATCCTTGGATCATTGATTTAAATTCCACTTTAAAAGAAGCCACATTTTTAGTTTCAAATAATTGTAGTCATACAAAATTAGAAATGCTAAAAGATGTTCATAACATTATTCCTAATTCTAGTTTACAGATTCCTAATAAAAATATTGAAATTCCATATGCTATGTTACCTACAACATTGAATTTAAGTTGTCTTAGATATATTAAACTGCCATATAGCAAAAAGAACGTATCTTTATTTGGTAGAACATTATGTAGAACATGGAAATTAAAAAAGCCAATTCTTAAATCTCAACAAGAGCATCATAAAACAGTAAAGAGATTCGATTTTTCAGTTCCATATACCCGGGCTTCGTAAATTGTGTAAAAATATATAAAAATGTTAGGTACAAAGTTTTTGCGGTACAAAACGATATCGTAATTAAATATCATTTTTACAAATATAACATTGAATTATAAATTTTATATAAATTTATGAATATATATACATATATATAAAAAATTACGATTGATACAAATGTAAAATGACGCAATATGATTAAAAGTCGATTCTTTTTGATTATGTAATTATATTCACTGTAAGGTATTATTTCTATGTAAATATTATTTCTGAAGTTTTAAAGCGAAACTTGTAAATTTTTAAATTGAAAATGTATTTAAACCAACAATATATATATATTTCAACTAATACTATATATATATTTTTGTATTAAAGTCTTTAAATATTTTTTCGTATTTAATATTAAAATAACAATAGTTTACAATAAATTTTATGATAGGTAAAAAATTGTCATCCAAATCTCCATTTCAAGTTACAACACCTTCCAATGTGAAAATTATTCCCGCTGGGAAACGACCTGTTATAAAAGGCTTTAATGTAAGCGGGACTGAGAATACTGATGTATTGAATTCTCGTATAGAGAGTCCTCGCTCTCAAAGTCCATATTCTGATTATAATAGTCCAGAAATAAAAAGAAAGGAAAATATAATAACAAGGGAAAAGAAAGCAGGTTCTTCGAATGCAAATAGCCCGCGATGTCAATCTCCAATATTAGGACACGAGACACCTGATTTTGATCCTAAATTAAAACTTAATGAAGAAAAAGTTGACGTGATGAAGATTTATAAAGATAAAAGAGGAGACAGTAAAGAGCAGTTACATTTAGTTGTGGTTGGTCATGTTGATGCTGGTAAAAGTACTTTATTAGGACGACTTCTATGTGAGTTAGGGCAAGTTCCATCAAGATTAATTCACAAATATCAACAAGAAAGTAAAAAAATAGGAAAACAATCGTTTGCTTACGCATGGGTTCTTGACGAAACAGGAGAAGAACGGTAATTAAAATTTCTAATGAAAACAG
Source organism: Tetragonisca angustula (assembly GCA_036937485.2). Classification (NCBI taxonomy): domain Eukaryota; kingdom Metazoa; phylum Arthropoda; class Insecta; order Hymenoptera; family Apidae; genus Tetragonisca; species Tetragonisca angustula. Next base: position 2,295,009 of record JAWNGG020000004.1, on the reverse strand, counting down.
AATTTATATAAACTGTTTTATGTTAATTAATTTTTGTACATTTTTATAATAGGGAACGTGGAATAACAATGGACGTTGGTCATTCTAAATTTGAAACAGAAACAAAATCCATTACTTTATTAGATGCACCTGGACATAAAGATTTTATACCTAATATGATTACAGGTGCTACTCAAGCTGATGTAGCTCTATTAGTAGTAGATGCTACTAGAGGAGAATTTGAAACTGGTTTTGATAGCGGAGGTCAAACTAGAGAACATGCGCTATTACTACGCTCATTAGGTACTAAAATTTTTCATATAAATTATCAATAGAAATTATTCATTACTTAAAGATTATCAATTTTTCAGGTATATCACAGTTAGCAGTAATAGTAAATAAATTAGATACAGTAAATTGGTCAAAAGAGAGATTTGATGAAATAGTGAATAAAATGAGTGTATTTTTGAAACAAGCTGGATTCAAGGACAACGTTACTTTTGTTCCTTGTAGTGGTTTATCTGGTGAAAATATATTAACAAAACCTAAAGAACCTTTATCTAATTGGTATAACTATTATTTAAAGTAGTGGTGAGCAACCTGTAGTTTTTCAACTACTTACCTACTTGTAGTTTGTCGAACGTTACACCTCGTTTAACTGAAATCTAAAAACTTTTTAGGTAAAAGATATGCAGTATTATCAATATGAACATCAATTCCTTAATAACAAGGTTATAATATATACGTTGGTCATTTTTTTTTCGAACTTGATTTATGTTTACCGATACATAGTTATCTATAATTATATGATGGATTATCTTTAACTGACTTATAGAACATTTGGTTTTCAATTTTACCCCACTACAAGACAAAGGTTGCTCACCATTGATCTAGAACATTCAATGCGTTTAAAAAATATATATATATATTATTGTATAATTATGCAGGTACACAGGACCTACATTAGTCAGTGTTATCGAAAATTTTAAGTGTCCTGAACGTCATATAAACAAACCATTTCGTTTTTCGGTTAATGACATATTTAAGGGTACAGGATCTGGATTCTGCGTTTCTGGTCATGTAGAAACAGGCATGGTCTCTTTAGGTGATAAAGTTTTAGTATTACCACGCAATGAAACTGCAGTGGTTAAAGGTATATCAACGTTATATTCTTTCATATATTTAGACTGTTATAGTAAAATTTCTGACATTAATTTGTAGGTTTACAAATAGATGAAATATCTACAACAAATGCATTTGCTGGGGACCATGTTTCATTAACATTATCTGGAATTGATCAACAAAATGTTGGAATTGGTGATATTATTTGTAATCTTCAAAATCCAGTTCCTGTAACAACACGTTTCCAAGCACATGTTGTTGTATTTGCAGTGAAAATACCTATTATGAAAGGTCTTCCAGTAATAATTCACCAACATTCTTTAGTTCAACCAGCTGTTATTACAAAACTAGTAGTACAACTTCACAGAAATACAGGTGAAATGATAAAAAAGAAACCACGCTGTTTACCAAAAAATTCAAGTGCTATTATTGAAATTACTACACAAAATCCAGTTTGTATGGAATTATATAAAGATATTAAAGAATTGGGTAGAATTATGTTACGTGTAGAAGGAACAACCATCGCAGCTGGTCTAATTACGAAAATTAAGTAATAACAATGTAATAAATTTATGTACCATTATAGACAGCTATACATTTACATTATTGCATACTGCATATATTTGTATATTGCTGAAAATACACAGAACTTAACATAATATCATACCCTTGTTAATTTATATTTATATGTACATATAAATTAATAGAATATTCACCTTTTTTTTGGTCTATGTATAATATGTAATGTATTTATAATGATTTATAATATTTGTATGATATAATTAAATAAAATTATCTTCAAATCTTTGTTCATTAGTTTTTCATTATAAAAATTTTCAAGTTTTCTCAAAACAATTTCATTTTTCAAAATATAATAGTTTTATATATATATATATGTATGTATGTGTAATTATGAAAAAATTTTTTAATGATATTATTTTATTACTATTGTGCCTTGAATTTTATTTTCATTTTACCTAGCACAACTACTGCATCCTCCAAAGGGAATATTAATAGTATCTCCTGTGTTAGGTCTTCCTAATCTACGTGTTGGTGGACGTGGTGGCCTATATATAAACACATGGTATTAGTATTATCTTAAAAATGTAAATTACAATTGTATTAGAATTCACAATAAATTTTACCCAGATCCAGGTCTATAATCTCTTGTATATTCACTTCCATATTTATTCATGTTAGGATTGATCAATGTTTTAAAACTATAAAAATGATTCATTCAATTACACCTCCTTGTTTATTTATTTAATAATAATTTAATGATAATAATAGAAAACGTTATAGGTTACTTACAACATTATAACCATGAAAATTATACCTGTGAAAAACCTAAACACTTTTAAATATAATGGAGTATTACATAAGACACTTCCATCTAAAAATTTATTAATTATGATTATATGTAAAACAAATGCTTTAATTACATATACAATATACATTATTAGAAATTTCACTAAGGTTAGCTTTATTACCATTTGATACGTAAACCATATTTCACAATTATTTTATAAAAATTGTTTAATTAATTGTTACAACTAATTCAACTACACAATATTACTTGATCACGTTTGTATAAGCGTAACTAAAAATTGCAAGTTTTGTACTTTGACAGTTCCTTCTAAAGCCACGTCATACGTCACATATCTGCATACATAAATGTATAAGTACAAACAATGGAGTAGCTTCAGGAGTACTACACTACGCAAAAGCATATATGCATAAACTTATTTCAATATTAAACATTTTTTGTTAGTAACATTTTAACATTCGTATATCTCTCTACTTTTCTTTTATTCAAAATATATCTAGATAAAATAGATATTCATACTTATATTAAAGATAAAGGATAATTTTTATACAATATTATTTACATCAAATTATTCAAAACTCAAAGTCCATTTTAAATGATAAACAAATCGTTAAACAATCAAATATATTTAAACAATAATTTACACTTATGCAGCAGTGCTTTTTGATGTTTGATCACGTGGAACAACTTTCACCCAAAGTCCTCCTTGTGCTCTGATTGTCATTCTAAATTTGGGTCGCACTTCTTCTTTTCCAGGGATCGATTGTAATCGGCATCTTCTAAGAATTGCACTAATCATACATTTCATTTCGAGCATTGCAAACTTATTACCTGAATAAATGTCCAACAAATGAATTTAATTAAATAAAAAGTATTAAAATTTACAATGGCATTTTTAAAAAATTGTTTCATACCGATGCAATTTCTTGGACCAGCGCTGAATGGTATATACGCATAAGGATGCCTTTTTTCAGAATTTTCTGCATTAAAACGCTCTGGTTTAAATGCTTCAGGGTCTGGAAAATATTGCGGCAAACGGTGAGTGCTGTATGGGCATATTAGCACGCTACAACCAGCTGGTATCACATGCTTTCCTAAAATATGTATTATTTATATAATAGTTATAAATTAATTTTACATTTTAATTTTATGTGTCAGCAATAATTGGACAGTATTCTGAAAAAAGAGCTCGCAAGATAAAATGATGAATCGAGTAATTGGGTCAGATGTTTTAATTTTACTTGAAGCATAAAGTTCGAAGCTTGTCATTCTTACATTTACGAAACAAATCAAAGTTTCATTATTTGAGAATATCATCTATTTTGGATTAAATAACTTTCTAAGAAACTGTTCACAATGTTATGTTATGTTATATTAATTTCCTGTATCACAAAATATCAAGTCATACCGATTTTTACATCTTCACCTAGTGTTCTCGCTATTATTGGTACACTTGGATATAGTCTCAATGATTCTTTGATGCACATCTCTAAACATCTCATTTCTTTCAGATCGTTCATTGTAGGCAATCTCGAATTTCCATTGAAAATTTGGTCGATTTCTTCTATACATTTATTCTGCCATTCAGGATTGTTGGCTAAAAGAAAAAGCGTCATCGCAGTTGCGGTACCAACCGAATCCTGTCCAGCTAACATGAATGTGCAACACTCTTCGACAATGTCTTCATCAGAAAAGCAAGGATTTTTTTCCTTCATTTCCACCATGTATTCCAATAAAGATGTCTTTCTTTTCTTTTTTACTTCATGATCAGGTGCAGATGTATTATTTCGTAAAAGCTTGCGCTTTTCTTCCATCATTTTAAAACAAGTATCAAATAAATCTTTCCGTTGTTTCTCTTCTTTTCTACCATGTTTAGTTAATCGATAAATCCATTCGATTAATAGCCAAGGCCTCACCATTCGATATAGAAGCATAATTTGTCCTCTGAAACGGAAATTTCATCATGTATCTTTAGCATCGTTAATGCAACAAAAGAAAAAAATATAAAAATGTTTTCCAATTCTCACTTTCGGAAAGGTAAATCATCAATCATTCCATTGGTCCTTCGATCCGTTTGATTTATTCCCAAAACTGTTTCTGCAAACAGTTTAATAATTACTTTAAATGTTACAAAATGATTCCAAGAAATGGGAAATATTCAAAATATATGTGTAAAATTTTTGCAACAGCAAGCAGTCCTTTATGAGTCATTCGTTCATTTAACGTAAGTTAATTTTAAAATTTCAAATGCTAATTGATATTGAGAATGTTAGCAGACATTGGACGTTTCAGGAGTTTGCATTCTTAGGAGTTTCCATATTAAATAATAAATTTGTTAAACACAAGTCATGAGTTAACACAAAAAGTATGAAGTTTATTAAATAACAAACGACTTCTTAACAGTGTATATATATATATATATATATATTTTATTTTAAAATAAAAATATGTACAATATTAAAAAAAAATTTTATTCTAATAGAATTTTTCTGTTGAAAAAACAGAAATATTTTCTACATTCAAAATATCAAATATTTAAACATTTAAAATAAACATTCAAAACTATTAATGATTTTTCAATTTAAAAATATTTATTAAAAATTAAATGATTATTATGTTTATTACTAATGAAAGACTGATCAATCACGTACAGATGGAATTTATAAATTGTAAGCATATCATTGCGTAAACTGTCATAAATGAACAATTTGAATCATTCGCAGTATTTTACAATATTTTCCAATAAAAAACAAATTTGTTGACTTTGATATTCATATACGGAATGCATTTGCGTGCATTATGCAAATTAAATAAAACATGGCCAATAGATGACTTCATGAAATACTTCTTCGAAATATGAATTTCGTGCTTCTATATAATTAGTGGCAAATAGCGTAAATTGTGACAAAAGATCAACGATCGTGAATAATATTTTGTTTAAATACGAAATAATATATTATAATTTATTATGCATTTATTATTCTATATGATAAAACTGCGATATTTATTATAATAATTATTAGTATCATGAGAAACTAATTAACGAAGGACGTTTTAAAAAAGAAATAAACTATTTTTAGAATTTATGAAAAAAGCTAATTCATATGTTCTAGCTAAAATATATCTCCTTGATATTTATTGATAAATATTGTAAATATTGTAAATACATTATATTTTTACTTACCACTCAAAATGTTGTAAACTGAATCATTAATGAAAGGAGTAATATTGATTTCTTGGTTGTTCTTTTTAAGAAATTCTTTCATCAAGTGATCTGCGTGTTCCGCGAAAGTATTCGTGAATTTCTCGAGAATATGAAGATGAAAAGCGGGTTGTAAAATTCTTCGATGAACTCGCCAAGTTTCTGTGTCTCGTGTAATCAAACCTTTTCCAAGAAAATTATCTAGTAATTTGTAGAAAAACACCTTGTGCGTGTGTTTCGTACTACCGAGTACCAATTGGATGTCTTCTGGTTCCAGAAACATTACATATGGCAATATTGTCAACCAAACTCCGATAATACGTCCATAATCTTGATTTTCATGTGCCAATCTATAAAGAACTGAAAATCATATAATAATTTAAACAAAAATAAAAATTTAAAATAATTAAAATTTCCGGCGATTTCTACTAGTAAATCCGAGCTTTAATAATCTATATATTAATTTATTAAATTCTAAAAGTCTGTTTAAATTTTTTTAATATTAATTGCTTACAATTTTTCTTGAGTGTATAGTTTGCGTTTCCAATAAATGGTACAGTTTTCGGGCCATTTAGTCGAGAAACATGAATGACACTTCTAATATAACTTTTTAAGATGTACAGAATATAAAGACTGACCAAAATGACGAGGTATATCCACGCCTCACCCGATGTATGCTCCCACTAATAAAATAAAAATGTCCATTGTGTTATTAGCTTTTGTAACAAGTTTACCTGATTTATAGAGTTAAAATTAAAACTAAAACTGTCGTTGGTATATTGATAATTTTAACATTTAATTATTTTATTTCTTCTTTTAAATTAAAACTTCTGCTTCTTAGAATGCATCAATGTTTTTTAAATATTTTATTTGTATAGAATGCTAAGAATTCAATGTAATTTAAAGTTTTACAGCATTCATTGTCTATTCAAGTTGAATCTTCTATTAATTGGTACATTGGAACGTGCTATTGACTATGCGCACATACGATCTGAATAATGATGTATCACAACAAAGAATAAGTTCCTCCGATCGAACTTAAATAATTGTGAATTTTTATTCATTAAAAAATTTGAAAATGCAAAAATACACATACTTGACATAAAATGTAAAAATATACATATAAAATCTCCAAAATACACAGTATTTGTTATAATATTCAATAGATGAAACAAATCTCAAGCCTCAGTTTCATTTCTTTACTTGTGTTTATAAAAATATGAATTGATATAACGATTCACAGTCTTTATAATTATAATAGTAATATTCTAATCTAGTTATGACAGTATAATAATCTAATCATGACAGTAACAACAAATAATTAAATGAATAAATAACTGAAAACATACACAAGTATTCAAAATTTTATTGGGTACGTTTCCCTGTAATTAACTTACGCAAAATTACGTAAAATCGAACTTTATGGAACCTCGAATACTACAGAATTCAATCATAAAATATTTGTCATCACTTACTATTTGTTGAACTGTAACAACCATATTTAGGTATATAATTTTTTATATTCTCAACACACTGAAATACTTTTTGACAAAATGTGTAGGACTGTAACATCGAACTCTGGCATACCCTATTTAAGCATCTACTCCCACCAGATTCATGGGTCTCTTAAGATTTGCTCAAAGTCCATAATGTACTTAGAATACGTCATACCTTGCATCGAGAGTCACGTAAAATTTTCATCTCTAACAAACATATTTCAGTTTTATGTACGTATATTATATCTTCAGTTTGTAAACTGTGAGAGTTACAGGTTTATCGACACGTCACTCCTTCATATTTTCGGCTATCTCATCTTATGAAAAAGCACATTTCATCAAATACGACATTTTGACATTCCATTAATATCGAAGAAGCGCACGTGAATCCGAAGTAAAACATTCTTGATTTTTCGACCACAATCATTGGAATTCATTTTATTACAATAAATAGAATTTCTATTTATTACAATAAATATAAATTATTTTAATTAATATTAATACTTTTATATTAATAAATAAACGGTGAATTTTTATGTATTTATCGGAAATTTAAAGATTAATAAACTGCATAGAATGCAGATAAAATGCAAAAATACATTCATTTTTTCATTTCTCTAGTTGCACTTAGAAAAAATACAAATCCGCATATGTATCTACAGTCTATCAATGAATTGTAAGTTAAGTTCTTCAAATTTATTTAATTTCATTTATTAAATTTATTATATTCATTTTCATCTAACTTCAAAAATTAATTTTCGCTCACCTTTAGGAATACCATAGGAATATCACAACCGTTTGTAATAAGAAATAAAACGACTAGCTTTGCACACTACAGGATTAAAGTAATCAGCCAACTAAACCTTCAGTAATGAATAGTAGACGTTTATATAGGTGTAATGGAATACGAGGTGCTTACGGGGCCTATTAACAAGCAGTTCACAAACAAATCACGTATTGTTGATATGTGCAGGCGTGCTTTATAAAATATTTTTTTCCCGCTCAGCTTCTGGGAGGCGAGCGCCAAAGATGATATTTTACACGCATCCTTCCCGTCAGGGTCGAGTCGAGAGAAAGGAACCTCGAAAAATATCTTGTGAATAAGTTATCATATTATTAAACTATAATATACACTAAACTGTAATTATACCATTACAAGCCATTTGTTTTCGTCTATTAATAATAGCTAAAGGATAATAATCTTTATCGTACAAAATTGATAATAATTCAGCAACAATAATAATTGGCTAAAATCTTATAACCTTAACCTAGTATTTTATTGTTTAATGTAGGATTTTTTCATGGGTTTTGTAAAATAAATTTAACTAAGATCATACGTGATATTTACAGACCTTGAAAAGATCTTAAAATTCCTTCGCCTTAGCAATCTTTGTTATATGCAAATCAGATGTCGAATATAATTAATTATAGTTTACGATATATGTGTATTAATGTAGTTTACGATATATACATATATATGTATCCATTTTACGATCTTTAAGTTGGACGATTGCCAACCATTCTACTTGCAATTATCCTTGTAATTTGTGCTTAATACATCTATTTTATTGTACACATTAGATTGTCTTTTTTCTAAACAAAAAAACTTATAAATTAAAGTAATTACTAATAGTTAGTTGTAATTATAAAGTAAAAGTTGTAATGTAATAAAAAATTATAATGTAATAAAGAACATTATACAAATATTGATCTTTATGTTTACGATATGTATGATGTACTTTTATCTTTATGACATTATATGATCATATTCAAAATTACATGAAGAAATTCTTATATTTACTTATATGTATTGTAGCTTTACTTTTTATGGAATTTGATTTCCCAATTTAAGCTTCAACGTTCTTCATATGTTGTTAAATATTTTGATTTCTAAATATATTTACTTTATGACATCACATTAAATAGACTAGTTATGTAATATAACAGTCACTATGATCACCATACCATAGATGCGCGCGCAAATTACTGAGTACCTGAGTCAACAACTTATGTACTTAGTCAAACGTATGATTTATAGTGACTTCAGTGGAAGATCCTATTTTGAATTTCATGCAACAATATTTTGTTGGAACAATATTTTATTAAGCAAATAAAAAAGTACATATTAAATAGCAAATAACTAATAAAATGTAACTTAATTTATTGAATACTAAATATTAACGAATATATGTATCTATATGTTTTTGTATAAATATGTAGATGAATATGTATCTAGAGTCATTTTTATCTTCCAGGTGCATTTAAATATTAATTTATAGCATAAAACGTATTTTAATATTACATATTACAATTCAAAAATTTTTATAGATTATAAATTTATATCGAGAAGTAATTTTGATTTAAAACATTTTGATTTAAATTCTTCACTTCTGAATTTTTAATTATATTGATATTTTCATTTTATTGTCATTTATTATTTATTTTGTATGTGTTTACTTTAGTATTTGATTTTTATAAAAATAAAATAGTTTTTTTTATCGATTCATTTTTTTTCGCCTGAAACTGCAGTTTCATATTTCTCTAAAATGACAAGATTCTAGCGACATCTAGTATTCGTAAGGAGAATTATTTTACAAAACAACATAACATAATCAGGATAAACAGAAGCATCAAGTTAATTATTTAAATATTTCTGGAAATATAAAGTGTGTTACAAAATATCACATTTCCCACAATAATTATGCCACTTAAAAAACGCTAAATTATTTACATATTAAATAACATTCATAATTTTTTTATACATAATTATACATTCCTAATAAAATGCCATTCATGATGATTATTATTATAACGTTTATAATGAAAAATAATTTACCATTACAAAAGAAAGAACCTTGACGCATGCGCAATAAGGCATCGTCATGCTTCGCGGCTCTCAAGTGCGTGCGCATCTCGGCGCGACTCGCGGCTTTCAGGAAAAAATTGAACGTACCGCTGGCCAGTAAACTGTGAGACTTCCACCGATTCGTCAGGTGAAACGCCGTATAATTATTAAATTTCTCTCTTTAACTGTGTTACTGGATATCTTGACTGTACGACAGTTCGCAGGCTTCGATTATCTGTTCGAAAGATTTCAGCCGTATCGATATGTTCCCTTGTCACATCGGTTAGCTGTCAGATTGTCAAAGATACGACAGGGTATCACCTAACTTCTCTTCTAACTTATTATTAGTCGCAGCAGTGAAAAAGCGACGTCACAGCAGCTATGGATATCAGTTGGCTACGAACCGTGAAGTAAGTCTGGTGTCTGTACACAATTGATCGGTTTGAGGAAACTTGTATAGTCCGGTGCAGAGTTATTCGTCGCTGTGTCAAGGAGGCTGATCGTTATCACGACGTCAGAAGCGTAATAAACAGGTTTCATTACGAATGAAGTATCAAAGAGCACACGGGACGGTGATATTGAGAAATAAATATAGAAGTCATTATAAAACGTAGAACCACGTGACAACAAAAGATCTCGCGCGAGAGCAAGAGCGACAGATAATAAACAATCGATCGATTTGAAGGCGTTTTCACATGACGCGAACAATTTCGGAGATTGCCAAATTATAATATCGTAATTCCCCCCCTCGGAAAAGATGCAGTGAAGTTGGCTCGGTGGATGCCATTGACCGCCATATTCAGGAGAATCGCTCGAGACAGTTTCGAAAAAAAACTGGAAGGTGGTGGATCGAGTGAAGTGACAAGAGCGTTGAAAGGTTAAGGACCCGTTCTTCGAGCGTATTTGCGTGAAAATCGGTGAAACCGGCATAGTGAAAAACCCGTCGAGATGGAGTTCAAGTTCAACGTAAATAAACTCTTACCCAGAAAGATCAACAAGGTCACGCATACCCTCATTCCAGAGGACTTCAGAGGTGATCGTCGTGAATTGAAGTGAGTATTTCTGTTATCATTGTTATTATTAATTTCATGATTTACGTTTTTATAATTTATAACGTTTGTTGCCTGACATGTTTCCATTATTGTCTTAAGCCTTAAGAAATATGACATTTTGACTACAATAAGTGTGTGCAAGTAGCGCGAGCTATAAATAACTAAACTATACATTAACATCACGTGACAAATATTTTTCAAATTGCTTACGAGGAAGAACGTTGAATGACGATAGTGAGAAAAATCGATACGCCCGTAAGAGGTTATTTATCGCGGTCGTCATCTTCAAGGTTATATCGTAATATGGAACATATACGATACTTTCACTTTACGTCGATGACACCGGGGATAGTCATTTGTAGTAATTTTTACGTCTCGGTTGCTTCCCGGAAACATAATCGCTCCATCCTAAATAAATCTATTCGAGCACATTGACACCGTCACATTGACCGGTATTACTGTTTAATCGATGACGAAAATAAATGTCAATGAAACATACTCACGCGTTGGCGTGGCTTGAATTCTTCGAGGATATTTCAATCTGAGAATTGTTGTAACACGATAGACATGGCTATTGTGTATTAAATCAATTATACATAATATAATATAATAACTATATTAAATTGAAACATAAATCGTGCTGTTTTTATATATAACGTACGTACAAAAACATGACGAATTTATGTTCTAACCCATAACATAATAATAACTACAGTTTATATTACATTACATTTATACTATTTATGGTTGTGTCACAGATCATTTACATAACTTACAATACCATCTCTTTTTATTTTTTATATTTCTACGTAATTTTATACATCTCATCGTATTAATTTGCATCGTAAGTTAATCAAAATCTTACATGTATTAATTTACTTCGATCATCGTAAAATGTGTACTATTGGCATGTATTTATACAAATGAGAGTTATTTACCCTGTATTGATTTGAGGAAACCAATCAATTGCCTTCTTATTGACTTATAATGTCTCCTAACATTTTTAAATCTAAAGTTGCTCTACCAGAGCACATCTAATGCACGTAACAAGTCGACAAATGGATATCGATCAAATTTCTTGGTTTTTCTTCATCACTCTCAACCATTACATAAAGATTATTTCAGAATTATACTGCAATCACTGTAATTTTAGATTTCTTGCTCTTTTCACCTGCATGAAACTGTTGCATAAGAAATAGTTGAGGGAATTTAGAGGATAATCACATTATAGATGATACATAAGAAATTGTACATAATTTGAATTATATTAATAAATATTCCAGAAATATCCTTTTTATTTAATTGAAATAAACATTCCAAAAATATCCTTTATTTAATTACAGATAAAAATTTCTTTCAGAAACAATTTTTTGTATTTATAATAAAAGATATGGAGAAATTAGAACATAAAAGATGTAGAAAAGTTCAGCTACGCATATTATAAAGAAGAGACTCTCTGCAATTCAAATTTTAATCCTATATTAGAGGAGAAAATTATAATCGTTCTAGTATAATGACTTAAATACAGTAGTATAGGTTTAGTGTAACGAATAAAATACAATATATTGATAAACGAATAAACTAAAATTTAAAATATGTAAACACGTGAGAGTATAATTTTTCAAGTTAGAAGACATCGTATAGACTCAAATTAGTACACGACAAACGTAAAGGGCATTCGCAAAGCTGTATCTAATTATTATGCATCAAAGAGACTGTCTATACGAAGGAGTTAGTGTAACGCAGAAAACACTTTGGTTTTACTTGCTTTGTCTCCGCTTGATCTCTGTCGATCGTTTTATTGTTTCGAAGCGTGGGCGTTTAGAGCAGGGTTCTCCAGCAGTTGACAATAATGCGTTCGAAAACAAATTACACCAGGTCCCTTAAAATACATCGATGAGAGTTACTTTCACATATTTGTACCTACACATTGTTGTTAAAAATATTATTTGCACGTTGAATTAGCAAATGATGAAGTGCATTTTCATGCTGCTAGAATATTCAACTTTATTGAGGATTTTACGTCGAAATGCTCGTTTGCACAAGTCTGCATTCTTGAACGGTGACTCGTAACATTCACGGAAATGTATAATGAAATATCACCGTGGTTATTTGGCCTTATTCGTGATGGAAATCTTGATAAGAGAGATCTTTTTCTAATATGTACTTTCTATCAGTCATATCACGTACATTCTAAAACTATAAGAAAATAGCACCACTGAAATAAAACCGTTTCCCTCTAACGTTGGTTGCATGCTAGTTGCATTGGCATTGATTTGTGGTATTGCAAAGTTTTATCAGATTTACATGCAGTGATTGAGTTTCTAAGATTAGAGTGACTTTCTTTTAATATTTCTTGCACGAAAATTACTGCCAGTACTATTCGCGATGTTGGGAATGTAGGGCTGAAAGTTGAAATGTTGGAACATCTGATGGGTGGTCCAGAAATATCATAAGTGACGTTGACTTTGACAAATACTAATTGGACGTAGAATATACGAGATTTCAACTTGAACTTAGACAATATAGGAGATTTCAGTTTGGAAAGAGATTATAAAGAAATTATAAGAGACGTATGAAATATTTTCGAGATTTTTATTTAGTTTCTACATCTTATATTCTGTATCTTACATTATCACATATTTTTAGTTTTATCTCATATTGTGAATTAGCAAGGAAAGCAAATAACATCCACGCCTTTCATTGAACAAGAACGGACGATAAATCACTTCCTTGATCACCTTGATTCTTCGTCGAACTAATACGTAACGTTTGGACACAGTGAGGATCGCTCATATCATTAACCCACATAACTTGAAATACATATTCCGTAGAACGTGAAAAGTAAAACGAAGTAAATCACAAGGTAAAAGTTCTTAGAGTATGAGCATGCTTAATGATCCATTCAATAACCTATTTCCGTAAACATATTTTACCATTCTTAAATTACTTTTCTGTTTTATGTTATTTGATAGAAATTTATGTTTCAGGTATGTTTTGTACTTTTATTGAGAAAGTAGATTTTGTACGAAGATCCTTTGTGAAATGAAGGATTAAATATAAACGGATTAAACGATGATTTCCTTCTTATAGATCTCACGTAATTCCGTTCCATGTAGTTAAGCTATGGGGTTAGCAATCTCTTCATCATCGTATCAATTTAAATCTCGCCTGTGTATTGTCTGAGCAAAGTGTGTTATGTCAGCAAAGTAATAGGCACTTGTAATTGTAGCGTTTCACGAGGGAAATTATCGAGACTCGCCTAACAAAAATACCTGATCGATATCGTTGACGATGACAAGCAATATGAACAAACTAATCAGGTTAAGGTAACATACTAGCAAACTGGCAAATATTCTTTTCAATAAATGAAAATATAGTTTAAACTATTTCGAATTTTAGAAGAACAAAAATATTTTCCTCTATTTGAAATAAAATAGGAAATTATACTTCCATATGGAAAATTTCTTCTTTAGTGATATGCTAACTAATTGGATGTTATTTCAGTAAACAAAATAGATTTTTAATTTTTTTAAGTACGTTTAATTTTTTTCGCATTTTTTAATTGGCAAAAGATCACCGAAGAAAGATTAAACTAACTTTTAATCTATGTATTAATTACAAAACACAAACAAACGCAACTTTCCTCGTAGCTCTCTTTTAAAACGAATTAAATCTATATCCAGTTAATAGTCGAAAGTAATTTTCTTCATTCATGCTACGATTTCACGGCACCTATCCTTCGAATGTAGTATATTCGTGAAAACAATCCTGTTTTTCTCGTGAAAGTAGCGTTGAAACTTTATGTTTCAATTTCTCCCACTTTTCTTTTGCACGTATTTCTTCTCTTTTTCGCTCTTTCATCCGATTGCTTTGCGTACTTCGCGTTTTATTGATTCTGAACGATGGGAGTAAAAGTTAATTAACGCAAACTAACTGATCTCGCACACTCGACGCGATAAAACATTACTGATAAAACTTCAACGACATTCTTAATACATTCGAGTACATATACTTTAGCGTTTCTAATAAGCGTTTGAAGATTCGTCATCGTGAATTTCAAATTATTATTCCGGAAGACGTTTAAAGCTTCGTTTTATTGGAACCTATTTAAATGAATTCCGTTTACCGTTTACCACGAATCAAGACGCTTGCATAAAGAAGAAGAACATTATATTTGCCCTGTGAGAATTTTTACATATTCAAACACGAGTTTCAACGTCATGCAAAGGGATTGCCAGATAAATAGATGCTCATGGCCAGTTGAAATTGCGTAAAATTCTTCGTAAAGTGCACAGATGATGTAATGGAAAAGGATAAAGGTTTAATGCAATTGGATATGAAATATTTTAATGGATTTTTGTCTTCCGGTATTTACAGAAGCACTTGTCCAATATTTCATTGAGCAAATTTATATTAGAATATTATCCTGCAAAATTGTTCAATAATTGTTAAGTTAAATATTATGAACGTTTTAAAAAGGAAAAAGAAATTATAATTGCAAATGTTCCTTATAATGAAAATTAAAAACATAAATATTTTTCCTTCGTTTGTTTCTTTCTTGAATTTTTCAATTCTTTCTTTTTTTTTTTTTTATTCTTCAATAAATTTCTCAAATTGAAGAAAAATATTGATAATATGTAAATTTTTCACTTTAATCTTTTTTATGTTATAGATTTCCACAAATTATTAAAAAATTTTCTTTTTAATTGAATCTGAAACGAGGTTGAGACATGAGGATCGCAGGAGAAAAATAATTATTCGAAGAAAAGTTCATCTAGGAAGAGTTAACGTGATCGATCATCAACGTGCTTATTCGTACACGTTTGCCCTAAATTTGATGGTTTCCGGCAGCGATCACATGGAACACAATCCATCGTCATTCCTTTGAATGGCTGTACATAGCGTTGTTAAGATAATCGATTCGCATTTGCATTGCAAAATAATATCATGCTGGCTCTGTTGTTGGAATTAGGTCGGATCTTATAACGAATTAACTTATGGTACGCGGATATACGGTATAATGACGGATTTCATTACTTGAAATACTTTGAAATGCTATAAGAAAAAGTTAAGGTGTCATGGACAGGTAGCTATTACTACTTTAGAGTGTCCTTTATTTACTTTGATCCACGTTTTCAGTTTTCTGGACAGGCAATCAGAGGACAGGCAACATAGTTGAGTCTGACTCAGACGCTAATTTCGAAGCGACGCCGTGTAATCGATTTACGAACCAGCGTGTAAAGAAAGAAATATGAGTTGTGCGAGTCCATTGTGTTTTGTAATCGCGTGATGAAACGTGATGGACGGATAGTATGCGTGATTGCGATCGTAAATTAATAAAGATGATTGTTCGGATAAAAATAATTTACTTGTGTACCAGAATATTTAATGTAGTTTTCGTTTGGGAAGAATAGAAAGAAACTTATATATAACATCAATGAAGATATTTTTCTTCTTTTTTATCAAAGAAGCATACTTTTCAGAAATACGTTCTGATCATTCAGCCATTGAACGCTAATAAAGATTCATAAATAATTTCAGAAATTGAGTCGGTGATCAAATAGGGTTAAATATTCAATCTATCAAATTGGCAATTAAATCAGCTTGAATACTTAACTTCAATTGAAGTTTCATAGCATTGATAGGATTTTCTCATTAGATTTTCATCCTTTGTAATAATTTTATAATTTTTTGAAGTAAAATTTTGTTACGTAGGAAAGGAATAACAATAATAACACAATAGTAAATAATAAATCTAATAATATATCAAAATTGTCCAAAGTCGAAGTCTAATGCTCAACTCTAAATGGAATGAAAAATGGAAATTTTATCATCTCTCGTGCTTAGTAACGATCAATTTTGCCGATACTAATCAATTTCGTGATTCGACAAAACAGAGTTCCTCAAATAAATAACATTCGTTTATCATTTGCGATAGAAATGAACTTTGGTATACGATTTTTTGCAATATAAGATTATCTGAATTTTTCAAACAATAAACAGCCAAGGTCAAAATATTACACATTAACTTCCTAATGTATTCTAAATTATTCAAATAATTGTAAATCTTGGTAAATAAATGAAATTGTGTAGAAAAAAAAATTATATTCCTTGGCTAGAGATAGACAAAATAAAGCAATTACATGAGAAAAAACAAGAGGAAAAGGAAGACAGATAAAACTAGAATAGTTGAATCGTTTAAGTTGTAAATCACATCTCACAATTCACCATGGAATTGAGATTAAATTGTGGATAAGTTTTTAACTTTTTTCTTTTCTTCAGAAATATCTTAATCGTTACACAATGCTAATTTATTATTATCAGAGTATAAATTTTTATATAATTTTTTGTACGTACACGTTATAAATTGATAGAAAATTTAATTATTTTTTTTCCAGCGAATGTCAAAGGCAATTAAGCCGAGTTCTGGACGACATGGGAGAGGCTTCTGCTAGAGCCCAAGGTCTGAACAAGCCAATAACCAGCACCCTAAAACTTCGAGATACTGACCATGTAGTTTATTTATTAGTAGACAATGAAGCTAACAAGTAAGTATTTTAAACCTTCTTTATACTATTTATGCTAAATTTATTATTTGTAGTTG
This sequence comes from Tetragonisca angustula, assembly GCA_036937485.2. Classification (NCBI taxonomy): domain Eukaryota; kingdom Metazoa; phylum Arthropoda; class Insecta; order Hymenoptera; family Apidae; genus Tetragonisca; species Tetragonisca angustula. Next base: position 2,277,379 of record JAWNGG020000004.1, on the reverse strand, counting down.
ATTTAGCTCAGTTAACTATTTCGCAACATTCTAACTTATGTTATAAAGACCTTTAATATCAAAAATTATAATGTGACAATTGAATGATACTCGATATTAAATACTCTTCAACATTAACTTATCAAATTTTCTCCACAGGAGAATTTCAGAATTTATACTTCTTTGGAATTAAGAATGAAATTTCTAAAAACCGAGTTAAATATTTTACATTTCTTTGTTATCGAATTCCTCTGAACTTCTTCTTCTTCTTTCCTGGAAATTAGGACAGAAATCAAAGTAAAAGCAAAAGGAAATGTTAATCTTGGTAAGGAAAAAAACCGAGTTAGTCAAGGAAATTGTGAAAAAGGAGCAATATGAAAGTGCAATTATTCTTGCCAGCTCCTTCGAAACGTTAAATATTCGTACGCGGATAAATTGCTCGATCTAATTGCTTTCGGAAAGACGTGGGTAAACGACGAAGAGCTCCTTGAAAAGCGCAATCCAAACCTGGAGCAGCGGCTCGAAAAGAAGCTGTATTCCCCAGGATAAGGGGTTTCGTAGCGTGCAAAATGGTCGGTCGGTCGATCGATATGTCTGTCGCCTCCCCTACAGAAATCTAGTTTCCACATCCTCGCAGAATCCTTTCGTTATATACCGCCATTCAAAAAGCTATTGCTCATACTCGAATGAAAATAATTCGACTTTTTTCTTGTGTAGTTGCAATATATTACATTTCTGTATGTTTGAACTAGTTGATTTATTAAATTCTTTCATTAGTTATTACATTGTATCTAGCTGTTTTTAAAATTTCATTTATTGACAATCTATTTGTATAATATGTTCAAAAAATTTATAATTTAAATTGTTCTATCTCTTTTCACTATAATCACGGATAAAAATTGTTGTTGGTATCGTTGCGTATAGAGACAGTAGTTGGCTCATGAAATTCTAAAAATATTGTTCATGGCATACTATTGCGATGTACGTTATTAATTATTGGAAGTAAGCACTTTTCCATCTTCATGGTCAGTTTAATTAACCATGAAATATCATTGAGCTAGTTTCAAATTACGTGGTTTATTGTAACAACACTGAGTCATAAATATTGGTAATAGATGAGGAAAGTTGGTAGCGTGAGAAATTCTCGGAATGCTGAATAATAAATTATAATTTATAATGACTTTCAACAAAAGTTTCATCGTTACTTGATGAGTATTATGTAGAAAATTCTTTTGAATAATTATTAAAAACTTTTATTCTCAATTGGTATCTCTCTTTAATTTATGAAAATATCTATTTACAAAAATGAATGTATCAATTACATTTATAATTTGTAATTGATTTTTAATTTAGAATCACATTTTTAATTTTGAATAAGAATCTATATACCACCATGATCAAATATTATCTCTATTTCAAAATTTAAACTCTCTATCCGCAAAGTTGTCACAGCAAATAGGTGTAAGAGATGCAAATAGCAATCTCGCCAGGAAGAGCTTCCTAAAAACAGCACACGATGACGAACATGGTGGTCCAAGTTCTTCAGTTTCATTACGAAGTTCCTCGAGTCTCTCTATCTACATACATCTAAGAACGCGAACCTTGCATGGACCGCAGCCGTGAATCATCATCGCATAATGTTACAATCTTCCTTCGATTTTTCAGCGGACTGGGCAGCGTGGTGGGATTGTTGAAGACCGGATCGAAGAACCTCTTCATGTTCGACGAGACTGGTGCTCATTACCAGCTAAAACCAAGATGCATTCTGGACTTCTATGTGCACGAGTCACGGCAACGCATGGGTCTTGGCAATATTCTCTATCAGCACATGCTCTCCGTAAGTGGTTACGCTATTAAATAGCTGTAATATAAATGATTTCAATTGGCAGAAGATACGTAGAATGCAATTTAAAACTCAGGCAGTGCAGCAAGACACTGATAGTAAAAGTTTTGTTCAATGTTTTGGATTGTTTGTGAAATTTATATTTTTATGAGAACTGAGAAGAGCTAAATATCACAACAAGTATCGTGTTTTATACATTTTTAGGCATTATATGCGTTTTATGCATTTTAATACTTTGAATGGAAATACGTAATGATTTATATGTAGAATTGTATATTAAATTAATGGTTTCAATCAGCAGGAGGCTCACGTGGAATGCAAATTTAATATTCAGTGTTTTTGAAGGAAATACAGCAGGAAGGGATATATCAAAGATATTGATAGCAAAGAGGTTTTATTTCAATTAAAGATACGATTGGTCACAACAGTAATTTAATACTTTGAGTTGAAATATTATATAATCATTTGTGCAGCTATTTTATGAAATTATCTATTGACGGTTATAAATGAATAGTTCCAATTGGCAAAAGAGTCACGTAAATAATTTAATACCTTAAATTATTATAATCGCGAAAATTATGACTCATTGTCAGATACGATAAATATGTTGTTGATACAGTCATAAATATATCAACGAACACGGTGCGAATGTCGTTTTAATTTTGTCGAAGGTTACTGTTATTAAAAGAATTAGAATTTCCTATGATATACCAAGGCCACAAATTATTTAGCTTTCATAATTAATGATTTCACACATTTAAATTAGAATAGGATAAAATGCATAAAGGATAATAAATAGCAAAAATAAATTGAAAGAAAAGAAATTGCTATGCAGAATAAAATTTTAGTATTTTTATTATTTGGTTTACACTTAGCGTGATTAGCGAGATAGCATGTACAATATACATTGAATTTGAAAGAGCGAAAAACGAATTTACGAGAACGAAAAGAGCAGAAAGGTAGATTGGCCGGGAATTGACGTTTGTGGTTCTGTGGTACACTAGATTTTTTTCCCTCGTTCTGTTATGCTTGCTGCATTTCTGTCAGAATCACAGCAAGTGCTGTTGACTTACCGGCACGTGAATTCACCTCGGTGCACGGTGCTCAACTAACACGATTGCCAGTCGGTGCGGTACTTTTCCGTAATTAAAGCTTATTAACCTCGGTTCAAGACATTCTACAGAGCCTGCTGTTAAAATACGAATCATACCTTTCATTCCATTTTCTTTAAAATTTCCAGCAACAAAAAATATGCATTTTTACGAATGGCAAAAGAGAAACTTATTATATAACAATATTTTAGGCAACAATTGATTTTATAAATTCAACTTTTTTGATTCTCTGTTGTATTAACGTGTTCATTATATATCATATCAAATAGTAATAAGTTTGTGTGAGATATACATATGTTATATCTGGTTTGCGTGTTTCTGTTGTGTTAATTCCTCCCTTTTGTTCTGTTCAATTTTGTTTTGCCCACGAGCATTTGCGAAATAATGATATTTCGCAACGCTCAACTCAACAAGCAAGCAGGCCTGGTTTTGCGTAAGATTTCCATGGAAGTGGTTTAGATCAAGATCGCTGGGACGCCTTTCTGCTTTTACTCGGGAAGTAATTACGTCTCGTTTACACTGTTCAACGCGATTCACATCCTCTATGTGGGTGGATAATAATTTCGTACGCAGGACACGAACTGGTGTGAGCTGTTCTTTCGTTAAAGATTCGCTCGCATACTTCCAATTACATACCAGGCTTCCGTTCCCTTCCCATCTTCGGTAACAGACGTTTCTGGCGTGTGGAACACTATGATGTTTGATATATAAATCGTGTACGATTATGGTTGATTGTGCGTTTAAAATAAAATCGAACATTCTTTTTTCTTTTTTTTACATTGAGCAGACAGTGAACGTATATACATATTTTGCTGTGTAATTTGAGCTTGACTGAAGGTGTAATTAACATTATGTGATTGTAATATTATAATTGATAGATTTAATTATTTGTATGTGTATTTAAATTTATTTATTATAGAGTTAATAGTAATTAAGATTAACACCGAGCGATCTCAGAAACTTTTCTGCAAATCATGTTTCCAAATTAGATTTTATAATCTTAATTTAGATCTTTTTAGATTGGAGGGATGATGGAGCAAAAGGGACACTACAGAGTAAAAAGAGAAAGATGATAACAGGAAACAGGGAAGAAAGAATATGGAAGAAAAGAAGAAAGGAAAAAAGTGAATGATTAAAATAAAAGAAAACAAAAAAAGTAAAAAAAAGAAAGAGTAAAAAGGAAGAAAAAAAAGAAATAGGACTTACATATATATCTTTGTTTTTGCTAATTATATCATTCCAGTGAGAATAACTTAGTTCTCTATCATTTTCATACAAAAATTGAACTTTTATTGTTAGATAATTACTAATTGTAAGTATAATCGAATGTTTCTTGATATGATTAAGGGGAAAAAATACTAAAGAACTTTTACACAAAAGACATATTTTTCCTATCAATTTTATTATTTATTCTAAATCTTTTGTCTATGAGAATTCTACCATTTTATCGTCTAAATATTTGTAAGAAAAAATTATATTACATGCATGTGGAATATTCAGTCAAGTTCCATGCGACAATTAGGAATGGAAAAAGGAACAGACGCGAAAGGCGTCCAGCTACGAGTAGAATGATGCAAAAGGCAACGTGTTACTATTCGTGTACCGTTACTACGGCAATCTAAATGAAGGATTTCTTATTTTTCCGTGCAGCTGGAACAGCACATAGACCGGAACGTAATATGGCCGAACACAAAGCCAGACCTTAAACAGAGTAATGATTGGCCTCCTTTTTTCCTATCACACGACTTTCAACCGCCCTCCAATCTGTTTCTTGCTCATTCACCGATCAATAGTCATTTTCTTTGATTTTTCGTCCCATGTTCGAAGTTTACCGGCGAAACCGTAGCTCGCGTGCAATTCTCTAATCACCGTTTTCGATCTAACTGTACATACGCCTAACTGTCCATTGTCGAATGTTATCTCCTTGCTACCACTCTAAAATCCATTTACTTCGTATTTTTCTTTGATGTCGGTTTGAATACATTTACGAACATTCATATCATTAATTATCTTGTAACTTTTTAAAAAAATTGTAAATGTCTATGAGCACATGCTGCACAAAGTTCTTCTGTATACTTAAAAGAAATTTTTTCAATTAATGAAGGAAGTATCTAAGAAACATTTCGAAAGATAAGTAATAGTTTATTTATTAATTTAACTTAATCCTCTCTGTATTTCACTGATGTTCTATCTTTGTTTCCTCCACTTTTCGTTGTGCTAAATAATTGATTATATCAAAATAGGAAAGGTAATTACATTGAAGCACATTAATTAAAATAAATATCAGTCTTGAAACCATGAAACTTGACTTTCAGTTTCTTGCCATGCAAAAGATATTAAAAAATAATATTAGCAAGAGAAAATACTTGCACGCCTGTAGGAGTTAATTTCGTGATTCGTTCTCGATAAGAAGTGGCACAGTGTATAGTGGCAAATTAGTGGACGGTCTTAAAGAGGAGCGTGACAAAAGGTTATTACACGTGGGTTTCACGATCGAAAAGATAACCCGAAAGGTGATTGAACTCACCTCTAAATTCTTTGCTGGACTCGTCTGAAAGAAATGCCAAAAGATCATTTTTAAAAAATTAAGAAAACATTGAATTGTTTGAAGCGTCAATTATTATTTCTGTGCATTTATTTCCATAATAATAATACTTAGTGCAATTTTTTATTTCCAGGAAGAGGATATTAGGCCTGTGAAATTGGCGATCGATAGACCTTCAGAAAAGTTCCTGGCCTTTCTAGACAAATACTATGGTCTCTCGAAGATTATTCCGCAGAATAATAAATTTGTCGTCTTTCAAGGATTCTTCGACGACGGTACGTATTTTTTTTTTTCTTTCCTTTAATTCTTTTCAAACTTTTAAGTTTTGTGATATCAAGGCTAAAACTTATCTCTACTTATGAAAAATTGTAGGAAGAAGAATAAAGAAAAATAAAAAACACGATTATATTTTGTAAAAAAAAAAGAAAAATGTTCTATAAATTCGTAGGCAACCGTATTCTAATCTCTTTTATCGCAATTTAAAGATCGTTAAATAACTACACCTCTAATTACTTCATCGAAGAAGTAAAGCTGACGCTTTGTTCGTTAACGACCACAGTGCTAGAATTTTCATTAGTGTGAAAAATAAATGTTAGTAAATCATTATAACACATGTAATTAATCGATAATTTTATCAATGAAATGTATTTATTGAAATAATAAATTCAAAGAGAAATTGTTGGAATTTTTAAAAAATTTCTAAAAGTCCTAAAGAAATTTTCAAATAAGAATATTAATTTGAATCTGAATTTGCTTAGTAAATAAATAAAAGTGAAATAACAATGAAAAGTTTTTAATTTATCAAAAAAAAAAAGAAGAAGCAGAAAAATAAAGACTTAATTTTCGTTTTAATCCATATATGTGACGATATTGATACCATTTTTGACAAACAAAATTTGATGAATATTTCGTCTTGAAGGTGGCTCCATAAAAGTACAAGGTAATCCATGAATTCATTGTCGATCTGGTTTCAAGTTAAAAGATACGAGAATGGTGGAATGAAGGTCGAGGTTCGTCTTACGATTCGTCCTTCGCCGGTAGATGCCCTAAATCGGTAGTTTCTCACATGGAGTGGCATAAAATCGCGGTCAATGTCATCCTATGTAACAGCCCTATTATGTAAATCCCTTGATCGATTCGAAGCTATTCTTAAATGATAAATTCGCTAACTCGACATTCTGTCGATTATGAATGAGCTGATCAAATTTCCTTGACATCGGATAATTTATGGTAGGATATGAAATTGCCCGTTTTGAATTGTATACGTTAGTACGATTTCCATTTGAGGAAATTAAATGAAACTCGATAAGTTCGTTAAATTAATTGTTTAGAAATAAGGAATACAATCTTTATTATTAAATTAATATTAATTTTTAAATTTAACATTATTAAATTACTTTGGTTTCTTTTAATACTTTGATATAACGCTGTTTAATAATATATTTATTGTATGTTGTTTTGCAGAGCGTCAGGATGTGAGGACTAATAGATACAGTTTACCTGCAAAGACCTCGATTGATATTGGTGCTTCTAACGTCGTACATAATAATATTGGGAAGAGTAATTCTAGGTATAAAGATTTTATTTGTAGATATTTTGTAGTTAGTTTTCTCCTCTTCCCCTCTTTCTCTCTCCTAAATAACAAAAAAACTCATATTAACAATTTATATCATGATTTTAGCTTAAATGGTGTTCCATACTCTTCCTCCGTTTCACGCAGCTCGTTTGGTAGATACGCTGCAGCACGACCGCCTTGTTCCATGGCCAATGTAAGTACAACTTCACAGAGCACCGAAGATCATCGACAAATAAAATGCACAAAAGCAAAGTACCAATTATAACTTAAGTTTTAAGTTTACATTGTTTTATTCTTAAACGATAGAAATATAGATTAGAATTATTATATTGATTACACGTATACCTACATATATAAATTAAATGCATATTTTATATTAATTTATACAATTGTAAATCTTGCAATGTTATCTAATGTTATATAATATTTTTATACTTATATAAATTTCTTAATTATTAATTGTTTTATGATAAAATTCTAACTATATTTTTTAACACTCACACAATAACACTATTCATAGCGGTGGTAGTATTTCTAATGCCATGACTAAGAATGCATTAACGCTTTTTTTTTAGATAATCCATAATACTGCTGTGCTTGGTCCATCTGCCGAGCGTACTGGGTGAGTAAAATCAAAAGATAATCATCCAGATTATTCGATCCAGCAAAAACTGCTTACAATATTAATTAGTAGTCGACAAGTTGTTTGTACCTATGGAGAGGTGCAAAAGCCCTCTTCGACATCGAAGCTTTAGTTAATTCTTCAATGGCCAGATAAATTGTTTTAGATGAAGAATAATACTATTTTTAATTATATCAATGACTTAAATGTGCAATAATTGACAGCGCTGTACCAGATAATATTATTCATTGAGATTTTAAGATACTCACAATTGGTCGTTAAAGAGTTAAGGAAAACATAAATAACACAGCAGTACGCGATATAAACAGCTTTCACTATTTTTACACTGAATGTGTATACGCTACCTCTTGCCAGCGCACATTTGTACGCGCATCATAATGTTATACATATTTCCTGAATCTTTCTCTTGCTTCATTTCATCAATATTAGCCCAAGGTTTTGGGTTGAATAAAATCAGTCCGATAAACAACAAAAACATGCAAAAATCTGATTATGTTGCTTCCATTAGTTAAAAAAATTTTAACATTTATTTAAGTATATAGTTAGGTATAGAAAAATGAACTTGCGTATTTCAATATCACAAATTCTTTATGTATTGTATACAAATAATTGTGTGATGGTATTGATTAATTTAATTGGCTAATATAACAAATGGAAATTACTAATTAAACATCCTTTATAGCGTTATAAAAATATCATAAAAATTGAAATGTTGAAAAACCCTGTAAAGGATTTAATATTTAATTGAAAAAAAATGATTTGAAATACAAGTATCGTTTCATTATTTTATTTATAACGCACAGATATGTTTAATTTAGTGAACACTTATTAGATTAATTTGCGCATGTGTGTATGTATGTATGTATGTATGTATGTATGTATGTGTGTATGTATGTATATACGTTATATTTATTTATTGTGATATGTATCGATTATTTTCAATTGGCCACTCGCACCTGTGCATATGATTAAAATATGTTCACCGGATATGCTGCATGGACTTTATATTTATTTCCTTTTCGTTGACAGATATTAAGCGATTTCACTTCCATGAAAACACCAGTTCAATATCCCCAAAATCCTCTGCACAATGGCAACACGTTCCTTTTACTCTTGTTTTCAGAGTAAGTAATTTCATTTGCGTCACTTGCGAAAGTTCTAATCCATGCATGATTCACTTTTTAAACAAAAATATTACATTCATTATATTATTATATATTATATAGACGTAAAATGACAATTTATTTGAAAAAAAAACATAAAAATATGTTATTTCATTTTGAAAGGAAAATTAAATCAGTCTCAAGTATTTTATATTTTAAAAAATCAATATCATAATATGTTTTGCTTAGTAAATATTCTTTGTTAAAAAATCTAATTTTTTTTACATTTATTAATGTAAGTATATTTTAATAACATTTTAATAACATAAAATTACACGCAACTATAATCATGAAATGCGTGTTATTACCAGACGTATTTCCACGATATTTTCATGGGAAGTTACTTTTTCAGTGAAAAACCGAGCACACCGACTGCAACACAATTAAAACCGGAACGACCACGTTCGTTAAGTCTTTATTCAGAAGAAGAGCAGAAGCAACGTACAAGTGAATTGTCAACAGTACCAACACCTGCATTACCGGACTATCAACCAACTCCTTTAACTACCATTTTACGGGAAACAGAGAAAACTGAAAATAATATAAAACCATCACCATCGTGTAGTCAAGAAGTAGCTGGTTCCAATCAACACAATAGATTAGATCTGAAATTCTACCACTCCCCTTTATGGTAAAAGAAAGCACTGGGACAATACTAGAATTATATCATTTGCATGTGCGATAAAATTAAGAATGCTTTATCTCTCAAAACAATCAATGGAAAGATAACTAATAATAAGCTTAATGGAAATTGAACAGCCGTGGTACTTGAGGAGTCTATACAAATAAAGTGCAGAGAAATATGTACAATAACAATTGGAAAAAGCAACTCTTTTATTTTTTGCAAGACTAATTAGCAAATTATTATTGATTATTTTATATATCGTGAAATTGCACTTTAAGCAATAGATATAGAAACAATACTTAGATAATTATGACTAATATTAACTTGAAAAGAAATTGTATAAGTTATATTTTCGTAATAAAATCCTAAATTTACGTCGATGATTTTTTCCAGCACTTTCTTAAACTTTAATTAGGCTTAACATTACATTGAAAAAAGTACTGAATTTGAAATTAAACATTTAATCGATATGCTTCAGTTGATTGAAACGATGATAATATTGAAATTGTTAGTAAATTATTGTGATGAAACAGATCGAAATCGTAGTACACGACTGATATCGTGTAGAATGCATATATATACGTATATACATATATACATATAGGCTGGCTTGTAATTTTATACATAGATGAAACTGATACAAGACATTTTTCATATATCACAAATATAGCGAAACGTGATTTGTATAATAAACTTACCATTCATTTTTTTTTACATCACATTTTTTTTACACTAATCTTAGAAAAATCTATTATTACTTACTTCTTAACCTTTTCAAGTTCAATATTTTATTAGGACAAAGAGAAATTTTAGTACAAAATATATTTATTGATTATAAAAGTTTTGTATTTTCTATTATTAAATTCGTAGAAATCTATAAAATTGTGGTGACGAAGTGGAATCTGAATATAAAGCGAAATCGTCGTTGTCACTAAAAATATATCACATGATGAGAGAATAAAAGTATATAAAATATAAAATATCGTGATTTTATTTCAATGATTGTATTATTTGGTATATTGCATTATTTGGTATAAATTTCTTCCATAAACTTCTAACATATAATAAAATAACATTTCCTTTCACTTCATAAAGATTGTTAGGTGCATTAAATTTAACTAAACATCATATTCTGCACCATCTAGTTTCTCATCAGTTATCCAATACACTAAATTGGAACAAGTTTCAGGTTCTAAATATAAAAAGCTCATAAGCATTCCTTGCAAATAACCTACAAATAGTCCTGCAATAATATCAAGAATATAATGCCTTCTCATTAAAAGCCTAGACATAACTAGGACAAAAACCCATATTGTTATCAGTGAAAGGCAAATGTCAGGTACAGGCCACAAATATTTAAAAAAATAAAAAACAAGCATTGAACGAGAAGCATGACCGGATGGGAATGAATACTTGTCAGGTCCTATTGAGAATGGATCGTCGTTAACTGCTGGTCTTCTTCTTCTTGTAGATGATTTCAATATAGCAATAACAATAATATCTAGTATTAGGGCTAAAAATATAATAATACCATCAATAATAATAATGTTAAAAATTATTTTCTTGAAATATTATATTTTGATATTTGTTCTTACCTACTAATAAATTGACTTGCATTTGATATAAACTTTTACTATTAAAAATCCAAATACATGCAAGTAATGATGCTATCCAGATTATTCCATGGCATGATATCTACAAAGATAACAAGTTTAAAATTAGAAATTTATATCCATGTGAAGCAATCTGATTTTTTATATTATTTTTCTTATCTCATTTGCATTAAAATAAAAAAAGTACCTCTAACATTTTGTAGTACAGTTTTAATTTTGGCATCACATTTTCCACACTTCTCACAAAAATTTTTGTTACCCGAACATCAAGTTCTAATATGTTTCTTAACATTGTTGGAATTTCTCTTTTACGATGCTGAAATTGTTTTAAAGAAACGTACATTTTATTATTTAATATTAAAAAGACATATTATTTTAAAAAAATACCTTGTCACTCATGGTATATTACAAATGAAAAATTAATACAATTCAAAATAATCAAATAATTAATAAATATTAATATGTCTCAATGTCCACTTAAGAAGTTGTTCTATGAAACTCTATCACAATATTTATGCTAATGCCAAGTATTATAATCAATTCTCGGATTCCATTTTATAACAATAAGATACATGAAGATGGCGACACCAGCGCCAGAAAGTAATTTGAACAGTTTCAAACTGACAATTTGGCGACAGTTGTACTTTGTGGTGTTACTTCACTTGAGGTCCTTCAAATTTTATATATACAAGAGATTATTAGTGTTGTCACGACGTACATTTTATCAATCAAAAGTTTCGAATACGGATAATCTTTAGTAAAAGATGCAGAAAGATCAGCCAGAAACACCAAAACTGAGACGAGTTAGAAGGTAAAAACTAAAATACTATATTTTTTCCAGTAATGATTTGTTTCGTATATTTTTAGGCTACAGAAAGCTACTACACCGGAAGTATTAAGAAGAAACACAACAGCAGATATCACAACAAATGTTCGTGCAAGTAGCTCTCAACATAGGACGACAATGGCCCCAAGTGACTTTTCTTTATCACAAAGTAAAAATTTTTACCTCAATCTCCTATAATGAAGTTCTATAAATTTAAAGTATCAAATACATACGTGATTTAGATTTTCCAAAGAAAAAATTTGCATTGGATCGTACCTCAGTATTCCCTACACAATCATTGATGGATGGAACAAGAATGGTGGACTCAGATTGCTCTGATATGGAATTAAAACTTCTTTATGATCAGTACTTGCAAAATACTATGACAGAAATAATCTTGAAAAAAAAGACAGAAGAAAAGGAAATGTTATTTTTATCTCAGTTAGCCACAATAAGTAAAGAATATGATCACAACGAGGAGAAATTATTTAAATTAAAAACCAGAGAAAGAGATATAATAAATTTGTCCAAAATACAAAATGAAATCGATTCACAGATTAATGATACAAACAATTGTACTAGTAAATATTGCCTGGAAATTGTTTTAAAGTATCATCCAAGTAGATACATATTCTTGAAAATAATTAAGTTTGTTTTTCTTATAGAAGAAGAGAAGAAAAAGTTGCAAAAGACATTGTCTCAGTTATATAATATTTTAAAACCTCTAGATGAACTTCGTTGTGATAATATAGTTCTTCCTGAGACAGCTGAGGAATGGGAAACAACAAAAGAGACTTTAAAATCATGTTCAGAGACTTTGAAGCACATCATGGATTTGATTGGAACAAAAAGTGAATCGTATCAAAGTGTTAATAAGGGTGTTAAGGAATTTGTGCAGACATTGAGTGATATTGAAGATAATCAGAAAGAGTATAAAATAACAAATTTTCTACTATTCAATAATTATGTTACATAATATAATTGCCAATGTAATATCATTATCTTTACAGGTTGGAGAACAAACTTTGCAATCTGCAAGCTCTTGTATTGAAAACAGCATCCTTGTCCCTAATGCAAATCCATAATTGATAGGTACTAAATCATATTTATTCATATATTATTATTATATAATATATTTGAGGATTGCTCATTTATGCACAAACATTATATATATTTGTAATATCTAGTTTATAAGAAAAAGATTGCTAAGCATCATGGTTATATGTTTATAATAAAAGCTAAATTGAAATTTTATTTGAAATTCAGATATTATTTTTATATTCAAAGAAGATGAAAGCATTCGTCAATTCGTTTACACAAACTCGACGATTCCACTTTCTGAACAAATACTATCGTATATGATAATTCAAGCAAGTGTCGCCATGTTCTGGGAATTAATAAAAGCATTTAAATTAACATCACTGTCATTGTGTCGCTATACTTTAGCTATTGACTACTATTCGTTGCATCAAGCACAAAGAGGTAACAAAACAACACGGGAAAAGCTATAACTTGTTTGGGCGTAATTAAGAGTACCTATCTTTACAGAATTTCACGATACACGATGTACCCTTAAACGAGGATAGCGCTGTCGACGGAATTCCTTTGAAATCAGCTCGCACTCGCTGATTGGCGAGCTAGAAAATGGGGTTGGAGGCGCGTGTACGCATGACCGCGACCTCTCGCCATATTTAATTTTTCCCAAATTTTGCGAGCCAGTGTCGCAAGGAAAATCGAAAAAACAAAGATCATTTACGCATGGATAATCAATTGAAAGGATGCGTACGGAGTGGTGAGACGCCGTTGACGAAGTATCTGAGGATATCGTGATGGAGAAAGCGCGGCGCAGGTCGCGTAACTCGCGTGCATCCAACCCCCGCGGATTTTTCCTCGCCCGCGCGCGATTTTATTCTGCGCATGGAAAGCAATTTTGCCCAATCATAAATAGGGCTATTGTGGGGGGATGGTGTATGCTGCTGGCGCATTTCATACATCCGAGTGTAATGGTAACCAGATAGAGGCGTCGCGCGGGGCTATCGGCCGGTTAGCATCGTAAATACTTACTACTTACTTCCGGTGAAAAATTTCGTCTCCCTTCACCTTATTCTTTTTCCCTCGTTCCATTTCATCCCTATCTTCATAGCATCATTATTTTTTTTTCTAGTTTTCCATCTCTTTCTATCTGTCCCATGCCTGGTTTTTTTCTATCTCTCTCTCTCTTTGTTTCTGTTTCTCTCTCTCTCTCTCTCACTCTCTCTCTCTCTCTCTTTTTTGCTCTCGCGCACAGTACTTTTTTTCTCGCGGCGTGGAAAGCTTACGTATGACGTACTCTGTGCACGGAACGGAAGTAACACGGCGTGATGCACGACACGTCGCACGCGCGCGCGCTCTCTCTCTCTCTCTCTCTGTCTCTCTTTCTTTCTCTCTCTCTCTTTTACCTACGTGCGTGTGTGTGTGCTGCGGTAAATCGTGTTTGTGCGTGTGAGCGTACACAACTGAGCGAGTGATCTGTGACGTCAGTGGTCCGATCGGTTGTCACCTGTCAAGTCAAACTTGTATTTCTCGAGTCTTACCTCGAAACTTACTCTCTTTCTCTCTCTCTCTCTCTCTCTCTCTCTCTCTCTCTCTCTCTCACGTATCCTCCTTTCCCTCTCTTTCTTTTTCTCTCACACACACTCTTTCTCTGATGTAACCCTTTTTGACGTTCTAGTGTCCTCTTTTCCACCTACACACACGCGTTTCCATCCCTAACCGCATCTCTATCTCTTGCCCTCTTACTTTTGCTCTCTCTTTTATTCCGTTGCACTCATACTAACCAGCCTCGTGCCGACCACGCAATCCGATCCATTTCTCTCCCCCTGCTGTCTCCCTCTGCTCCGCGAGTACCAGCAACTAACCCCCTCTCTGCTTAACCCTCGCGGTTCCTCCCTCTCGCCCTGTCGTTTCTTCCGTCCACCCACCGTTCTCTCCCCCGCGCCCCTATTTACTCCCCCTCTTGCTCTCTCATCACTGTGCCAGCTTCCATCCTTGCCCACCCATTTTCTCTCACTCTTTTCGGTTGGTAGAACCAGTGGCGTAGCCAGCAACGGGGATTTCCCTCTTCCGCTGGAAGGGAAACGTTTCCATTCATCATAAGATACGCCGCGTCGAATAACCGATATTACCCGCTATGATATTCATCCGTAACCGATATATCTTGGAAAATAGAGAAAGAAGAGTATATCTGTATGTCTGAAAGAGAGAAAAATACACAAGGTACCACCATATACATTTATCTGTCTTACGAATCCAAGAAATATCATCGTGTGCCGCCACCCTCCCTCCCCCCACTCCTCCCCCGCTCCCCCTCTGACGTATGCGCGTATACGTGAAAGAGTTCACTCCGAGGGATGGAAAACGGCACATGCTCGAGCTACACCACTGGTCAGCTGCGTGTATCTATTCGTCCATCTCTTTCGAGCTTCGAAAGTGCTCTCTTACCGCGGCCTTCCCTTTCCCCGTGTCCAGGCTGGTAGCAGCCACCCCCGCGCGCGTGGTGGTTCGCCCTTCCTGGTCGCCTCTCTGTCGGGCCGAAAAGCGTCGCTTTGAAGCAACGAGAGCGCGACTGGCACCCACACCAACTCCTCCCACCACCCACTTCGCGTTGGTCGCCGGGCTTGCCACCCACCGATATACAGCCCGCTCGCTCCGCTCGCCGCGACGACCGCAGACACAAAAACAATAACAAATCGATTCGCGAGGGCAATGGGAAGGGGTCAACGAGAGGTAGGACGACGAAGAAGAGAGGCACGGGGGAGGGAGAGCGGGGTAGCTCTGTACGTATATCTCTCTCTCTCTCTCTGTCTCTTCGGCTTCTCCCTTCGTCCCACTCCGCTCTCTTTCCCTCTCGTTCCTCCCTCGTCCCTCTTTCTGGATATTGTATAGAGAACGTTATGCTAAAGTATGCATGCACGAGGGTCGGTCCAATGGTCAGGAATCTCGCGAGTTCGTTCTGCGGCAGCACGTATCCGGACGTATTTCTCTGTACCCCGTCCGTGCCTCGTGAGGGAGAGTCCGCGTGCACGTTACTCTCGCGTACCGCCGGTACTGCGTAACTTCCGGTCGACCGGCAAACCTCCAAGGATCGGCTGTGCTTCTTGATACATAGTAATAGGAAAGCCGGGGAGAAGCGTGCCCGGGGGATGATTTACCGTAATGACGATCGGCCTGAATTGCGGTAGGCCACCGGACGGGCATCCGTAAGAAGGAAATCTTTCATTATATAGCTCTCTCATTTTTTTAAATTTTTGTTTATACCCTTTGCTCGATGTTGGACATTAGGTTGGACACACACACGTGCACACACACACGCACACACATACACACACACACACACACACATGTACGTATGTAGCTTCGAGGATGTTTCCTCTTTTTTGTTTGCCAGTCTAATCAGCTTATTTGCTCCAGTCTGTTTGCAAATCGTCTCCCTTGATTCGTTTGGACAATTGTTTCTTCTTGTTTTTTTCCTTTCTTTCTTTGTTTCTTAATGTAAAGTTATTGTTCAAGTTGTTTGCATGACGAATACATTTATGGTACAGTAGATACTGCAAATTGACATTAACAGTCGATGAAGATACTTATACTTAGTTCTCTGTATTAACGATTTTCATTTAATGTGTCCGTGTTCTTTTTTTTTTTTTCTTTTCGCTGAAGTATTTGTTGTTTAATGAAGTTTTCTTTTTACCGTTCTGTTATGTGAATGGTAGTTTAAATCGGGAACTCTGATCCTGAAGGATTTCTCTTTTTCATCGAAATCCAATGTCAGTTTGTTACACGCGCAGTATAGATCTCCTGTTTGAAGGAGTTGCCGATCTCCGTGACCTAATATCGCGATACTCAAGACTCCAGTATTATACCTTACGTCATCTTTCTTTCATTCTAAAAGTTCTTTCAATATTATTAGACACTTGAAACACGTTCGTAGCTGTATTTAATTTATTTCACATCTTCTTCAAGTTTTGCAGCCCGTTCTTGACAAATATGTTGACTGATATTATCATTTAATAGATGTTCCAAGATTTTCTATATTTCTTAAATCTGACCAATTACACGTGGACCGCCGCCTTCTCGTTATTTTACGCTGCAAACAAACCTGCGTCCATTTCGCCAAATTATCGTCGGAAAAAATCCACGATACTCACGCGTTAACTATCCGAGAGATAGTGTGTGACAATCGTTTCGAACGACGATACGCAACCTTTCGATTTTCCGATTTTCTCCACTTTCGTCGGGAGATTCGCATTTGCGTCTATCGCGTGCCGCAATAATTTCGATTGCGCAAAATTGTGAGAAGAAACGGAAATTCGGTAGACAGTCGCTCGAGTGGAATATCCGTTTGCTACTTGATTTATGAGATAATACGCAGAACACCGCAAACGACACGGCGGCAAATAAATATATTTCCTCGTTTCGCTACTCGTCCGTTTTGCCCGACCTGATGCGTCCACAGCACGAATCGATAAATTGTACAACAAATAATCCCATCTGCGAAGGATATTTTCACGTTATTTTCTTTAATTCATCCGCTATTGATTCGTCCGTCTTCTTTCCTCCTCCTCGCCCCCCCTCTCTCTTCCACTTACCCCTTACCCCTTACCCCGCGCCCCCCTTCTTTTTGCATTTTCGAAATATAATTCACCCCCATTACACGTTTCACGTTTCGCTACGTTCGATGTCAGCGAGCAATTATTAATTTGAACGTATAAAATTGTCTTCCTGACATGTCCGTACGAGAGAGAGGTAGCCGATCGATCGACTTATTAACAGAGATATTTGTTGCGTTATTTTTACGCGAATCCGGCGAACGCCGAGGCGAAACGACGAGAGGACCGACACAATCGAGCACCGAGCACGTAATCAGAAGTCCTCCGGTTCATTTGGAAAATTTTTAAACGGGGAACGAACGGGTCATTAAAATGATTACCGTTTCACCGGGCGATCTCTCCGCGCAGCAATGAGCTCTCCGCGTGCAGCAACTTTCGCGAAATAATGAGTTTCGAACTCGTCCATCGCCGGATCTATTTATTAAACATTACAAAACGCGTTGCAATTAAGTGGCGCGCTTCAGTCTACCACCGTGGAATACTCCATCTGGTTTCGTGTTTGTTCGTTTCTTTTTTCTTTTTCTCTTCGTCTTCTTTCTACCCGCCGCGTTTCTGAAATATTTCCTCCCTAGGTGGAGAATTAACGACAGACCACGGGCAAATAGCGAGTTAAGCATCGTGCGCGAGAAAGAATTCCGTTTGACGATTAATCGTGAAATGAAATCGTATGGGAAGAAACGCATCAGCCGGCATCAGGCCGAAAGAGGATCTTCCGCTTTCGTTTGATAATTTTCGACATTTTCACCTGAATTTCTGCGCCCGCACAGAAACGAATGCAATTTTATCTTTAACTTTGATCCCCGCGCCGCGTTTGAACAGACGAATTCTGAAATTGCACGCGTTTTCGCGTATCTCATTACGAAAATCTATTGTAATTCCCCATCCTCGTGTCGACTTTTGTCGCGGTCCGTTCACGCTCAAAAGCGTTCGCGCCCCCGCCGGATGAATATTATCTTCGTTAATTTATTAAGTATCACATCGAAAGCACGACACGCTAAAAATCAAACGTATTAATGCACGCGCGATAATTACGACGTCGTTGCGCACAGTTTCGAATTATTTTTCCACTGGCTGTCGGTTCTCTGTTTCTTTTTTTCTCCGACAAATACGTTTTCTACACTTTCCTATGAACCTTTTAAAGATATGGATTTATTCTCAGCAACTGGCTGACAAATCTCGCGAAATTATTCTGCGATACTCGTAGAAATCTTTTATGATTATATATTATGCGCATTGAAAATTCGATTGTTACAATTACGTCGATGATGTTTGGAATAATATCGATATCTGAAGAATGGAAGTTGGTAGTTGGAAGATATTTCTTTAAACAAAATTACAGAAATATTTAAATGATTACTTCAATTTTCCATTTCTCAAGATATCGTATACCTTATTGAATATATTGCAGCTTTTATAATTTATCGTTAATTTAACAGTGGTGTCTCATCATGCTGCAAGTGAAATTTGAAAATGCTTCGCCAAAAGGAATGTAATATTAATCTCCTCTTATTCTTCAAGATCCACCGTGGCCACGTTCCCCGAAACTTCTTCAACCCTCTCGCAGACGATTCCTAAACGATCGGGGTAGCCACTGGACGTTACATATTTCATTGAAGAGCGTTCTATTTCAGCGATGACCGCGTAATGTCATCTATCTTTTAGACGTCTAATTTCGACTAGTCGCGGAGCGTTACATAGACACGAGGATCGACAGAGGGAAGTGAATAATGAATATCGTCTTTTCCATTATCCGCGTCTCTATTTTAAGTAGATCCCTTAACCAATTATCGGCGGAAGTTTGAGAATAGCTCGATCCGGCACGCGTTCCCCGCCGGTTTCCAACGGCGTTATTTAAAAACCTTCGTGTTTCGATTACCGATTCTTCCTACGAGAGGAGTTAGGGGCTGAAGAGAAGAGGAGGCACCATTGGCGAAGTATTCATTGATCCGTTTAATAACCGCGGTTCCAGATGGAATATGGGATCTGGAGTTTTCACGCCGCGGGTGAACTTTGGGGTGACCCGCGTCTCGCCCGAAGGCACCCGATTCTACCACCAAGTGCGACGCAGTTGCTACCGAGAGCCGCGTTCGCCCTGAGCGGCCTCCACCGACCGGACATGGTGCCGTTACCGTTGACTTCCGCCGGGCCGCCGTACGGACCTATGGAACTAGTTACGAAACGGGACGGCGAACAGGATGCCGAGAAGAACGAGGAGAAGGACGAGGAGAAACAGGACGACAACGAAGGGAACATCGAACGAGCGGACGAGAATGATAATCAGGTACGATTTGCGATACCATTTTTCAATGGGTGTCTTTTAAGGTTTAAAGTACGAGAAAGTGATGAAAAGTTTATTAGCAGAATACTGATAATATTGAAAGATGTTACATATCATTGATGTGAACGTATCTTGAATGAACGTGAATCAAGCTCTCAAAGTGTGATGTCAAGCTAAGTAAACAAAAAATTGTTTATGTTACACAGTTACTGTAATTGGAGTTACTTTTGCTCAAGTCAAGTGGTTCGTATGAAGGGCACACGAACGTAATTTGGATAAGTCATCTTCCACTGGAACTGACTGGAGCTGTTCTTCTTATCAGAATATTCGATCAGTATACTAATTATATTACATTATGGCTAAATTGTTTATCGTACAAGGTATTATTTAATTTTTTCCAGTTTCGAAGCAGTGTTTGAGGCAGTATTTCTAAGACTTTTTCGAATGATACTTGTATTTCTATGTAGTAGAATTTTACATTCAAGTTTCTCTTCGAGTATAGTGTAATAATGGAATTTCAAGTAATCAACGATATTTGTCGCAATGCTTTAGAAATATTAAAAACTCCATCGATTAAGGTAACTACTAGGAACTTCAGTTAATACGGATAAACTGTAATTTGGTTTCAGTACAAATTATATATCGATAAAACATTCCTCCTGGGAAAATTGAATAATACCTGTTGTATTTTATAGGTTTGCATTGTGCAGCAAGTAAATGTTTATTTCAAATGATGTTTTCATGTTTATCTCAACGTGATGTAATAATCGGAAACGCAGCAGCCATTGTACACAATAATTTATGAAATTTTGTATCGTTTTGGTATACCGCAAATACAATATTGTTGGTAATTTTATCTTTGTTGGTATAGTAATAATTCCCTGAAACGAAATAATTTCTTGAAATTTTGATGGATTTTGCAACGTATTACAATTAGAAATATCATCAAGCAGGAGTGGATAATCTTTCGTAAAACTACAATTTTCAAGTCGCAGTCGTAAAAACGAAGTATTAAAATTAAAGAAAGGATCTTTATTAACGGCTCAGATACTTGAAATACACGAAGAACACGAGATTCGAGTTCCTTCTTCCTTAAAAAGAAATTCTACCCCGTCTATTATGTATTTTCACTATGCACCCTCTTGTGTGTAACTTGATTTTCCTTCGTAGCGTGTTCCAATCTTCACCAACATTGCAGTTAGCTTTATCAGGAATACTAAGACTTCCTGTTATCCCGTTCGCTCTTGATTAAGCCACTTGGACCAGAAAACTTTCCAAGTAGCGTGACCAAAGTTTACACTTGAAATATTCGATTGCTGTTTAATTTCTGAAGGGGCGTATAATGAATTCTCCCTGTCTGATCACGCAGACTTCCACGCCGAAAGAAGCTAACGACAATGAGGACGCCGGTGAGGAAAGCGATACCGGAAGTACAAACAGCTCGCATCGCTCGGCCAACAATAATTTATCCACGAAGCTGCTCGACCCCATGGCCTATCTGACTTTTGACAAGGTTCGTCCAATTATAAATGTACTACATATATTAATTTACATTCTACATTTGAATACCAATTACAGTAAAATATTTTAAAATGAGATGGCTCATTTTATTCATTTATATTCCATATTTTTCACATGAGTTCAACTCATGACTCAGTGATAATATAATTATATCATATAAATATAATATGATATAATTGTAATATTATATAATATAAATATAATACAGTACAATTATGATATTATATAATATAAATATAATACAGTACAGTTATGATATTATATAATATAAATATAATACAGTACAGTTATGATATTATATAATATAAATATAATACAGTACAATTATGATATTATATAATATAAATATAATACAATACAATTATGATATTTTATAATATAAATATAATACAGTACAATTATAATATTATATAATATAAATATAACACAGTACAGTCATGATATTATATAATATAAATATAATACAGTACAATTATAAAATTATATAACATAATACAGTACAATTATAATATTATATAATATAAATATAATACAGTACAATTATGATATTATATAATATAAATATAATACAGTATAATTATGATATTACGTAATATAAATATAATACAGTACAATTATAATATTATATAATATAAATATAATATAATTTATGGAAATTGTTCTTTAAATTCTTATGTAACATTGTCTAATCTATCCAAGTGTTTACGTGGCTAAACAAAGCTAAAAGAGAGATTGCTTTCGTGACAGGATGGAACAGTTACACCGGTTCTAAATGGCTGGGTCCTCGGTGCTTACACCGCCATGCTTGGAAGGCTTTCAGCAGCGACCGCGGCCCTGGAAGCTACAGAAATCCCAAACATTCCGTCTGACAGCGACTCCGAGAGCGAGCATTCGTCTTACACCGAGAAGTACGCGGCTCTTTCCGTTATCAACGTTAGCTTTCATCGAAATCGAGACTCGTTTCAATGCTTTACACGGTAACGTACTTAACCCGGTGCCTGTCTAACGCGACATCGGAGCGTTTAAATTCTTCGGTTACCACCGCGGTGCGTTGCCAGATAAGAAAGTTAGAGAACGAGAGGAAACGGAATTACGTATGTATGCACGTGTGTGTATGCGCGCCGTTGCAAAGAGATGTTTGAGCGCAAGGTTTTTATTTAACACGCGGCGGAATCGATAAAACGAGACCAATGAATCTGTCCGGTTGGAGGGCGAATCTTCCTCCCTGTGTTCAACAATGCGAACGCGTTTCTGATATTTCAAAAATTCAAAGATAAATGGACGTCGTAAATCAACAGTTTTGAAGGATATTGACCAACCGTTGAGTTACGACCGGTCCGTGAGCAACGATTACGAAATTTAAAGAAATAAAAATAAAAGGAGCTTTTTAATTCCGTGGCATTGGACGGAACGACTTTGTTGTCTTATACGTCCTTTGCACTGTGATTTATTCTTTCTTTTGCTTGAAATGACAAACGTAACGAAGACAGAAAGAAACAGAGAGAAAGAAAATATTAGAGAGAAGGAATCTTTGTATGAAAATTTGTGAAAAAAAAGTTATTCAAGACATTAGGAAGAAATTAATTTTCCTAATTCCTCCGGGTCTTCTTTTAATCTCCATGTTTAATAAAATAAAGACTCCAAGACTTTTGAGTCTATAAATCTAAAGACTCTTCTCTCTCCAGATTTTTCATTTCGTCTAAATCTTTATTTGTTATATTTACCATTGCCTGTAGATATCTACGTAAATTAATTTAAATTTTTACCAATACGAATTTTGCTGTCTATAAAATTCTTGTAAACGCGTGAAGATATTCCCGTTTGAATACTGAAATTTTTGATCCTCTTCTCAGATCTCGAGGTAGCAGCCCGAACGTGAGCAATGCGCATCGCGGTTATTCCTGTGGTTCCTGCGACGTGGTTGCACCGACGAGGCCAGCTTTGCGAAAGCACATTGTCGATTGTCATCCGCCAGTACCCAGCGCGGAAACTGGGGAAACGAAAAGTTGTCCGTCCTCGGGCTGTGACTTCACCACGAACAGCAGATGTGAGATGGAGACTCATGTGGCTGCGCACGTGGCACAGGGGATGACACCCACAGGAAAGAAGCGTACATTGGCTTTGCAACGCGTCAGGTATAGGTACTTAGCGCTTGTTTCAATTACTGTACTCGTCGTATTATTAAATATCGTACTGTTTAAAATAAATCAGAGAATCCTCCGGCAGATTGTCACGTTGAAAGATATCAATATTTTTGATTACGGATTGATAAAAAAACTCGCTAATCGTCAACAATACATCAAACAATACATCGTCACAATCGATTCTTTCTGTGTATACAAATTTATGCGTAATATTTAACAAAATATTGTTAAACTTAGAAGTTTAACAATGGAAGAATGAAATTATGAGATTGTAAACTTCATTTTTTAGCAGTTATATTTACTTGAAAACATAGACGTCAATCATTCTTGTTACAAACTTACCAATCATCAAAATGAATCGTGTAACTGCATCGTGACCGAAGCGTGTTCGTTATCAAAATTTAGTAACCAAAAATTTCGACTCTCGTTGAGAAGGAACGGTAAATTTGTATGATTCATTTCGGATTTCGTTTTACCTCTGACATCAGCCAAGTTGTTCCGACCTTTATTGTACGTTTGAATGCGCAGATATGAAAGGGAGGAGTATCGGTGCTCGTTGTGCTCGTACGCGTGCACCATCGAGAAGGCGTTCCAGAGGCATTTGAGAGCACACGCGAAGGGCACAGCGCCGGAAACGAGGGTGAGCTGCGCTGTCTGCGGCGCGGACAGATCGTCGGAAGTGGATCTGAGCAGGCACATGAGAAGGCATCGCGACGACCGATACTTCTGCTGCGACATTTGCATCTTTCGCACGGTGCAGTTGAAAAAGGTAATAAAATCTCGCTGGGCACAAAGGGAGAGACGGTGATGCGCGCAGAAACGGGACAGCGAGGCAAAACCGATGAACGCCGATTGTTTTCAATTCTCGTTCTGTGAGTGAAAAGCTCGTATAATCCCTGGACGACCGTAAATTTTACGATACGTACCTACTGGCGGTCCATTGAATTTCGGTAGAACGGTGGGATGATATTCTACCTTTATCTGTAAATCAAAACTTTCTGGTTATCTATGTAAATACGTGTTCTGTGTGCGAATCCACGGATTTATCCGACGACTTTCTAACGATTCTTGAATATATTCAAGACCTGGCCATGCATGTACGACACTGGCGTAACGTTCGAGTGATCGAGAGCAATGAAAAGCTTCAGTGAACAAGATATTGATGTTAAATTCAAGATGTCAGACTATTGTTTCGTGGCCGTATGAATAACGGCCGACGAGATTGCGTTACATAATAGAATCGCAATTTTCAGTAATGACCTGTACAGTGGACTGTGATTTTAGATATAATATTTGATACATATTAATCGCGCGAATCATGAGAAAAATGTACTATTAATTGTAACTCATTATAATTTGTTATGTATTCATTATCATAATCCATTATATATATTCATTATATGTTGACATGATTTGCATATTGATACGAAGCTCCAAAGTGAGATCGCTCTCTATGATATTAATTATTTGTTTATAAATTAAAGTTCATTATACTTTTATTAATACGCAGAAATCACTTGTGAAGAGAACAAAGCGTCATTTCTACCAATCAGATCATCCCTGAATTTTATGCTACAATTATATTTCAAATATTTCATTAAAAAAAAATCACAGTCGCTGCAAGAAGTATCTGCACGCTGTATTAATTAACTAGATCCAAATCAAAAAATGAAAGACACTTCATTGGAATAAAAGTACAGAAACATGAGCAAATACTTTTTGCAGTGTCTGAAATAGCATCAAGCATAATTTATCCTCTTTCTGGCAACTTTTTCTTTACACCTACTCAGCTAATTCAACACGTGTCTATCTACGTTTACACGCAAGAATAATGATTTTTTTCTATCTTTGACCAGCTCATCCAACACCGGCGAATGCACACGGGCGAGAAGCCGCACCTTTGTCCACATTGCGCGTACAGGAGTGCACGTCGTGACAATCTACGTAGCCACGTGAGACGAGTGCACAAAAAGGAGAATTTATATTGCGATACGTTCAGTCCACGGGGCATGCTGCTGACGCCCACGATCGGGAGAGACAGCCCTCTGGTACAGAGCCCGGAATCCTCGCCGTCATCCAACTCGGAATCCACGAACTAGCGAAGCAACACGCGGCAGGAAGCTTGAAGAGGAATCTCGATGTTCTCGCCGGGGATCGAGCGGTTCGTCGTCGTTTTACACGTCCTAACTTTGTCAATACTGCGACTTATAAATATTATAACGGGTGGAGAGGAGATTTTACATTGGCAACGAAGATCGTGTCTGTCGCTGTTTTAGCTGCTTCGAGAGGAGAAGCCTCACTGTCACTGATTGTATAATTTTTTAAGAGGTCAGACGATCGGATCGGCAATTGAAATTAACTGAAATTAAATTCATTTAGGCATTTTTTTTTTTTTTTTAATGGATTCAGTTTGGCTGAAAGGTTGAAGAAACTTGAAATTACATAGATACTTGATATTTGCAACGCAAGATTTAGTAACGGCGAACATAGTCAGAAGTTGTGAAGCTACGGTAATCTTAAAAGTCTCAGTCTCGTCGTTTCTTGAAGAAATTCCAATTTTTAGCTCGGCTATGCGAAATATATTGTACAGTCCTGATAATAGATAATGCACTACGCGTACTACAAGTCAAAATATAGTCATAATAAAGTCAAACAGAAAGATATTGATGATAGAGTGCAACTTCTGGCTAGTCACGATCGACCTTGCCCTTAATAAATAGGAATTATGTAGAGAATTGCATGCGAACGTCGATAATTCAATCTAATCTTCGAATTCTAACGTGATCATATTATTAGCCGATTTAATTATCGAAGTCTCTTCGTTGATCAGAACGTTGATGAACGAAACTAAAGCTGCGCAATGGTGCTAGAATCGTAGACTGGATTATAGAGGAAGACTGAAAGTAGATGCTTTCACGGTGTGACTGTCCTTTGTTTCACCTTACGCCGTGATTCAGATATGAAATCAGCGATTATTAAGACTGCTGTCCTGTACTGATGGCCAAGAGATGCTCGTGTTGCATCGATACGTTTTACAATTAATTAATAATCGAATACCATTCGAAAAGAAAAATCAGGAGTTTAGCAGTCAAGATGAATTTCATGTGCAAATCACAGGAGAGAAATAAGTATACATGCAATTTTATTGATTGCCTGATTTTAACAGCTCTGCACCTTTATGATTAAAGAGGAGAATTAAATTTAACACGACACGTCAGAGTCATTATAATTAATAATGTTTGAAAAATTTTTGAAGAAACAAGAAGTAACAATTTATAATTCTTCTTCGTCTGTACTCTCCGTGTTGGAACTAATCGTAGCTAAATCGTTGAATTAAATTTGTTAAAAAAAAAAAAAAAAAAAAAACAAGAAGAATTAAACGTATCGATAATACTGTATTTACGTAACACAGGGAATCTCTGTGGCCTCTGGGAAAGGTGCTATTTTGCAAAGATAATTTTACCGTTGCGTCCTTCCATATTTAAGCTTCTGCTGCACTTATGATTGTCCAGCTATCGTAATTATGATCGTAACGGTATTATTGATAATGATATACATTGTTATTCTTATTACTGGTATTAGCGTAACGCGACTTATGGTACTATTCCTACGGGATAATCGGAATCGCAACGATATATGTTACTATGTAATAGGCGTGTATACGGTGTGTTCGTTAATTGAGGAAAGAGTAGTCCGTGGGAAATTTTATCGAATTTTTCGTAGAGATAACGATAAGCGGCGTGAAAGTCTTCTGTTTGCCGTCGATGAATATAATATATGTTCGCTTTTAAATAACTGAGGTGACAAGAGAAAGAGGCAAGAGAATATGACGAGCAAAAAAATATGGCAACAGCGTCGTTCAACGTTTTTCTCGCGTGTTAAATGAAAATCGAAAAAAAAAGAAAAAAATACAAAAAAAAAAAAATAGCTAAGGAATCGTACAAGCGTGTGCATTGAGCACAGGAGTGCAGGACTTTCCAACGAAACTACAATACGCAAGCAAATTTCTTATGTGTCTCAAGTATAACTCTAAGTCGAAAACCTATGGTAGTACCAAATGCAAACTATTAAACGATTTGTCGTCTCTGTAATAAGCAAATTCACCGGCGTTCCCTCGGGAGTGTCGGTTTTACTCTGTCCTCACTTGACGCCTATGGAAATTATTATTAAAAATATCCGCAAATTTTTTCTCTCTTTAGAATCGATGACCGTCCCCGATGAAAAAGAAAGAAAGAAAGATAGGAGAAACGATTCGATTGTGTGTCGTGCAGTTTTCTGCAAGGAGAAAAAGAAAAAAAGAAAAATGAAAGGGGGAGGCGATAAGGCGAAGCCCAATATACATATAACATAAATGTGTGTCAATTTTTAATGTATCATAACTACGTTCTAGTCGATAACGATTTTTATGGGGGAGGGGGGGGAGAAGGAGGAGGAGAAGGAGGAGATAACAAGGCACGGGAAGAGGATCTATGGCTCTTCGATGCGCAACGTTATGGCTGCGATTAGTAGATATGCTACGTTTCTTCTCGTCCGAGACGGCTATTTTTCGCAAGAAAAAATGAATAAGATGCGATTGAATGTGACGGCAGAGGAAATTAACTACGATTGATCGACCTGACGAAGCTCGAAGGAACGTTAAAGAAGAATTATTTGCTCGAACGATTTTTCCAATCAACGAATCATAATCTTTTCTCATACAATTAATCATCTACAATCTACTTCTTTTGCAATTAATTTTCCAGAATTTATTTATGATGTTCTCGCTGATTGGTTGAAAAATTAGACAGAGTTCATGAAATGGAACGCCGTCGACATTAATAATTTCTAGTCTCTAAATATTTAACATTCCCGTAATTCAATTACAATTCGATCAATCGTAAGAGAAATCATCAACATCACCCCAGAACTGTCTGTACCATTCTCTCTGTCTGCCACGATACGATTGTTACGTGTACAATACTTATACTTTCTTGCTTTTTGATATGCGTGCGTTACATTCGAAACGATTATACTTTATATTTGTGAGACGTTTATTCCGACGGCGTGCGCGGCGAGTTCGCGACTATCTTTTTCACAAATTTATTATGGTTTCACACACTTTGGTGCGATACGTGTTGCAACCATAAGCAATGGGAAACGAATAGACAGAGCTAAGGGAAAAAGATCGTCGTCTCTTTCGTTTTTTTTTTTTTTTTTATTCTTTCTTTTCGAACTTTCGTGCATGCACGCGGACGCGATGCCTCCGCCCTACGCGTGATAATAGTATTTTTGGTACACGGTCGTGCCGCGATAGCGCTCCCCAATTAGTATGGACATCCTATGGCGGAACGACGGATTGTTGATCGTTGGTATATCGGTGCGTTGCGTATATTGTATTTATAATGATAATTCTATTTTTGATAACCGCTCGATTGATTATTCCATTTTAGATGTTGATCGTTCTACGAGGCCGCGTATTTAGAATAATTTCCGTAGCTTTTAAGACACGTCGCGGGAACGAGCAACCAAAAATACGAATCCTTTCCTTTCATTCGCGTGTGCATCGTTATAGAACGATTTTGGTCCACGTGAAACGTCTCGGACGTAGATCATATTTCGAAAGAAGACGAGAGAAATAAATAAAAAAAAAAAAAATAAAAATAATAAAAATAAAAAAAAGACGAAATAAACAATGGTGGAACAAATAGGTAAATTACGCAATTACAGGGGGAGGGGAGGGGGGTCACTTTATCGCTTTGCGAACGGATTGCCTTTCGTGAAACGGACGTAGAGCCTTCTCGAGCCGAACGTGTAAACGCGATTCATTGGCATTCTGTATTTAAGTATACGGTGGTGCATAATACGTGCGATATATAGCAAAGGTCTTTTTATGATTATACATCGTATCGTCCGAACGATCGATCTCAGGTGCGTCCGAGATTTATTCTAATTAATTAATTAAATTCTAGCAAGCTCATTGTTCGTAAATGTCGTGCCAATAGCGAAAGGGAGAAGAAACAAACAAACAAAAAAGAAAAAAAAAAGAAAAAAAAGAAACAATGCGTGCCAAAGGATGATGATAACGAGCAACGGGACGGGGATGTAGCGTTTTTAAGAGGATGCGAAAGAATTGAGAGACCGGAGGCTGCGAATCTGCAGTCGGATCTGCTCGATCGTGTATACTCTTCCTTTGTCGAGTTGTTCCTTCGTTCGAGTGATTCGATTAATTAATAATTGATAATTAACCGACGGTGTTTCTCGACGACGACGAGAATGAAAACAGAATAACGAGAATATCGATCGAGCATCTCCGTCTCGTACGGAATTATACGAACTAGTTGTTACAATCTTTTAACTGTTGAATTTTTGCAGTAGATGGTAAGTGTCTTAACGTATACCTTATATAAACTACACGATAATATATTCTATATTAATGTTTCTTAGGATTTACGTACGAAACGATCGTCCGCGAGCTTTCGTCGATCATTGTCGTCGTCGCACAGCGCACTCAGAAGGCAATAACTTAACGAATCGTAATCGATTGTTGTACAAATCTTTTCGAACGACACGACACGCGTTGTCACTTTGCATCGAATTGGACATTTCCGTCGTTGAATATTTCCGAGTGCAGTCCAATCCTTGTCCAAAACCGACGATTTTCTACGCAAAGCCATCGGATCGATCGATACCTGGATACCTTCGACGAATTGACACCTGTACTTAATCGCAGCACCACGCTTAACACCAATTGGACATCTCTGTCATTGACGTGAATATCTGAAGACAAAATTATCAAACTTCGTGATTCATTCTTCTTTTTATTTTTTTTCTTTTAAACTTACGAAATGAAAGTGATCGTATCGCGGAGAATCCGCCAATTTTTCGCGTGAAAGTGTCATCGAATGCAAAAGGAAAAACGAGGCAGGTGTTTAAATTTGTCGAAGGACATCCGGATGAAAAAAAAAAAAGGTCTTAAACATTAATACAATCTAAATGTGATAATATATTTGCTATATTGAATTACGACGTAATTATTACATATTCTAATTATTGATAACGCGCGAATCGTACGAGGGAAGCGAGCAATTTTAAGAAGTCCGTCTGTCCGTGTGAATTGCATGGCGTGTGCAGCAGCAAGGTGATCGACGAGATCGGGTTTCCTGTTTTACGTAAATCGAATACCGTGCCAAGAGCTTCAGCGTCTAGTACCATCACGATCGGCTTGGACAAGTACAAAGTATTCGGATAACTTATTTTTTGATTATCGATAAACGACGAAAGAAAAAAAAGAAGAAGAAGAGGAAGAAAGCGAAGAGAAACCGATCATGCGACGATGAGAAAGAGAAAGAGAAAGCAAGCGACACGAATTCACTCTTTAAACACAGACGGTTGTTCGAACAAATTATCGAAGTTATGAGTAAAGGAAGAAAATAGAACTAAAACTAAGAAAAAAGAAAAAAGAAAGAAGGAAAGAAAGAAAAAAAGAGGAGGATCGTCGCGTCACCTTCGTCTGCGTTTGCGTTCGATAGTACACACGGCAAATCTATTCGGATTTACGATTTGCTTCACGAAATATAAATTAAACAAAAAAAAAAAAAAAAAAAAAGACTTGCGCTCTACGCATATATATATTATATATATTATATATAAATGTATGTGTATGTGTGTGGGTGTGCCTAAAGATTTTCTCTTTGGATCTATCTATATTTCACTCTGTATTTACCATCTCTCTTTGGCCTTCTACTCTCTGTCGCGTGTTCCTCGTTCCTTGCCAATGTTCTTTCATCTCTCTTTGTTTTTTTGGAAAACGAGCAGAGGGTGGATCGGTTCGATTGATTCTTAACTGACGACCTGTTATGTATGATTTACCCACCATTGATATCTAACTTTTATACTAATATTTTATAATAGTATAAAAGTATTAATAGTTTTATACTAAAGAATTTATCTTTCTAACATTGTCCGCTGAATAATTGTAATTCGTTTAATTATTCGATTAATCGCTTGCGCGTTTAATCGTGATGTTTGATAATGTGACAGACAAAGGGTGTAAAACAAAGGAACGAAACATCGTCAGTTAAGGATTAATTGCGTTGTTTAACAATTGTCTCTCTGTGTTCCGGTTGTACCTATAATATATAATATATTATATATATAATATATTCCATCGATCGTTCCTCTTGATAGATGCAGTCGCGATGTAATCACGTGCGTGCACGGTGCATTTTGCTTGCATAGACAGCCGTAAACCTGAGTATACGAATTACACGTAAGATATATTTGTCAACGATCGAGAACTTCGAAAATCAGATAAAAGTAATATATTGGGGAAAGAAATATTCGAGGAGAGATATTTTTACGGTTCGAAAGATTTAAACCGACCGAACAGTTTTTATTCGAACAGAACATTCACAGATACATACGTGACCTTCTATCGCTGCTGAATTGACACAAGCTTGATCAGCACGTACACGCGAATCATTTTCGCGTCAATTATGGAGCTGATAGAACACGAGAGGCACGGTTACCCATTTCGATATGAAAAAGACTATTCTAAATGAACAGTCTATATTCGAGACTATAGATCACTTATCTAATGACATTGGTCCGTGTTCTTTTGTGATGATAAAGCACCCCTTGATAATACAGTATTTATCTGTCTTTATCTCGCGCATTATCTATACCCTCCATTCATTTACTGGCTCTATGCATACGAAATTTAATCTCCCTACCTTGTTCCTACTTTTGGATCTCAATTATCGGTAACGTGTTGTTTCCATTGTAATAATTCCTCTGCAATTCATTCGATACTTCATTCATTCAATATTTTTCTATTTTTAAAATAATTCTCTGAACGACTGTCTCAATCATATTCTTGCATTCGTTATAATAGTCTGACGACGATGTACAAAATGTCGTATTTGTACCAGTTTTAACAATATTTTTATGTACTTGATATTAATTATAAAATAATCGAAATAATCGAAATCTGTGTATTATAATATCGTTAAATTAATCGATATTTCTAATTGTCAAACATCAGCAATATTCTTTCAATGTTCTTTTGGGTTTCAAGTACATTACCACTATTAATCTTCTCTATCATTTATCTATAGTTATCTTAGCCGATACCATCTATATCTACCTGCGAAAGAATTATCAACCTTATCAAATTCGCAGTCGTGTCAATACAGTTTTTCAATAAATCACACATTCAGACGTTACAACTCATTGTCAGCTCCACGTTTCATTTGTTTCTTTCATTTTTTGGCATTCATT
Source organism: Tetragonisca angustula (assembly GCA_036937485.2). NCBI lineage: Eukaryota > Metazoa > Arthropoda > Insecta > Hymenoptera > Apidae > Tetragonisca > Tetragonisca angustula. The sequence goes on along the minus strand of JAWNGG020000004.1, from coordinate 2,244,608 downwards.
CTTCTCTTCAATTTTACTCGACGTAAAGAGAGGAAAGTATTGACTCGAACAAGAAACACACAGTCAGCTTGTATTCTGAAAATTTCAAAGACAGACCTAAACGACAGACCTAGACAACGAAAAATTTATAGTTTTACGGATAAGGTAAATGTTTGTATTTTAAGCGAGCGATCACAACGATTTTGAAACGAATTCTGAAACGTAAGACACGAAAACGCTCAGGCTGTCGAAGCAGCAACGCTTTTCCGTGCATCGTGAACGATTTCGCAGGTCGATCGAGAGGCGTCGCGACGCTGATCCTTAACACCGTCCCAAAGATCGTCGACTGTTCGTAACTTTAGATTAATACAATTGAAACGCGGCCGTCGATGCGCCTCTCGACGATCGTGCGAAGAATCAATGATGTTCCTTGTGGCCGGATGATCGGGATAAATCAACAATATTTAATTTATCTGCTGTTCATCGGAAAATTCAACAACATTTTAAGCATTTCAACAGAATTATACAGTCACGCGAGAGACATCAATTTAATTTCAATTTCAATTTCACACTGCCCTACTCCGTAAATTGAAAAGTACATTATTTATGTCACTCTCTTTCAACGAATGAATTTATTAAAGTGAATCGTTCGTTCCTTAAGAATTAAACAATAATAATAATCTTGCGTTTGTATCATGAAATCAAGAAATTAATAAAAGCTGAGGTTGATCAATTTCACTCCAGAAAGACTCGGTCATCATGAGCCACGCGGACTATGGAAAATAGAGAAAAGGTCACTTCATTCTTCTTAGAATGAACGCACTTGTTGAAATGACTTATTTCTTTCTTAAGAATTAAATATTAATTCATATTGTGAAATTGAGAATTGATAAAAAGTAGGAATGATTAGTTTAAATTTTGAAAGGCTCAATTATCATAAGCTATGCGGTGTAAGCTAGGAAACATCTTTTTTATAATTGTTGTTTATAATAGTGCAGATTAGCAAAGATACTCGCCACAGGGAACATTTTCAGCGTGCTTTAGAGAAACACGATGGATGGAACGATGCACGTGGCACGTATACGGTACTCCAAGTCCGTGCACGCGCGTGCTCGCGTACTCGCGCCTCCTGACGTACGTAACGATCAGTCTTAAGGATATAATTAACGAGAAAAGTAAATGAATAAACTTGTCGTCGCCATTGTGATTTAAGGTAGTGGAATTGACCCGTGGCTGGTCGCTCAACATGCAACACCGAACCGCCGTTCGTGTCTATTTATATCATTTATAATAAATTGGTCAATTGACATCAACATCCGTGTAATCGTCGTTTGACAAATTCGTCGTTGCGTACAGAATGCTTTGTGGCGATATTGATAAAAAAGAAAAAACATCCATTTAGCAACAGATCCGTTTAAAACGTTGACCACGAAGATCATTTCAAGGAATCATTGCACACACACAATCTTTCTGACCTACATTCAGTTTCCTGTTGTGTTTTATAAATATGACAAAAGCAGAAGATTAATTCGTTATATATCTCATAAATTCATCAAAGCGATGAAATTACGTGTTTTTTTTTGTTATAATATCAAACCCGCTGCGGCTTCGAACTTTTATGTCAACATTCTCACTCTCATTTCAATGAGCAAAACGATTTTTAATCTTCCAAGAGAAAAGCATTAATGTAATTTTCCATGAATTTAAAAAATTTTTCGACAACAGAAGAATCTGAAGAAAGTAATCTAAAGAACGCAGCGCGAAAATGTATGTTTCAATTCTTTCTTTAATTCGTGCAAAAGTTAGTATTAAGATGGTCAAGAACCAAAGTGAAAGTTTTTTTCCTTCTTTAAGAGTAACAACGATTTAAGAATAAAAATAGCAACGATTTCTTTTGCACCTTAAGCCATAAAGTGTCTCGTGCAATGTTGGCCTAAGTCGACTTGATTCATATCTGCGTTGAATCTTTCACTGTTCAGTGATTCATGGTCACGAGAAACCGAGATGAATACCTTCGTTTCACTTTAGATGAAAGGGAAAGAAAAGACAAAGCGTCGGTCGGTGGTGCATCCGCATTCGAGGACTCTCGGGGCAAAACGTTTACCTGTTTGTATTGCCGGAGTCACTATTTGGCTTTGGCGCGATAAAGTCTTAATAAAGGTTTCATTAAAATATTCACGTTGTGTGTCTCGTGTGTCTCCTTCGTCGTCAATGGCTGGCGAGTCTCGATAATCACGGCTTTATGCAGATTCTGCTCATTCTCCTTCAGCAATCGTTGGGTGCATACATGGATAATATATTTTGTTGGAAACGTATATATCACCATTCGTAAATATCCTGAAATTAATCGATTAGTATTATGTGAGCTGCATGAGTTATGGTTTGTGAAATTACGTAAAGTAATGATAAATTAATGATTAGAATTAGAATTGTTTTAAATTATAAATATATTACAATTATTAGTTGTATGTCATATGAGAATTTTAGTTTCTCGATTGGTTTAGAGGAATTTTCTTTATCAATTAATTATCAGAATTACTTACAATTATTTAATTTTGAAAAGTACATATACTGATTCATGATTCGTGACGCAAATGAGGAAATTTTACAATTCAAAATAAAAAACAATAAAATTGTGTTGAGGGCTTAATTTAAAGAAAGAATCGAGATTATTCCACGTAGACTATTATTACTTATTTTATATATTAAATTGCATCTTATGAAGATGCAATGTGTCTGGAAACTTTTGAGCAGTAATAGTATATACTTAAAATTGCAGATAAAATCGGAAACGTATCGTAGAATATAAAGATTTGATATTTCTTCAATTGTTCAAAAACTCGATAAGATTGCCAACGTTGATAAACATTTGTAATGTTAGGAGTTTCTGATTTTAATTATGCAACAGATGAACAATAACTTTTTTCAACGTGATTGTATGGACAACAATCAAAATTATGAAATATTAGTCTTCTACATAAATTATTATTTTCCAGCAGGATTTAATAAACACAGTGCATTGTGTAAAAGAGTTCAAATTATAAACATTGAAGAAGATCTCAATAACGGTTGCATTGAATTCTTAATGGCAATTATGCGTTACTTTTTAATCACTGATGTGTTCTTTGAAATATTCGCCATCACTTTTCAATTTATTTTATCTTCAGTTTAGTAATGTACTCTTGATCAACATAGAGTCCACGAATAAATGGCAAGGACTGTATTGAATATCATTGATTGTGAATTTGTCGGACTGGTTAATGAACGTGAGAATCATTACAGTTAATCAATAATATTCGAAACAAAGCTAGTCTTTATCTTTGGTTGGCGCACATATTGCCGCGTCCAATTGCGTTATGGTTGATAAAAATTATCGACTAACCAGTGATGCTGACAATTGTATGACTCATTCATAACCCATTCGTACGATCAGTGAAGTTTGTTTTTTTTAATTTTCGTAGGAACGCCTTCAGAAGCAGATTTTAAACAACATCATTGTGAATATAATATACCTATCCTTTGTTTAGTATATGAAGATATTAATAAAATAATAAAAAAATAATAATAATGAATTTATAACAATATATGATACGTACGACAATATTACTAAACCTATATTTCTTAGAACTTTGGAATATTTTATTTAAGAACAAAAGTTTATTATTATTATCCTTCTTTTTTTATTGTAAATTTTACTTACTACCTAAAGGAGACAAAGAAAGCTCAATGTCTTCTCATAAAAGATAAAATATTTTCGAGTATCTGTCTTCGACCTTAGGTAAGTAAACCATGTGACAAATAAATTCGCTGGTGAAATCACTTTCTGCACGATTTAGAAATGTATCACGTATCAGAGATGGACAGTCCATGGTAAATATCAATTCCTATAGATATTAATATCACAATACAAGAGTCTGCAAAAATTATGTTGGATATTAAGATCAAATATCTAAAACTTCTTGAATGTTAAATAATTTTAACATTGTCTATTGTCTATATAACATTTGTTTCAAACATAGAGTCAAAGAAAATAGTCGTCCTTTCAATAGTATATGAATAATTCTATCAAAAATCCTAAAATACACAAAATACATATAAATGTAAAGGATATACACGTACATTTATCAATAACAGAGCAGTGTAAAATTAAACCTCGATAAAGAATGCATTTATATCCCGATCAGATTCGGACGTTTCACTGACTATGTATACACGTGCGTGTGGAGTGTAGAAGCATTGGATTGCCATGGTGGGGATGGAGAAGCGGTCAGTAACGAGAGTAGGGATGCATCGTGCGGCAGTGTGTCTCGCGGAGGTTTCGAAGCAGAATGTTGGTGCGGACGCACGAGCGTTGACGAAGCGTTGGAAGTGAACGTGTTCTGTTCCATTTATCTTATCGCATCTGATTCTATCATTCTGCAAATAACAAGAAAGCATTGTTATTCGTCTCTCGTCGAACGAACGATTCCAATTTGTCGAGAATCGAGCCGAGAGCAAGCCTAGGGAGAATGAGAATGCGAAGAGAAAGGAGAGAAGCTCGATCGCGTGAAGTGTGAGATTCGCCTTCTGTGTACGTGTGCGTAGCTGTTTTACGCGCGAGCATATCCACTGTTTGTGCGCGCAGCTCTAACTATCCGGTGTCGGTGTGCGTGTCGTGTAGGCACACACCGTGTGTATACACCTTTTCAAAGGTGGAAAGAGAAGAGACGAGGAGAAAGAGATGATGACAGTGGCAACGACTAACAGCCAGGTGGGTCTCTGACCCCACTGGACAATAAAACAGCTTCGTGTGGTTTAACAGTGTTCTATGTGCAGCATTAAAGAGCGTCGACACGCGGAAAACCCTCGGATCGTCGAGAAATTGTTCCCGCCGGCGCATCCTGAACAAGTTTCGCGGTATGTGCCTCTTGCTTCTTTATGCGATTTTTGCTTCTTTCTTTCGACGACGCCCGAGAATCAACAAGTAGCTCCGCTGTAGAAAAGTCAGCTCACTCCGGTGCGCTTAAGACACGCAGCATGACGAACACCGAGAGGCACTAGCTTTTCGGAGTAATGGAGATTTCTCTCGGCGCGGCCGTGGTAACCTCACTGCATGAAAATCGAAACGGACACCAGTTGAATGTCTTCCGTTTGACACGAGGTCCATTGACGTATAATGTACTGCAATAAAATGTATTAATTATATACAATAAATATACAAAAATAACAGTGTAAATATATTAAATATACCAATTGACTACAATTTGAATGATTTAGTAAAGATAAATACACAAGTACATGTACTATATATATATATGAACATGCCTTACTAAAATAGCTTGAGTCAAATATCTAAATCTAAGAACAAGTCTAGGAATAATTTTTCGCAATATTTTTAAGGTTGCGATCAATGTATTATTTATCAACCTTAACCTGCTATATCTATATACACTATATATGACATAGATTATAATTAAATTAGTACGTTAAGAATAAATAGATGTATGTAATTGCGTGTCTGTCTATATGTAATTATGCTTTTATAAAAAAAAAAGTACCCGCATCTTTACAGTAATTTCAAAAATAAAAGATTTGACCGATTTCGTAGTTGGAGCGTTAAAGAAAAAAAATTGATGCGCAGATGTGATAGATACTCTATAAAGGAATGTTATATCGAGAACATAATTGTTTTTTTTTTTTTTTTTTTTTTAATACGAACAGCTAACAGATACAGTTAGCAACAAAGATGCACGTGTACTAAATGTAGGAACATATTGACGTTTTGTCAAATATTTGTCTTTCGAACGAACAGTTGCCAAGTATGCCACTCGGTTGATAGGAGTAATTGGAGCAGCTTTATTATTGACTGTTTGCCTTGCATGTATTTTTGCGTGTTATTCGAATGATACAATGAATGCTACCAAGATCAAATTATCCCGACAGTTTCGTCGACATAACATTCAAATAAAAGAAACCGTTACGTTTTAATTTGAATATAAATGGCAATTAACAGAGTATTGACCAGCTACCTTGAACTAACGCGCGCTGTTTGCATAATTACATAAAAACGTTGAATAAATTTCAATGATCATTCATCGCAATGGAAGATGCTCCAACGACAGCTTACACGTGTATTGTGTATTTAACTGCCTAAATCTGATTCAAGTTGTTGCAAACAACGAAAAGCATTTAAAAACCAATTGTTTTGCTGTTCAAAATCAGTAATCTTGCCGGCTTGATCGAATAATACCGTTAGATTAACAATGAGAATTCCTTTAACAAAAAAGTGGAACGCGCGGGTATCAGGAAACTGCCTGCGAGCGTTCTTTTTTTTTCCTAAAACTCAATAAAGCTGCTTCGATAGTGTCGGTTTTAGCGCGAGAGACCTTGCTTATTAACGTTACGCAGCAGGAAATTGCGGGCGTTTAGGGAATAACGTGGAATACTTATCATTTTGCAGCGGAGATATTGGTTAATTTTAGAAACTCTGATGGATCTGTTGGCACGGCTTTGCCATGATTCACGTTCCGTTCTCGGCTGAGCAGAGGGAACAACGAACCGCTCTCCTTTGTCTGACAATGAGGAACATGGGAATCTAGGTCCAGTCCGTCGATCCATGGATCGGAACTGAGAAAGCATGGAAACGTGATGTTCATGTTGGTTAGTGCAAAAGAAAATAAACCGGAAACTCGACCTGCGTTCGCTATCAGATTTCAAAGTGACGAATCATTGCTACAAAAACGGTTGTCTCCTGACAATTTATAATTTTTCACATTTTCTTTTCTTTTTTATTTCTCTCGTTGGTGGTCACGTGACTAAGATGCGGCTTCAAACGCGCCAAAGTTTCCAACGACTGTCGTTTTCGCGGGAATTAGAAGTTGCACGTTATTGGCTAATAACACGAATTAATATGGTTCGTTTCCAAATTTCTTTATTATCTACTGATTCTTTAAATGATCTTTACAAGATGACGTTAAATTTGAAATAGACATACTGGAAAAGATGTAGCATCCTAACCTATATCTTCGATATCGGTTAAATATGCATGTGTATGATACTAAGTAGAAAATTAGCTTTTAGAGATATTGTTGATACATTACATGTAGAATATTATCGTACGATGGTATATGTACAATTGTCATTTAAATGACTTGCTTAATAATATATCTTCATTTGCAGATTTATATACACGAATACAGATACACAAGTACACAATATGAATAAACGCTTCAAACGAAGCTTGAACATTTTATAAAGTATCTTTTGCGTAAATCGTAAAATTACTGCGGGAAGATGATTAAGAAGTAGCTTGAACACGATGGAGTTACAAGTCGACTTGAGTTACAATTAACGTGAAATTTAATTAGGTGAAAATTATCGAACACCAAGGGAGGTGTGCATGAAGCTGATAATCAAGACCAATCGAAATTATAAAACATGATTTATTCCAACTGCTCATTGCTAATCACGTGACTCGGAAGCGGTGATTCAACCGTGCAGAAGTGCTTCGCGCTGAGCTGTCTTTATTATCTAAGTAACTATCGTTGGTAGAATGTACGAAGCAAATGTTGATAGTTCTTCGAGTCAGTGTTCAACGCCACGTCGGGATCTCGAAAATGTGGAATCGTCTTCGGATGTTGCGACGTATGATTAATTGATATATACTTACTCACTTTCTTAAATGTTTGCTTGGTAATTTATCTCAGTGCTTTGAATTTGATGATTTTTTACTGGATCTTTGAATCAGCATACGAATCATTCCGAACCGCTCGACTTTTTTTGCTTGTTTTATTCATATTTTTGTTGATCTGTTTATTAGCAACTCTTTATTATTAACTATCAACAATTTCTTTTTGCATGGAAAACGATGATTTCTTCAATGGATACATGAACACTTGTGTCTGTGTTCGCATTTCAATTATATACAACGTGAGAACAGGTCTTCAACAGGCTTACGCATGTGTGTTGCAAGATATTTGCTCGATAAATTCAACATACTTTCACTGCTTTGTGATAATAGGATCAGCCACCATACGCTTTTCCTTATTTCAAAATTATGCATTTGTACAGTTTGCTGACAATTTATTATTGATTAATTTTTGACTTTTTGCCCTCAATTATTTGTATTATAACGAATTTCTTTTTCTTTTAAAAAAATCGCATTATAATTATGTGTTATTTATCGATTTATTTCCATTGACGTGATACCATAAAAAAATTGTGATACAATAACAATCGAATGTGAGGATGTAAAAGGTAATGAATTAAAAAGAGACGGAATTATAATACCTCGGCACTCCTCTATTATTTCTCGCCGCATGTGGCTTGTTTTACGTCTCAAATTGCACCGAACGTGATATGTACTATCGAGTCCCTTAGCACAGGTTGATGGGATGACATCCGAATAATCGGTGCAATTATAACATAAGATGGTTCGATTAATTTCAAAACTAATCATGTTAAATCACAATAATTTCAATCAGTTCATTAAAATAACTCTTCTTTCGAAAAATTATCGAAAGCTTATTAAAATCTTTTTACCTTTCAGATCAGAATAAGCAAATTATATTGATTTCTTTAAACTCATCATATCAAATCACTCACAACTTAACTTGAGTCGCACAAAAATTTATCAACACCACTGCACATCGATTCGGATAGACTGTAAAGAAAAGATTGTAAGATACAATCTACATTACAAGATACTTACTTTCTCTTACTTGATTCTTGAGATTAAAAAAGAAATTCCGACGTTTGAATGACAAATTATTTCACCAGCTCGCATTTTACAGTAGTAATAGCAATCAAGCCGAACCAATTTCCAAGTACCCGCATGAAAGTATCTGAAATATACTGTTAAAAGGGGGCCGAAGCATGTGGCGCAGCTTCTACGTTCCTGGATCCTTCGGTTGAAAACGAGCGGTGAAGCAGAAAAATATCCGTTCGAAATGGAGGAGAAACCGATACCGAAACCAAGATCGGTGATGACCGAACGACCGGTACCAGCGCCGAGGAGGTTACCACCTTCGTTGCCAGCGGCTCGGTTCAGCAGTCACAGCGATTCAAGTCAATCGGAGAAAAGCGACGACTCGAAATCGACGTCGGAAACGAGGAGCACGAACAGTGAATTCTTTCGGAATCTGAGCAGCAGTTCCCGACAGTTGAAAGACGAGATTTCTGAGAAGATGACGATGAAGGGTCGCGCGGTAATCTCGAGCACGAGAAACGCTAGCATTAGACTGGAAAAATCGGTGAAGAATCTTCTGACGCGAAGGTTAACGTCGTTGAATCAGGATGAGATTTTAAGGGATAACACTGGTGGTAATAAGAAGTTCAAAGATCCCGTAGCAGATGAGAGATGCGTCTCAATGCCGGCTGATGATATTTTCAGCAGCATCTCGTTCTACAGTCCCTTGAACAGTAATCTGAGAAGCGTCAGAAACGAGGAAGATCTTTCCGGGACGCGTCACAGTCCACCACCTCCTGCATATCCTCCTCCACATCCTGACGAGTCTATCTACGACGAATTGCAGTCCGTCACGTCGGGCAGCAGTCGATACGACACGATCAGCTCGACCATCTCTGACAAAGTCGACAGGGACTTTCCCGAATCGTTTGATCTCCTTAGTTTCGCCCTCGAACAGGTAAAGATAACGATTTAAATAATGTATTTGTCTTATTATATTATACTTTCAACTCCAGTAGACTAGATTAAAAAATACTACTTCCTTTTTATTCTACAATCTAAACAAAGTAATAATTTACAAGTTTTAACTCCAGTGAGCTCGCTATGAGCAAGCTATGTCGTTGCAAGCTCGTATGATAATGCGTGAAATATCTTTGGTTTCGTTTATTTTCAACCATTTTTTAAAATATTGAAACGCGGTAAGAAATATTTGAATAAAATACCTCTTTTGATGCTTGAGGTCATTAACTTTCTTCCCTCCACTATCAATTATTAACGCCTGGTCGTCAGTCGGCCACTTAGCGCCCATTCAGTTTCTAAAGTTGTTTCAGCTAATTGGAATATCTTCATCGAGCAAATGTGTAATTTTTTATTCTTCTGTTTTCGATCATAGCATTCTCTTTTACAGTTCATTATAATCTGCTCTGATTTAAATGTTATCTATAGATATTATAGTACAGAATAAATTAAATATGCATCATATGACTAAATTAGATATGTTAATATCTAAATGTTATCGTACTATGTTTCTAAAAAAATTAAGGATAGGAAAACGTGAAAAAATTGATCAAAACAATACCTTAATCATAATTAAAAGCTTTCCATGATTTCTTATTAGGCCAGCGATTCAGATCAGAGCTTGAATCTCTCCGATGTAAACGTCACGCTACCGTTGGACAAATTGGACAACGCGAAAAGATTATCAAGATCCGATTCCTGGACGTTCTACGACACCGCGCCAAGTGGAAAATCCGACGGACTCGACGAATTGGACAGGATATCCAGCGCGGAGGAGGACGTCCTGGATAAAGACGTGCCTCTGCTCGATCGAACATCCAACGCGTCCAACGAAAGTCAAGCGTCTATCCAAAATTCTCTCTATGAAAATCTGTTGCCGCAGAAGGCGCAAGAGGAGAAAGAAGCGACGTCGAACAGCTTGGAGAACAGACAACAAAGTAGCAAATCTTTATTGTTCGAGTTTGATCCGTTCGCTAGGACTTCTGACGAGAACGTGTACAGTAACTTTGAGAACAACGATCTAATGTTATTGGAGACTTTATTGGCCACCAACGACTCGCCGAGCAGTTCTGGTAGCATTTTGGATTTTCAAGAGGCGGTCGATAACGAGGAGGAACGCGACGACGTGGACGAGGAGGACGTCGAGCAAATCTCGTCGGTACCGCCGGAACCACCGAAAAGGTTCGACTCGTTGCCGAAAAATGAATACGACGAGGTATCGGAAATTCTCCCGCAGACAGATAAAAGTGCTGCAGGGAAAAATCCAGCTCTGCTACCAAAGTTAGCGCATCTAGTGACTCGAAAACAACCTGCTGTCCCGCCTAGAAAGTCAAGAGCAAAAAGTCATTCGAACGAGGAGCCTTCCTCAACTTCTACGACAGCTAAACCTGCGGCTGCTACGACTAGCGATGGTCCAAGTAATTACTTCGTTTGTAATTTTGTAATTTTAAAATATCATCGTTGAATTAAGGTTTGTTGTAACTTATAAAAATTGATGTACGTTGCATCAAAAATACGAGGAATATTGTGTAATTTGTGAAAGAATTTGAAAGTTTTGGGGAAAAATAATTTGAATCAGTTCAATAACGATGAAAATAATGTCTGGAACTTTATTCGTTCTATCTTTAATACGCACTTGAGCTTCCAGTGATATACACAAAGTTTATATCGTCAATGAAGAGTAACTTGAATTAGTGTTAACAGTTTAACCCTTTTAACTCAATGGAATTTGAAGTATTTTATCCCACGCCGCTGTAAAATTCAAAATGTAAATGCATTGGTAATTCATTGTTATTAAAAGTAATTACAATTTCAAGTTTTCTCCAACTCTTCTATTTATGTTATAATTGTTACATTACACACTACAATGTCCATTAAAAAAATTAAGACTTCTATAACAAAACTACTTATATATGTGTTTCACATATATATATAATATACCGATAAAAATAAATATATCTTATATGCTCCAGTTACAACAACGACGAGTAGCATAATGACAACGAGCACCGACGAATCTTCGAGTCCTTCGAGTGGTAAGGCCACGGAGGAGCACAGACGCGTGGGCGTGATTCAGAAATTGAAAAAATTGCGGCACGAGTCCACGGGGCACGGGATCAGACCGAACGTGATGAGTTTCGTGAAGAGCGGTAGTAAATTGCTGTCGAGGAATCGTGACCACAGCACGGGCGGCGGTGTGCCAAGCATGAAATCGACGAAATTGGAGAGACCAAAGGTGAACGATCTACAAAATCTGACGACGCACCGAGGAATCGTTTACAGGACCGGTGTAGGAATAGAAAGGGCGAAGGACCTGGTGCCAAGGGCAATGGTCTTGGCCGACCAGAAGCTCTCGTTTTACACCGATAAGGGCATGTCTACTCTGAAGGAGATCGTTCACCTCGACACAGTGTATAGCATTCATCTTCTCCAGGACTTTAAGTGAGTCCGCTTTTTCGCTGCATAATGTTATTTTATGAAAGGCGAGAATTCGCTTGATGAAGATACACGAAGTGTATACAACTGTGTGTATACACGTATAAACACTCTCTTCTTGCCATTTCGAAAATACAAAAATAAATAATAAAAATTTATCATACACATGTCAAGTTGAATGATTTTTCAAAAAATAAATTGTAAGAATACGTGCATCTAAATTTTTTTTCTGAAAAATATACTACGTATTGCTATTGCTTAAAACTACATAAATTTTATGTAAAAGTACTCTATATCATATTAAAATTCGGGTATGGATAGAGTATAGTAATAATTCTGTATTTAAAAAAAAAACATTATTGAACATTAAAAAAATATTATTGAAACTGAATGTGAGGGAAGTTCTCAAATTTACACGTAGCAAGATTAAATAGTGAACCAATGTGGAAATAACAAAGATGATTTAAAATGTTCAGGATAGTTGATGGAGAAACCGTACATTGCATAGCAATTAGCGGTGAAGGAAGACCGAGCGTTCACGTATTTTACGTGAAGGGTATCACAGAACGAAGGATTTGGGCTCAGAGAATACTAGAAGCTATTACTACAATTTTTCCCACGAAGTACACGGCTGAACTGACGAGAGTAGGATGGGCCTACCTGAAGGTACAAAAACTCGATAACATAAATTAATTTTAGTTAATCTGTGTTAGTGATTAATTTTTTAAGATTTAATTTTCAATCCATTTTTTTGGGTCAATCTTCATGATTCTAAAACATTTTCAGTGAATAAACATTAAAATGGAATTATTATTAGATATTTAATGACAAATATTTTAGAATGTTTATTTCATTATTTCTTTTTTATATATATTGAGAAAATAATACTTACAAATTTTTATTGATTTCATGGTGACTATAACTATCTTTGAAGAAAATCACTTTCTAATAATCAAACTTCCACATGTGGAATATAACTGATAGTCGGTAATATCGTAGAAAATAAGTAAGAAATAAGTTGTTTTAAAATTAAAAATATATTACCTTACCATGAAACGTTATCACGAATTACATTAATTGATGCATATTTCAGGAAGGGGTAACGGGCACGTGGTTCCCAGCTTGGGTTCTTTTGTATCAGCGAACGTTAATTTATACAAAATCTCTAGATTCCTCCATGGCCATAACATTGGGAAAACTTGATCTTCGGAAGGCTCGATGTATCGGTAAGTTTCTTTCCTTTATTAAAATTATTCACGAGCTCCATACTTGCACAGTTATTTATGAAACGAATCTTCCAACTTACAGTACATAATATTAATCAATTTTAATTCACTATTGATTACAACACACATTAAAAGAATCGAATTATTGTTGACCTACTTGTTCATACGATTCGCTAAGAGAAAACATTTTTTATCTGTAACAAAATTCAATGCAACGAACATACATGACCTAGTAATGCAACGAAACAGTTATAAAAATGCAACTGTTACAAACGTAATGGTTGGAATACATAAATAATTTACTGTTGCCTATTTTTATACGTTTATCTCACAATGACCAAAGCGTAACGATACATCGTTAATTACTTATCAGAACTTCTTCAGATAAGCTGAACGTTTGCTTTGAAATTCTTACAGAAAAAGAAAAAAAGAAAAAGAAATAGTTTCAACGATTTCCACGCTCTATTACAGTTTTACGAGAACAGGAAGGACCGAGTGCCGATGCAGGATCAGTTCCGGTGGTTGTCGTCGATGCAGGTGGTAATGGTGCACTACACGTGGCTGCACCAGGAACTCACGAAGGATCCGCATGGAGACACGCACTTTATCAAGCCGCCACTACCTGTGGCCCCGCTTTAGAGCAACAACAACTCACGCAGGATAATGTGCCTGTGATCCTCGACAAATGCATTAATTTCATTTATGTTCATGGTAAACATGTGAAATTTGCAAACAAGCATATCTACGTAATAACTAAAATTGACCTTTAACTAACATGTTAAGTGTATTGCTTATTAATATTATTATTAAAGGTATCATGTCAAAGGGAATTTATCGGCAAAACGGGTCCAACAGCGCTGTAGTTAAATTATTGAAAGCCTTTCGTCGCGACGCATGGTCGACACAAATTACGAGAAGTGCATATACCGAACACGATGTCGCTACGGTTCTCAGAAGGTTTCTTCGTGATTTACCGAATCCATTGTTTCCCCCTGATATCCACGATCGGCTTTGTCTTACCTCAGGTAAGGAGTACTCATTGTCCTTGGTTGTTTGCGTTTGAACTCGCTCTCTTAAATGGACATTCTGGCAGTCAAACAATGTTGAATTGAGAAACGTGATTGCGGAGAAATTACATTATATTAAATTAAACATTATTACAAATTATATTAAATTAAAACTTTTATCGATCAAATTTATCTTTTCAATTGCAATATAAATACAATGGATTATTATAGACAGGAAAATTGAGTCGTACGAGATATTAAAATACGAAAATTAAAATGCTTGAAAATTAAAAATTAAAATATTTAATCAAGATGCATGAAGTTGTTATATGTTATTAACACATAATTTGAAAGACACGGCTGTATCTTGTAGCACAGCTGTTCTACTTTTTCTACATTTCTCACGTTGCACTGTGAGGTGAAAAGTACGTTGACCTGGAATTCCAATTCATTTGCAAAATAAGTTTCATTATTGCGATAAAAGTAGGAAAGCACTACACGTAGATGTATATTGTTCTTGAAAAGATAGCGCATTAAAAATAAAATTCAATTTAAAAAAGAAGAGAAACATCTGCTTACGTACGTCCAAATAAATCGCTCTTCGTTCTCGATCGTCGTTTGCATACGTAATTATAAGAAGAATGTTAAGTTGATTCGTGTTCGCATTGACGCGTATATGGTAGCTAGTTTCAACCATAATGTCGAATTTCATTTCACAAAGTGTCATTACATACAGATTTAATCGCTTTGCAGTATTATTATCTTATTTTGAATAAATTTCCAGTATGGAAAATAAGTAATTAATTATGTATTATCTATTAAAATTTTTATTATCTCCTATCTATTGAAGTGAAAAATTTTAGACTCATACTCAATGCACAAAAAATATAATTTATTAATTATTTATTAAAAGCTATTTATTATACGCACAACATAAAGTTGTCATTGTGTTTTTTTTTTGGATCAGCAGTTCTCTTCAAAATAGTTTTATTAGCAACGATAATTGACGGTTCCTGTTTTCCTCCCTTGTGGCACTTGTTGAAAGGGGAATTATGTATTTTAATAGGGCGATGAAACGAACGTTGAACTCAAGTACACAAATTTCTGCAGCGTGTGCAACTTGTTTTTAGTCTGCTATACGGTGAAACGTCTCGTGAGAACCGCGCCGCCGATGAATCATAGCTTTTCATAACAGGCCTTCAAGTTTCTTAGTGAAAGCAAATACAGCTCTAATAAGTATGCATACAATCGTTGTTTGTCGCTATTAAAAATTAGATAGCTATAATTTGGAAGCTTATTTTTCTATTACATTTAAACAATTATTTATAATGGTTGATTTATGTTTTACAAAATATATAATCTTTAAAAGAAGAATGTGCCTAATTGTCACTTATTTTACATGTGTAATATACGATGAATTAAATTTCAACAAAAAAGAATATACACTAACTTTTATTTTCTAGAAACCGTCAATGAGAACGAACAAGTTTCGGCGTATAGGAAATTATTGTCTACGTTAACTCCAGTACCGGCAGCAACGCTCAGGAGAATACTTGCTCACCTTCACTGTTTGAGTCAGCAGAGTTCCAAGAACCTGATGACTGGCGAGAACCTTTCCGCAATCTGGGGACCGACGTTAATGCACGCTGGCGAAAATAGCGCGGAAGAATGGAACAGGTCCGAAACTAGAGTGATCGGTGACCTGATCAAACTCTATCCGAAATTGTATCAGCTAACAGCTGCGGATTTGGCGAAGGAGGCAAAAATTCTGGAGGTTCTCGAGAAACACCATGGTTCAAATAACGGTTTACGCGGTGCGCCATCGGGTGATCTGAAGATTTGGATATATATTTTTTCGAGAGATGGTGAATGTGTTAATGTGACCGTGAGAATCCCTTTTGTTTACATTAATTTTAACTTATGGGTGGCATATTTATACTTTGTCTTTGAGAAATATATAATTCTTTTTTCTTTTTAATGCAAAAGGAACAATTGGTTTTTCGAAGATGAACTAAATGTTATTTTTTAAAAATAATAATTCTGATATATAACAAAAATAAAGAAGTTTTTGTACTGTCATCTGCATTTTAATGCATCTCCAATTCATTGTGAATATAGGTTGCAAATATTTATTCGTATAAGAGAAACGTAATGTATTTTTTTTTTCAGATCGGACCACAAAAGACTGCGTTTGACGTATGTCAAGAACTGGCAGAGAAAACTAACATGTTAGCCCATGAACTGTGTCTGGAGGAATACACATTGTCTGGTGCATTGGAAAGGCCACTCCATTATAAAGAACGTGTCCTCGAAGCAGTAGCAAGGTGGGGATACTGGGACCCTGAGGATAGAAAAGACAATGTCCTCATACTTAAGAAGGATCGACTATACAAGGATATAGCACCCCTGGTAAATCGTGATAGAGTTACACGAGAGTAAATTATATGAATATATATATATATATATATATATATATATATATATATATATATATTCATTTTAGCTATCGTGAATTATTTATTTATTTATTTGGATATTGTATTTTTAATATGCTTGAAACAGTAGTAGAAAAGTATTTATCAATTTTATAGTCTTGTTTTTTGTTTTTAGATGAAACCACCAATGACAACATCTGGAGAGCTTAAATTTGCTGACACAAAATCGAAAAATTTTAAGAACTACCTCTTCGAATTTAGTCAAGCGAAACTTTATTGTTACAAAGATAGAGTGTGCGCGAATGTATTGTACGAATGGAAAGTAGAAGATATTATTTGGTATTTGGGTCACGAGCCAAAGCGAAATCCACAGACGGGGTAAATGTCTCCCTTTTCTGAATGTATAACCAATTTCCTTTAGAATTGTTGAAAGTATACATGTATTTCTTATTGCAGATGGTCTATAACATTCATAGCTAAAAATAAAAAACCAACGAGGTAATGTCAATAGTTCTTTTATGTTAATCAAATATTTTAAAAATAAATTGATCGTTAAATTTGTTATACATGATAGACTATACTAATATCAGAAGGTGTTTTTAAAAATTTGATTTCAGGTGTAAAGAAAGTCCGTATTTTGGAAACACTTTGGCAGGATCGTTAAAAGAGGAACAACACAAATGGGTAGCAGCTATGGTCTTTGGAGAATATCAGCTAAATATTCGACCTCCCTCAGTCAATCTCATGGATCCATGAACGATTAACTTATATTCTTAAATTACGTTACTTAGTGCCTTTGAAATTTATAGCAATTATTTTTGTATCATGTATAAATTTTCTCATCATAAATTCAGTGCCTGTGCTTGCCTTAATGTGAAAGACGACGATTTTGAATATTTCTACGTAATTTATGTATCTACATCGTAATAAATAAATGAATATAGTGCCGAAGTGTATTCCAGCATTCCGAAAATAGAAATGTTCTAATCGAGTGAATTGAAATAATTTAAAGTGTGTTGTACATTTACAAAGAACTTCATAAAACACTTTTATACGTATTGTACTTTATACAAATATTGCCAATTGTGTAATATAACGAAATTAATTTTACGAATGTAATTTTAATATTTGTATTTTGAAATAAGTAGAATGAATCTCCACTTATAAGATATTAATATTTGTAACCTAAGGTGTATAAAAATATCTGGAATAAAAATTACTATTTTTAATTATTATCAAACAAAATTTTGTCACAAAAGTCAAAGATAAACATTTCTTTATCAATTGCAGGTGTTTTAAGTGTTGTTTAAGTTATGATCATGGTTAACAGCATTCAAAAATTCGATTCGATCAATCGACTTTTAGGCATGTACCGTGTGGATCACCCGTAGGATAGTTTCCGGAACTAATTTATATTGTCTTTAATGCACGCTGATGCTCTCTGTCTACCGCCCAAATTTGTCTGTCTTTGTCGTACTCTGTTGCTCTTCTTGTCTACCGTGCATATATGTCTGTCCTTGTCGCACGTTGTTGCTCTCCTTGTCTTTCGCACATATATATCTGTCCTTGTCGCACGCTGTTGCTCTCCTTGTCTACCGCGCATGTATGTCTGTCCTTGTCGCACGCTAGTGCTCTCCTTGTCTAATGACGCTAGACAAGGAAAGCAACAGTGTGCGACAAGGACACCTATCGATCTATTGAAAAAAAAATTCAACTTTTTACACACACGTTTTTCCAGGACAAAACACACATAGAATGAAAGCCGGAAGCCTAATTTTAAGGATGCATATAAAAAAGTTCGCAAATTATTCCTCTTAATTAGGTTTTTTTCGTAATTAGTGTGAACTTTCAAATGGACATGGTGGCGCGATCTAGCGGTAAGTCAGTGGTACTAATTATTTACAAAAATACTTATTTCTGCATTTTATGGGTCAAATGGGGTATGAAAAGAAAGCTAAGGCTCTAATTAGGGTAATACAATCACAAAAGTTCACAATTCATTTCGCTAAATTAGGTTTTATCGCAAATGAAAATTTCTCTGTTTTACGGGGTAAGAAACACTAGCGCCGCGTTGTGGCAGACCGGTGGAACTAAACGGTCGGTAACCATATGAGAAGAATAATTAATTTTAATTTTTCACGCCACAAATTTGCACACTACGAGCATATATTTCAAAGATAATGTAATTAATTACGTTCGCAAATAAATCTGAATCAAATGTTCACTATAGTTTGCGCGAAATTATGCACTCACTACTGGCACTACTACTAACATAAACGAAATTGAAACATTCTTTATGCACGCAAACTATACTTAAACAAAACATAAAACGCAAGCTTAGGCTTTCTACACTCGAAGATGCAATCATAAGAGTTCAGAAATGATTTCTCTTGATTAATTTCTTCTCGTAATTTGTGGAAAAATTCCCATTTTAAAGCGACAGCGGCGCCATCTATTAGTTACCTAATGGTACTAAAAAAAGAATTTCCTGCTTTTAGTACTACCTACTGATCAATAGATGGCACCACCATTGCTTTGAAAACTTCAGTTTTTCCACAAATTACGAGAAGAAATTAATTAAGAGGAATCGTTGCGTCTTCGAGTATAGTTTGCGTGCATAAAGAATGTTTCAATTTCGTTTATGTTAGTAGTAGTGCCAGTAGTGAGTGCATAATTTCGCGCAAACTGTAGTGAACATTTGATTCAGATTTATTTGCGAACGTAATTGATTACATTATCTTTGAAATATATGCTCGTAGTGTGCAAATTTGTGGCGTGAAAAATTAAAATTAATTATTCTTCTCATATGGTTACCGACCGTTTAGTTCCACCGGTCTGCCACAACGCGGCGCTAGTGTTTCTTACCCCGTAAAACAGAGAAATTTTCATTTGCGATAAAACCTAATTTAGCGAAATGAATTGTGAACTTTTGTGATTGTATTACCCTAATTAGAGCCTTAGCTTTCTTTTCATACCCCATTTGACCCATAAAATGCAGAAATAAGTATTTTTGTAAATAATTAGTACCACTGACTTACCGCTAGATCGCGCCACCATGTCCATTTTATGAGAGTTCACACTAATTACGAAAAAAACCTAATTAAGAGGAATAATTTGCGAACTTTTTTATATGCATCCTTAAAATTAGGCTCCCCGCTTTCATTCTGTGTGTGTTTTGTCCTGGAAAAACGTTTGTGTAAAAAGTTGAATTTTTGTTTCAATAGATCGATAGGTGTCCTTGTCGCACACTGTTGCTTTCCTTGTCTAGCGTCATTAGACAAGGAGAGCACTAGCGTGCGACAAGAACAGATATATTTACGCCTAGACAAGGAGAGTGTCAGTGTGCAACAAGGACAATTATATAAATTAGTTCCACCGTGTCATCGCTACGCCACGCTAGTATTTTAATGCCTTTAGCGACTGGCACATCCAGTCTTTTCTTAGTATGCCAGTTCCATAGACGAATATTATAAATTATTGAGTTATTACAGTTAAATTCGGTAAGAATATATTTAATTTTATACAGAATATAAAAATAATAATATATCAAATTTTATAATTTGTTTTGCTTTGGGGATTACAAGAGAAATGATTGTAATTATAGAAGATAAGAAACTATTTTTTTTAATAGAAAGAATCATTTATGGTGATTCACTTGATTGCTATTTTATGTCTAAACAAATTCAAATATGTTTCATTGCGTTTATGGTACCTTTTAATAATAGTTATCAGACATGCGCAGATCTGACCTAATTTCTTTGAAAAAGAAATGTAATAAGAAACTGTCAGTGTGTAACATTGCCGTTGGCACGTTTGCCAAGTTTGGTATTATATTCCATTTAGAAAAACTGAAAATTGAGAAACTGCAATTCATTCTAACATCTTGGAATATCTCTACTATTCGTTTGACGTAGAGAGATCGACAAGTACGTTGTACGTTGTAACAAATAGTTACGTGTCCGGAATTTCTGTCGGAATTAATTATAGTATTAATCATACGATAATCATTTCCAACATTTCGAAATACATTACTCATCTTACTGTTAGAGGTAAATCTAACAAAATATCAACAATTATGTGCAGTTTACATCTTGGACCTGGTAAGTGAATTACACTGTGTACTTTTTAGATTTGTGTATTTAATAAAACATGAATAAAATTTCCAATAATTGCTATTATATTTTTCTCCCTCAAACAGCTGTTTTTTTTATAAATGTCTAAATTATTAATTAAACATTTTATTTTATGTATCTTTTTGTAACAATTATAAATCAATAGTATTCTCAAGTTATATTTATGTAGGTTTAGTCTAGAGATTTTTTTAAAGGCAGTGATTTTGTAGACTACAGTTTTATTATTATTACAAGAAATTAAGATATTCTGATTTATGATTTTAATTCCAAAGTTATAAAAAACTTGAAACTGTAATTTACTTTTGTTTCTTATGATTAGATAGTTATATTGAATATTACTTGCAGATTCTCAGAAACCAGCAGAAGTAAAGGGACAAGTTCGTTTATATGGTATGAAATTTTGTCCTTTTACACACAGAATTCGATTAATACTTTCTTATAAAAACATTCCACATGATACTATTAATATCAACATTAGAAATAAACCAAAGTGGTATTTGGAGGTATGTCTCCATACATTCCACAATTTGTTATTTATTTAAAAACTACATTTTGAGTAGTGTCTGTTATATTATTACTACTATTACTTCTATTTATTTTACTTAGATTCATCCAGAGGGTAAGGTCCCAGCACTTGTTGATACTGATGATAAAGTAATTGTTGATTCATTAGTAATAGCAAATCATTTGGATGAAAAATATGCTCAGCCTCCTTTGTATCATGAAAAAACCAAAGATCGTGATTTAGAACTGTTGGATCACTATTCCAAGGTAAGAAAGTTTAATGTGCAAAGTTTTCTTTTTGCAAATGGTGTTAACAAAATAATAATTATTTGTTCTAACAATGATTTGTCTTCCAGCTTGTCAGTACTTTTTCAAACTGTATTCATGGTAATGATAGCAGACCACTCAGTGAAATTGTTGCTGAAATTTCATCTTTACTAGTAGAATTTGAAGAAGAGCTCAAGGCTCGTGGAACTGTATATTTTGGAGGTTTATAAATTATTTTCAGATTTCAGAAGTAAATAGTATAGAACGAAAAAATATTGATTCCAGTTTTCTTATTTTAGGAACACAGCCTGGTATGTTAGATATACTTATGTGGCCATGGGTTGAACGACGAAAATCTCTATCCCTTATTTATGATGAACCTACAAATTTTAATGATGGAAATTTCTCTCACTTAGTAAGTTTAAACATGTGTGAAAGAATAATTTTATTTCTTAAAATACGAACTAATTTGTTAAATCTGTTTTAGATGAAATGGATGCAAGAAATGAAGGCACAACCATTTGTACGGGAAAATGAATGTTCGTATGAAAAGTTTGCCCAATTAGTCAAAGATTTGAAAACGGGAAACGTTGATTTCGATAAACTTTAAATTAGAATATTTATATATATATATATATAATCTTTATATATAACATGCACTTGCGTGCATTATGTTGATACATAATAATTTAGGTTTTGAAAATAATTATACATAAATTTAAAATATCATAGCAATTATTTAATCAAATTTATCGTGATTAATCTCAAAACATTTCAACTAATGTTTGTTTATAAATATAAACAGTTATTATATACACATGCATGAAATTTTGAACTTTATAATTCATGCCTTCTACTATGACAATATATATTTAGAAGCCTACTTAAAACATCAGTACTGCCTTGTCAGATGTGCTGTGATAAACATAAATACACTGTTTAGACAAAACAACTTACATCTCTTGTTTATAATACTTCGTTAAAATACTTTTATTTTACATTTACACTCATTACTTTATTTTATACAAAGATTAAGTTCTTCCTTATGTAATATTTTTCATATTTGATTTTGATATGTAGAAAATGCATTTTAAAATACTTTGAAATTAAAACTCAAAGACTCCAGTGTATTCAATATTAACATGTATTTACTTCCGCATTACTAGTAGTAGGTACGTCTCAGGAAGACTGAATTTCGTCTATATTTATATGAGCAATAAATCGTAGTCTCATTTGCAAAGCAGGCCTTAATCTTCTTATAATACATTCCACTTCATTCTTCATCATATCCCCAACGAACATGTATTTTATATGATATCTGTGTAGTTAGTATTAAGAGAAACGTATTAACAATAAGAAAATAGTAGAAATACTTTATCGAACAATGATATAAAAATAAATTAATAAAATTAATAAAAGGATACAATAAATCACAAACTGGGTCCATATATTTTAAATGAGTCTGAAGTCGATCAACTTGTTCAAGCATTTCGTATAAACGAACTGTCAATTCTACAACGCAGTTCGGTCTTTCAGCATTAAATCTCGCTAAAGTAGGACCAATTAAATGACAAGCATATATCAATTGTTCTTCGCTATTTACAACTGGCTGAAGCTTCTCTTTAATAAATCTAAATAAAATTAGATTTAAATAAGTTATACTATAATTATTATAGAAATTGTATAGTACCATGTTCAAAATTTAAACTTACTGAGGCATAGTAGTTATTTGCCCAACACCAGCATGATGCCACACAGAATGTGCTAATGCCAGCATATAACTGAATTTATTTTCCAACAAACTGTTGTGCGTGTTATTAAAATTAAATATTTGAAATGGAGTTAAATTACTATATTGCCAATTGGCTAAACCTGGACTATTAATGGTTTCTACTAATCGGTCATGAAGTGCCGACCAATAACATTCGGGTAAAGCGGCTAACAACAAACCCACGCAATTTATCCATAGATGAATTTCATCTGAAGGTATCACTGTGTACCTAATAAGCTCAAAATTAAAAGAAGAACTTAAATATAAAATATTTAAATTTATTGTATCTTACCCTTTTGCAACTACATCTAATAATGAATTGGCAACTATATTTGGAGCAACAGGGACAGCCATAAGTTCCACGCATGTAACATACAATGCATGTGCAGCAGGGTTGGGAAATTCATTAAACCTCCAGTCCGTAGCAGGAAAATGAGCTGTACCTGACATTGCTGAAAATCAAGTAATAATTAATAATTATAAAAATACTACTTAATAAGGTCACTTACTTTCTACAATTCTCCGTACTAAACGAATATAATAATCCAATTCTGGCATCCATGTGACAACATCATCAGAAGATCGAGTCATATACATTTGATAAGCTTCTGAGAGTGCCCATCCTGGTGCTCTAATTTCTCTTAAGGAACCCAAGACAGCTGATACTAAACGTCGTTTCAAAGGCGGTCTGTCTCTTAATTTACGTTCGTAATAATGTAATGTATTATAAAGATACGTAACAGGTCGATCTAAAAAAAAAAAAAAAAAAAAAATGAAACCAAGATATAAATATATGGATTGCCCTACTACTTATAAGAGGGTATATACACAAACCGTGAAATTTATATAAACATCCCAAATGTTCTAACAGTGTTTCTAAACTTTTTGACACAGCTGGAATTTCCAAGTATCTATGTACAACGATATCGAAAACTGGTAAAAATCGTAAGCATACGTTTCCAAAATAAACAGGTAAACTTTGATATTGACTAGGCCCTCCGCTAGTTTGTTCCATGATACCTTCTGGAGCAAATTTCTCTGGGAACTTTCTATGAAAGGCAAGATGCTTTTCATGCCAATTCGATTGTTTCCAATGCTCCGGAGAATTTTCTTTTACAAACTCCTGCGCTCTGTTCCTAAATTCAATAGCTTTTAATAACAGTAGCTGAATTATAAAAAAGCATACTTGAGCGTCACTGCCTTCGTGAGTCCTCAATACTAGGCAGAGAATTAATCTGTCAATAGTTACAATGTTGTATTTCCACATCATATCGTTAACTGTATCTACACATTTATTAACATGTTGCCCACCCACGCTGTTAGCAAATTCAAATACAAGATAATCACAGAATTTTCGAAGATGAGCTGACAAAGCTCGAGCTCCGATTCTTTCTAAGATTTTGTATGCGATCGGACTAATTCGATCAGTCTCAAAAATGATCTTCCACAAAAGACATAAAAATAAAGGTGATGTACCAGGTACAGAAAAGTGTGCTATTATGTCATTTTCATTGCTCATAGAAGCCCAATTTCGATATTCTTCTTCTACCGCTTTCTTAATCTGTTGTTTGTTTTCTTTTGGCACGCTATTTTGTTGGAAAAATTCGCTCAATACTGGAGGGAAACATTGAAGAGTATGATTGGCCCACGAATGTGGTGTATTTTGCATGATTGTATTCAACAATTCCTTGCACCATGTTCCACTGTGACTATCCGATCCTGTTCCAGTAACGTGCATAGAACGTGCCAGTGTCAACACTAAAGCTCTATTTAATTCCTCAGATTCTGCCGAAACTAAAGTTTTGGGCTCCGATAAAAATCGAGATAATTGTGGTTGCACTTCAGCTGATCCCAATCCAGTGATTAAACGAAGAGCTGTGCTTTCCACGCATAAATGTAGTTGGGTTTGATTAGTTTGAGGCACAGCTGCAAGACTATGTAAGTGAGACAAAAGTTGCACTCTATAATGTGGTTGTATGTGGTGCATCCTATAACTAAACATTTCTAAAAGAGTATACAATGTTCCCCATGCGTGAGACTTAAAAACTGTTGGTAGCAATTGACTAATAAAACCTTTGATACCAAGGCTTTCAATCTCGGTGTACACTAATAATCTACTGTAAGTTTCAACCAGCGCCGGTGCCAATGCCATGTTACTTTTAGATTGTGCTGACTTAATAACGTGACTAACAATGCTATGTATTAAACTCATTTTGGAATGAACAGTTAACGAATCCAAGATTGACATTGATAATGGCGTTGTCGGTCCACTTGCAAGAGCTGCGTTATTTTGCAACGTCTGCATCGGCTGTTGCTGCTGACCTTTTTGAGTACCAAGTATAGTATCTACTAAAGCAGCCATTGGTCTACCAAAATACTCTTGATTTGTAGAATATGCATTACACAGCAAAGCAATACGATAGTCAGATCCCATACAAAGAGAAGTATTTGGCATAACTAAATGTTGTAAAAATTCATGGTGAAGTTTCAAAGTATGTGGTATTGGTCTGTGGATATTTGAATGTTCAGACTGAGCTTTCTTTAGCAAATGTATCCATATACATGTAATAGCCATTTGATGTGTGCATAATGCTTGAGTGTAATCCGGAACCGGTAAGGGTTCCTTCTCTGGATATAGAAGATCGTATAATTTTAATACTGGCAAGAAGTTTGATAATGGATTTCTCTGAATACTTCCAGAAATGAATTGCAATAAAACCCACATTAAGTGATCCCTTCCCTTTCTCAAATCTCTTCCTGCTAATTTATCGTGTATTGCCATTACGATACTCGGGAAACAGGCGTACGAAAAAAGTACAAAATATATAAGCTGCGATGAAAGATGCAACCATACGTAATGATTTGCAACAGTCCCATCGGTTCCTTCTGCTGGTAATGTTTCATTTTCTGCACGTTCCATAGCAAGAATTACAAGTTCTACTAATTGCTCTTCCAAAGCTATACATCGTTGTTTTTGCTGCAATAGAAGCATAAAATTATTATTGTTCATATTATTATTATCATTTTTTCATTATTTTTTTTTATTATTAAACATACTTGTTTCTGTAAACCGAGCATTGAACACACCATATCCCTACTATAAGGTTGTTCTAATACATATCTAAGCAATTCAGTTTGGGGTTTAAGTAAATCTTCATCATAAGGCAAATTTCCTTTTAATGAAAATTTTAATGTTGTTGTATCAAGTACCCAAGGATTGATCAAATCCGCATATCCAGTATGTTCCACTACAGGTAACATTTTTGAATGTCCAACTATAGATACCATTTGCGCGGTATTGCGGAAACTTTCAACAAAATTTGAAAGCAATTTCGCTAATTTCTAAAAAATTAAATTAAATAAATATTATGTATTATTAAATTATACATTAAAGAAGTATGATAAATTCTATCTTTGAAATAACATACCCAGTGTGGCCAATGTTTACCATCAGGATAAGCCTTTTGAATTTCAGTTACAATAAAATAGCCCGGTAATAAACAAGCATTTCTATCAAAAATATATTCAATTACATTTTCTAAAGCTTTTAACTGAGATTGAACAGATGCATCTAATCTTGATGGAATCGTTTGGGCTTTTTCTTTGCATCCCTGCAATCAGCACTTATTAATTTTAACTTCTACAAATTTGAAATTTGTTTCTTTGATAATTACCTTCATTATCTCTCTAACACCCTTGTAATCAACTCCCCCAATGATGTGTCGAACAAGAACAAAACATTCTACCCAAAAGTCTTCTGACTGATATTGAAGTTTATCAGAATTTAATATACATTCACATACAAGTCTGAAATCATATGTATTTTATACATTTCATGAATAATACTTTATTCCCAAATTGAGCTACCTTGCTGGTAAAACATTAGATGCGACTAAATTTTCAAGTAATGACAGTAATAATTGTAATCTCTTATGGTTAGTCATTGCCGCTGCCAAAAATATAAACTGTTTTACTGCACTTTCTTGCTGTTCTTTGTTCAAGTTTGACATAGCAGATGACAATTCTGTTTGCCATGTTGCTATTTTTTCGCTCTCGCTGTTTGGCTGATGTACCAACACACAACTGAAAGCTTCTTCTACAGCTTCTACTTTCTGTAATAATTTTGCGAAGTGACAAAAATTAAAACACGTTGTTAAAATATGTATTTTTAAAAAATTGAAAGTAACTATGAAAAAAGAAAGGAACTATGGAAATAATACAACTGTTATTTATTATATATTTATTAACTTAAATTTTTTATAATTATAATAATTATGACAAATAAATATCATTTTTAAAAAATTATCTAAAAGTATATAAATACTTAAATAAATGTTCATTTAATCCGAAATAAATGTAAATACGTATACCACAAAAAAATTGAACCTTAACCTTAACCTTAACGCTAATATTTAAATTATTGTAAAATAGCAATTACAAATGACAGATAAAATAAAGTATAACGTAAAATGTATACATTAATTATATAAGCATAATGCACACTTACTAAAATATCATTTACAATGATTGTGATTTGATTTTCACTGCTCATCTTTTTGGTTAAACGATTTCAAGTTTCGATAGAACAAAAGTTATAAATTAACATACAATAACATCATATTTACGTGTTTCATAACTTCCCTTCAATATCCAATGTAATAACAGATCAGATCATATATACAATTTACTATTCTGTTTACGTTTGTACAAGAATGTTGAATGAAAAAAAGGAAGAGTGATCAATGATCAGTAGCGTGCAACACGTAAGGTGTCGCTGTAATAGAAATTAATATCAAATATAAATCGGAAGATGACGCTGTTGGTAATTCGTAACGAGCAAATTTTGTTCAAATTTTTCACCGTTAGTGTTTCGATGAAGCTTGCTTTGAAAAACGTATATAAGTTACTGTTTGACAAAACACATTTCGATAAGTTCTTATACATTCATAAATTTGCTTCAGATACTTTCTTCACTTGGGACAGATGTCCCATGATTATTGAAAAAAGAGAAAGAAATCGTATCTTATTATATAACCTACATACAATCGGAAGATTGAAGCAAAGTAGATATGTTCTCAGCGAAGTCTAATGTGAAATCAACGTTACTTTACGGGCCAGCTGAATTGAGTAAATCTTTTATGTTTGAGGTAAATCGAGATTAGATAATTAAACAGACTTACGACATTAATATTTCATATGCAATTTCAAAGATAATTCATTTGAAATAAATAATAGAATTTAGGTTCCAGATAGAAATTGAAGATCAGGAAAAGTATGCGATATAGATATGATATAAAATAAGATCTTTAATTTGTTTTTTCAGATAGATCAAAACAATAGATACAAGAAGTTATTTGTTCGTTAAATTGTACTAAGTTATTATTAAATTATTAATTATAATTTAATAATGTTAAAATATTAATGTAATTTTATGTACGTACAAATTAATATAATTGCATATGTATTATAATTAAATATAATTATAATATATATATATACATATACAAATTAATATTAATATTAATATTATAATGACATTAAGAGTTCATAAAAAACGTTACATTAAGAATTGAATTATATTTGAAATAGATAAGTTCCCGATTGAAGAAGTGATGGTGACATCGATGATTAATTAACAAAACAGAATTTAGTTAGCAAAATAGTACTACGCATAAGGTCTGGAAAGTAACACCCAGAAACATGATAACATTAACGCAGTCTGTGGCCAAATCTCAAGTATTATTAGCGTGTAGTAATATTCGCGTTAAGAACTGCGCGATCAGCGACTCGTTATGGATCTCCCGTTTTATCAGAAATGATACTGGATTTTTCCGGAATTCGATTTTTCTTCGTAGGCAGCAATTTACTGGGCCGAGGAAGGACGTTGCGTCGTTTACATTACACCAGCCCCGTTGGAGGAACTGCCAGCAGCCTGCCATGATAGAAGTAATCCAGCACCCATCGCTTTCAAGCTGATGAGATTTATGTAAGCGGAACACTTTTCCTGCGGCGCTTCTGCACGTGCATCGGCCTTCGGGATTCGTTTCTAAAAAGAGCGCCAGATTTATATCCATTTAACTAAACTAAATCGCTTATTTTGAAATCGTTCGCTTCGCCCGAGGTTCCAGTCTCGAATGCCAGTCAATATATTGCGTACTTGCCGCGTTCTACGACGCAGAAGAATTTATTGTCCCTTTTCGATCCTCTACGAAAAGAGATCACGCTGTTTCTTTCATTTGTTACAATCATTTCCAATTGATTGACTGAACTGATTATAAAGGTATTTGAACGCTCGAATTTCATTTGAACACTGTGACGAGACGTAATTAATTATCTTGATTATGCATATTGGTAAAATTTGAAAATTATTAAATGTTGGAAATAATTAAATAATGTTAAATAATGATAATTGGCTGTTTATAAATATCTATGTGACTTGTGAATATTACATTAAATTTACAGATTGGTTTCAAATTTTACCAATAGAATTGTGACAGCTGCATCCCATAACATCCCAAATCTCAAGTTAAAACACCCAGTATATTGATAATGGCTTTCCAGAAGTATTCCAAATACTTTCAAGAGCCATTAATTGTTGGATTCATACCGAAGGACTCGTGCCGTAATTTTACGCCATGGAATAATATGTAGAACGGACGATTTTGAATTCGAGAGATTTGTTCAATGTACCGGAAGCGATCGATCAAGGAACATTAGTTATTTTACATGTCACACGCGACAGGTATTGACATTCTACGTGCATGAACATATGCGTTGTTTACAAGCGATCGTATTTTCAGGAGAGGCTTGTGTTAAATGCGCATAGATCATGCCAGAGAACGTTATTCATTCTCGGCTGTAGCAAACAGCAACGAAGTATGTATATATGCAGTTTATTACTACACAAAGAACTTTGATTCATCGTTGAATAAATTTGCTCGAGACTATCGCCTGTAATAACAAACGCTTTTCTTTTTTTTATTTATTTTTATTAATTGTTTAGCCAGGAAACGATACTTTTTCGCCAAAAAGAAATTAACGAAAGAATTCTTAGTTGTTTGTATCAACTCACACAGAGATTTAGGAATAAATAACATGTCGAAGATGAGACACGTGAAAAATGATCGATATCGTTTTTGTTCTTTTTAGCAGTCAGTTTTAATTACGCTTATAAAGCTAATACTTTGTGGATAAAACAAGTCAGATTGGAAAGGTTTATTCTTCCCGTTGGATAAAGAACAGAGTTCGCAATTTTTATACGCGATTCATCGTGGCACCAGAAGCAGAAGTAAAATAAACGATCGGGTCGGAATCGTCGCAAATCAACTGGCTCCTTCTTTTACGATTTATTTTTCAAAGCTAAAATTTCGTCTTTCGCTTGAGGATTCGCTGAACGTGCTTTCTGGTGAAACGAAACTCTCCTTTCTAACTACGTCTATTCACTTTGCTTTGTACTTTTCGCATAATGTAGGTTACAATTCATCTCTTTATCTTATTTTTTGTTTCTTTTTCCTTTTGTTGATTCTTTATTTACGATTATAATTACACGATGATAATTATAAAAGATAAAATCATTGAAATTTAAAAAATTGATAAATAATTTTCTAATTAAATTATATTACGTTTTAGAGCTTGATATAAATCAATTGAAACTATCACTAACAATAATTTTTATCAAATAATCGTTAATTATTGATGACACAGTATTTATCTTCGCTTATTTAATTATAAGTGATAATTTAAATACATAACAATATGATTAACTATTGAATAATTCGAGTAATTTCGATTTAGTCTTTCGTTCGAGTGTATAGATTTAGAATCGAGTGATTCTACGTTAGATTTACAAATACGATAACGCTTTCACTTCTGGAAACCAAGTTTATTGATTTTTAAACAGGTTCATACAGAAGCAGTATACAGAACGCTATTTTACGTTTATTACCAACATCAATTTAGGCTCATGGGATCTTTGCGTTGCTTATTTATTTTGTAGTTATTAGTCATTCACGATGCCAAATTTTGTCAATAAATAAGTATATCCAAATGGTTTTAGTAATCATAAGTAATCACGGTTTCAGATTTTTCTCTCAGGTAACTGTTACTTATGTTACAAAGGAATAAATTATTATTTCCCAAAAATAACGAACAACTTTGGTATTTTCTAGAAATAAATTTTATTCAAAAAGGAATATAATTTGTAGAGCTTAATTAATGAAAAATAAGGCGCAAAACTTAATGATAACTAGCAATGTTAGAAATATAATATACAATACATATAGAAATACAATAGAATATAATAGTAAATTGTAATTCTAATAACGCAATAATGATATAGTATATCATAAAGATGATATAATATATATGATAATTTAATAAAAGAAAGAAAGAAATTCCATTGGAACATAACTACTATGAATGAACTGCGAGTCATCCTGTAATAAGATTGCAAAGTGTATGGTGTACAGTGAATTTACTTTTGATTACGA
The DNA here is from genome assembly GCA_036937485.2 of Tetragonisca angustula. Taxonomy (NCBI): domain Eukaryota; kingdom Metazoa; phylum Arthropoda; class Insecta; order Hymenoptera; family Apidae; genus Tetragonisca; species Tetragonisca angustula. Next base: position 2,212,679 of record JAWNGG020000004.1, on the reverse strand, counting down.
AATCGAACGCAAAACAATCACGAGGAAATTTATACCTCAGGTACTTGGCTGACTATGAGGCTCTCGTAAATCGACTTGTCGAGCTGCACACCTTCGTCAGTTTGCCTTCTGTGCTTTTGATCGACGACTTCGACGCTTATACCACCAACTATAAAGAAAGTGAGGTGTCGCAAGATGTACACTTTGCCAGAACGTGTTCACTAATTTTCGACACAATGAATTCTTGCGCGCGAATCCTGAAGACCGACGTAAGTAAAGATATACACTGCTAGCTATAAGCATTAAGACATCATTACATTTACCAAAAATTTTGTGAAAAACTACAGTTATAGAGATTTACTGAAAATTTTATTTACCTTTGATGAATTATTATGACAGATGTAATGCAGCGATAGATTTATAATAAAATAATTACAAAATGAAAACAGTAGAAAATATTTAATGCTTATGGTTAGCGATATAATTCTATTAAATAAATAAATGCAAAATAAGAAATACATCGAAGAGAAAAGAAGAGAAACATTTGTCTATATTTGTTTCAGGTATATGTATGCGCCTGGTCCTTTTCCGCGATGAAAGATATTTGCCCATACACGATATACTTTACCAACATTTGGAATGTGACAAACGAAGAAGAAAGTAAAACGATACTGGTACAAAAATACACGCAAACCGTTCCTACCGAGCAGTGTCCAATTTATAGATACTGTAAACTTGAAGATGGAACGAGGGTGTTAAAACAAATTTTGTATGAAGCTGCGGAGGATCAATCTTAGAAGTTCATTTTAGAATCACAGTTTTCGGAGTACAGTGCTTTCGGGAAGGATATTTTCAAATGTAAATGGAGTTAGTAGGATAGAAGAAACAATATTACAAGAGCTTCGATTATTTTAATATATCGAAATGATGCATCGAAAAACATTTGTATTTTTCACATATCGTTTAGTATTTCATTTACATTCCTTTCTATATGAAAATTTTTAATTCACCTAATCAACAGTTGATTTATTATTTATTACTTATTCATATAATCAAAAGTTCCAACAGAATATTTAATTTTTCTAATTGTTATGTATATCTAATAAAATATATTGTTCTTTATCATTTAGAAAGTATCAAAGCATTCCAGTAATGTTCAGTGATATTTTCTATAAATGAAATATTCCAAGAAGGCAATGAAATTGATAATTCACGCATCAAGCTTAGTTCACGTGACACTAAAAAAATCTAACACTACGTCCTTGAAACACGTTAAAGTTCAAAGATCGCTTGCAGGCATTGATTTCATACCTACAACAAAGTGACTCGAGCAATTTCAACAGAAAATTACATTTGCATAGAAGATACGCACAATGCCATAACCAGCGCTAGTTTGGTTCTTCTCAAAATCTGTCTATTAAACTTCCAGAGTCGCATCTCTGCATTATAATAGATACACTGAAAATATATAAAATATGCTTCAAATGAAATTCTTCAATTTAATATTATCTCTGTCAATTGCACACAATTAGTTATATAAAAATTGTTCTTGCAGGGAGTTGATGAAAATATTAATTTCTTCAGATTGCATCCAGTTCCCAAATAGATAGGAACGACAGTGTACGTTGTAACTATTTTTTCAACACTATCATCGGTGCAAGAAAATGTAAAAAAAAAGGAACCAATGGAATTCAATTAAAAGCTAACGGACGACTTTCTTTATATTATTCTTCGCCAATATAGAAACGACATAACAAACGACAGTAACAGTGACAGTGAAGAAAGATAAGTGCAGAGGGGGGAGGGGGGGGTTGGACGTTGGCGTCCTATTGTCTGGTTCTTCTGGTCGGCCAGGTCGAGAGCCGAGGTCTTGGGAAGAGTCCCCATATAGACTGAACCGACCACTTGTTCCAATCGGCCCGAAACAATCTGAAACTGACAGGACTATGGACCTGCCGTGAACTTCTCGCAATGTGGTAATAAATGGAAACTTGGAGGCACCGTAAACTCACCGCCAACGGGAACATGTTACAAAATAAATAGAATGTCAATGTATGGTCCAACTGTAACTAATTTTACTACGATCCTCGAATTTTTCTTTTTAATTTCGCTTCACTTGGAACGAGTATAACAAGACACTTCAAGGAGAATACAAGGAAAGATATTGAATAGAAGTTGACTATAAATTGAGGTATTGACACGTTTGAGGAAGTGATTTGATCTGGATTGATTTCAAGCTGATTGTTATCAATTTATCGAAATTATTGAAAAGCAGAGCTACTTCTTTATTACAGCAGCAAGAATCCAAAAGATTCAGCAGGGTTGATCAGTTACAGATTACAACAAGAAAAATATATACATGCCTGCATGAACAGAGAGTGGAAGAGAGAAAGAGAGAGAGAGAGAGAGAGAGAGAGAGAGAGAGAGAGAAGAGGATAATTACGGAGGAGAAAATTACAGGGTGACTTATACCAGCAGAAGTTTACAGATCGCGAATGAACCGGCTCTTGGTGGATTCAGGATCAGCAAGACAACGGTAAACCACCGTCGTTGGTCTGTTGTGATGAAGAGCAAAAAAGAGACAAAAGAAGAGGTAGAGAAGAGACGAGTAACGAGAAGAAAGAGGGAGAAGAGGAAAGGTGGGAAAAGGAGAGGGAGAAAAAGCGAGAAAGAAGATCGCATACCTGAGTGAACAGGTGTGCCAGAGTGGACGACGAGTGAGTTGCTGTCCAGCCGACGGCAGCTTGGCCAATGAGCAGCCTGTTAAGTCCCTTCGTGCACGAGGAACAGGGACGCAATCACTTCGCCGATTTTAGAATTCGTGACCGCTTGAAATTCCACCAAGGAAAGTAAAATCCTGCAACTATTAAAGGCCGGTTGTCTTCCACCAGAGATCGTAAAGTTCATAAATTCGCAAGATTAGTATTACTCGTTACATTCTGTTCTTGAATATCAAAAGTCAAATTTGAAAAGTTCCAGGAGTGAGAGAACGAAGCATAGTCGTAGATTCAGATTATAGCTCTTGAGCGTACTTGCTTAAGTCAGGTTTGAGAGGTTCATAAAATTTTATAGTTATTGTCTTCAGTTATTCATATTTGAAATCGACAGTCAGTGGATGATTTATTTGAATTATGAGTGACAGGTAATGTCTGAAAAGCAGACAGCAAGTGTAAAACCATTTTTGTCTCCTTGGTTCTCTCAGACACGGCAGTATAATTGCACTCACGATCCTCGTCACTTTCTCCTGGACCGACGCGACCGCATTCAAATATACTAACAGCTACTTTGAATGCATCCATGAATTCAGTGATTAACTACGTCTTTTCTTTCTTGTTAATGTCTCGAATTAAATTCACTTTTGCCCATGAATATTTAGAATATTTTCTGGCAATGAACTCTATTTCGTAATCCGATATTTAGTCAGATTATTATTTGCATCGTTGTAATCGTGACTGAGTTGTCAGTGTATGATTGACTTAAGAAGGAATTAAGAATAAAGGAGGAAATAACAAGCGTTATTTTTCTTGCCAGTTATTCCTTCAGAAGGAGGAGGCAACTACGACACGAAACAGTTAGTAAAGTTGTTCAAAGATAGTTAATAGCGAACCATACGAGAAAATTACACCCACGGGTACGTATGTAGGTAGCTGAGCAATAGCGAGTTATTATCTCGCTCACTACGCCTACCAGTGGAACGAGTTCAATCGAAGAGTTCGATCGTTCTGGCTGATTAACCATCATTGTGTTTGCTTGACTCAAGCAGGTGTCTCGAAGATAGATATTGCTTGCACGCGACAATGTTAGGAATTATTGATGGAACGACCGGCGTACGAACGTACCGGGCAGGTTTAAATCTGAATTACTTAGAGCTTAATCTCTCCTGCCTACCTAATGTATAATTTTATGCTGTATTTACGAGCGTAGGTCACAAATAAACTACGTATTCACTTGTTTGTTACGTTAAATGTTAATAGAGTGAACTCTTTCGATAAATATTTCAAAATTAACTTTCAACATAGATATTTCGAAATAGATTGAGCTTTACTGTTTTTGTACTTTAATTTTTCTTATTCGTAGATCTGTTGTTAAAATCATAATGAAGGATTCATAATTAAGAAAAGTTGTGGAAGAAGAATGCTGAGAGCTTTACATCCTGGATATGTTTGGAACGTATGCATATAATATGGAGAAAATATAAACATTCAGAGAGCAGTACTTTATAAAAATATAAAATTGTGTAAACATTTGCAGTCTGTTGACAACAGACTGCAAAGAATAATCACGAAAGACAATACATTTCATTATTCCATTGAAAGGATGCAGAGAACATTGTTCCATTGATTCCAGATGTTCCCTTGCGGAACTGGAAAGGACACTGGAAAGGGATGATGGAAGCGCGAACTGCAGGCACGAAAGGAATAAATCAGGCCTCCGATTGAAATTTAATGAGGAACGTGGATGGCCACAGGTGTGCGTCCACTTCTAAACGCACGATCCGCCTGCACCCTCTTGCACCCTTCTGCCGGCCGGCCGGTCGCTGTTAAAAGCTACATTCCATCGACCAAACAACCAGTTCTGAATCGGTTTCGAATTCTCGATGGCTCATGAATCTTCGATCAGCACGGGGCTACACGCATACCTGGAAGTATGTATCGAAGAAAGCGAAATGACCGTCGTGATTTGCTTTATTCGCGTCGACGAGAGTGCATAACGTAATCGGATGTATCGTGTTGCGGTACATTGCTCCTGTAACAGGGGAAATTGCTTTTGAAATTGAAACTCTCTTTAAACAGATAATCGATTGATATATGTATGTATATATATGTGTGTGTGTGTGTGTGTATATATATATATATATATATATATATATATATATATATACACACATATATATAAGTGATTTGGATTTTTATCAAATTTACACGTGCGCCGTGTGTTTTGATTATATTACAAACGAGATACTATACGAAATTAGTTTATTTCTGTTATCTGCATCAGACAGTGAAGTAGCATCAAGAAGGAGTACCGATACGAAAAGCTGCTGATCAGATAAGAAAGCGAGATAAAAATAGAAGTTGCATAAATGATTCTTTATAACTAAAGAAATGCAAGCAGCACTGGTAAATTAATTTTTATTGCAAAACTAAATTTTTATTATATAACTAAGTTTTCGATATATCACCCCAGTGCAAGGAATTTTTCACTCAATTTTTAATATGTTTCTTTTAAAAAGCTTTCACACAGCAGAGTTATTTCATTGGAAAGAAAGTAAAATTGGAGAACCAAAACCGCTCTAATCACAAAAAAATCTAAACGCAACCTCTTTACTGTTCATAAATCTCACTGGAATAATCCTTCGAACAATACATCTGTTTTACTTTTTTGAAACGTAAGTCGCATGCACTCAGGAAGAGATGATATCCATTCAGGTAAAAGGAAGCTAAATAATGGAAACTGAATGGCCCTGGTCCTACGGACCCTTGAAATAGCGAATGATCTCGAACACGAGAAATCTTCGTCGCTCGTTTAACCATCGAAATTCTCCGATAGCGACGAAGAGGAGTGTAACACACAGGACTGCAACGGGGAGCTTGCCATCGGGCAGAGAGACAGGCTACTCCAGCAGGCGAGCAAGTGCCAGTTGCTCAGCGGCAGTTGCCACGGCTAGACATACATTTGCGTCCTTTCATCGAGGTCCTCCGTTTGTATGCAACTTACCCCCGGTCGCGTTTCTTACAAAAGGAATTTCAAGTATTTTTAAGTAACTATTGTAACATAAAGTGGCGAAAAGACAGTCCTGAAGAGAAACTAGAAAAGAAAGAAAAAGAAACGAAATCGTGGAAACGTTTTCAAAGGGAAAAGAAACGGCGAGCAAGAAAAAGAAACTTAGAGATCATGAAAAGGAGAATGCCATGTGCCAGGAACAGTGAGTGCGTGTGAGTGGCGTGCGTGTTACGTGCGTGTGCCGGACCAGTGGCTTCAGTCCTTCGACCCTCGAGGACGTACCACCAGCCGAGGACACGATGATGATCCCGATGATACAAGCTACCATCCTCCTGTCCCTCTTCGTTTATCTAAATGCCGCTCCGAACACCATCACTATGGCTAAGGTGGGTAATTGAACGTTGGTTGAAAGAGTTTAAAGAATTAAAAAAAAAAAAAAAAGAAAATAGAAAATTAGCGTAAACTGTTTTTGTATTATGGACGAGGATCGAGATTTAATTTCGTTTAACGAAAAAAAGCACGACTAAGTTGATTTTCATTTTCTCTTTAGTAATACTTCACACAAAGTATCTGCAAGTAATTTGAGAGAATATACACAATTAGGAAGTTTGATTTATAACACATTTTCGTGTGATAACGCTAGTAGCGATAGTACATTTGACGTGCATTGAGATGATAATACTATTAATCAATATTTAATTGACGTTAATAGTAATGTTATTAATGCGCGTACATTTAATACACATTAATAACAATGTTATCTTAATCCATCATCTTACAACACCCACTCCGAAAGTAATCAACAGAGTTATATATCCAGGAAACAAGATTCGTTTGTCATTTTGTCAGGTAAATTCCGTTGTTACAAAAGGAAAGGATCACAAAAATACAAACGGAGTTGAACGAGTTCAAACGTGCATGATCTCGTAATCGTTCCAATATATTTCGTGTAGGAGCGTGCAGGTGCAACTATTTACTAGAGGTGTTAGCCGGTTAAATGGTTCATTGTGTAGTTAAGAGGTATTCACTTGGCAATGGTTGGCTGTTGGTTAATTAGACACGGTTCGATAACTACAGATGAGAAGAGTGGTTTCAACTAACGAATGGAACGTTTCTTTCTTTTTTTTATACTTCGTTGCACGACAGAAAAATTATTAGCGCTTATACGAGCCGTTCCATGGCCTTTTAAGTATCCCGCCGTACGATGCATTTAGTCTTTTTGTTTGTACCAAGCAAAGAAGAAAGGTAAATAGCGGTAATATCCAACACTCGATTAGAGATCCGACGCTATAATTTCTTTTTTTTTTTTTCTTCTTCTTAACATAATTATAAATACGCGAGATATCGCGTCTCTTTCTCTGTTTCTGCCCCTGTTCCTCTCCCTCTTTATTACTAATGATTAATCGAGAAACTCCGACCAACGCTATACTTCGTTGTTAACTTAATTATGTAGAGCACCCGATAACTTACTGCTTTTACACTCGGTGGAAAGATAATTTTGATTTCTCGTTACGAAATTTTATTGCATTACACACACACTTTCTCTCTCTCTCTCTTTCTCTCTCTCTGTTCTAAGAAAGATTTCAAAATAAACGATTCATCCGTGAAATAGTGGCGTTTGTTATCAACGTATCGTGATATGTTCGATTGCGGCGCGAGATCTTCAGATTTCACAAATATGATTCATCGTTAACTTAATCTATGCTTACGATCGTAAAAGGCAACGCTATTACGACACTTTGTAATATTCGATGGTAACAACGAACTTTCTTCTTAGCACCTCGACTTACGATCTTTCCCTTGACTATATATATCGTACATCAGCGTGTTAACTAGCGATTACTTTAACAGTCCGAGACAAAACGTTGGAATATATGTATTCAGTAATTTACGATCTCGGTAATATCCAAGCACCGTCAAAATTCATGCGTTGAACTTTGATACAGACCTACCCTCGTTGTATTTAATCTGTAACACATATCATCTCGAGTCTGACTCGATGTTACAAGACGAGAGGTTAAAAAAAATTCGCGTAGGTGGTCGTATGACTGGGCCACAAATTCAAAGTTCAGTTTTGAACTGAAATAGCTCAGGGAACAGGCTGAATTCTTTTTGTTTAATTAAATAAACTCACAGCTAAAGAAATGGAACCTAAATAGAAATTCTTATATATTATGACAAAATACTTTATATTGAGTATATTTTGCATGTATTTTTGCAGAATAGATGCATTCTATAAAATCTGTAGTCCACTTGGTGATCGAAAAATTCTATTATTTGATTTCTTTAATTACTTTTCATCATAATATTTATTATATTATTATTATATTATTATAAATAATATTTATTATCACTTATGGTTATACACTCATTATCTCATAGTTGCTGAACCTTTTTTTAAAATTTAAATGATCTTGCCTCTTATTTAAATCTTATTTAAATAATAATATTATTATATAATATATTATTTAAATAATTTAAATAATCTTACTTAAATAATCCATACGACCTGTGTTTCTAAGCATAGCACTCAGTTTAAAAAAAGATCCAAACTAACGATCTGTTTGAAAGAAGTCTCGATTTTATCAAACAGTTCGACACAAGTTCAATTAATTTGACACGATCCCAAATGTCTCGGGACATCGCCGGTAATACTCAAAATCATAGCGTCCGAATCGATTTCCGCGGGCAGTCGCCGATGGCAACCGGCTAAAGAGAAAATCGCATTTATTTATGTCGCGGTCATTCGTTTCTTCCCTATCGTAATTAATTACGATAAAAGCGGCCGTGTCTACACAGTATACTTTGTTCTTTCTCCGTTTCTACCGTTTGTTTGTAAATTAACGAGTTTTCCTCGTGCGTGCAGAAGCGTAGAGAAGCTCACGAGGGACAAGCTTCGTTGGAGATAGCACGATTTTTCATCCCGACGCCGGGATAACAATATTCGCTTTCAATTACACGATATTCATGACGGTTAAATGGAACGCGTAATAGCCGCGAAATAACATTTCTGCGTGACAACGCCGATAAAAAATCGCCACCATTGCCGTTTCATAGATTCTAGAACCAGCTAATTGCAAGAGCGTTGAATTTTAACATTTTTTTTTTTCAACCCGAAAATTCCTGCTGTAAAGCTAGAACAAATAACGACGTTAATAAACAGCGAACGTTACGTCGGTGCATGGCAGTTTTATACTTGATGATTTCGTTGTTTTGCTCCTCGACTGCTCCGATCTCTCTCTCTCGATATATCAGGAAAACGCTTATCCTCTTCGCGAGAAGCGCTTCACTCTTTTCTCCTTTCGCAACATTGCACTCTGTAATTGAATTGTTCGCAGCTCTGGCTTTTACAAGAGATACAGTTCTGTTAGTCGAGCGCGTAAGATTTTTTTCAACGATCATTTTGATCTTCATTTTAATTGGTGATCATTTTGACGTTCAAGTTGCCGATGATTAGTTGGAAAATAAAAAGAAGAGGAGAATTTAAAGAGATAGTAGAATCTCCCTTATCTGTCCCTCTTTTTTCAAAATTTTTTTGTCTTAATAGTCGGACTATCACTAGAGTATCTGCCAATATGTACTAACAGATAGTCTAGTTGTTAGCAGACATTTTGTTGTAATAATGTAACATTCGAATATTAACCCTCGAGTATCGTGAGCTTACAGATGACTATGGTAATGTGTAGAAAAATTTAATAGTTCTAATTTATATATTTTATATGTTTTTTATATATTTAATTCATTTTTAATAATTTAATTAATAATATTATAATATTATAATATATCCATATATATTATATTATATATATTATTATTACATCATTACGTTATATATATTATATTATTAATAATATATATTTTAAAAATTTTATATTTTCTCTCTTAAAAAATTCGAAAGACAAAGGTTCGCATAAGGGAGGTTCTACTGCAACAGAACAGGATCTAATTCCCGCGACTAATCTACATCAGCTATTATTCGCTTCGTACTACTCGAAGGAATCATTGACTCTCTCTCAAAGAAGAAGGCGCATCCGAAGAATGTGTCGAGTTTTTTTTTTTCTGTGCCCCCTATCGAGACCACTTACGTAGGTGCAGGTTTGCCATCGAGAGGAATTCATACGTGGGCACACTTGGCATCCAAACGGCATTTTGTTGCTTTTTCTTTCTTTTTTTTTTTTTCTTTTCTTTTCTCGCCTCTCTCAGTTTCGACTTTACACGCTATCGTCACACGGACAAACACAGCCGTGTTTCTTTTTTTCTTTTTCTTTTTTTCGAGCGCGTTTCTCCTTTTCGCTCGACCTTCGTGAAAAAGGACGCTTGCGTGTGTCCATTAATCAGTAATATTCGCAACATGGAGATTTCGCTGGTGTGCAATAAAATGCCATTCATTCGGGAATTCCATGCGGTCACGATCGATCTTTTGATTGCGCGTCCTTCCGATCTTTGCTCTCTCTTCGCCGAGAACTGCGAATTTTTCCGCGCTTAAACTTTTAATATCTCGTTGACCGTGGAATTTCCTGGATTTTCTGATGTGGAAGTTTTTTTTTCCTCTGGCACAACTTCTTGCGTGCAATATAGAGCGTATGTAAATGCAAAAGTGTTCCATTAATGTAATTAGCGTAATATAGTAGAGGTAATGTTGAAGATTAACATAGGTACTGTCAATGTACAACCGGTACAGCTCTTTCTATATATAATGCAGAATGTGTATAAATTATAGTCTTCAATTAAATACATACTACATTATTAATAACAGACACATTTTTCTTCATATTCTTTGTGAGATGAATATACTAAATTAGAACCATATTGTCTTGACAAAGATATAGACTATTTATTATCTTGACAAAACACAGTGTGGACTTCAAAAATATTATTAAATATTTTTCAAGAATATTTACCTATTAAATAATAAATAATTAAATATTTTAACTATTAAAATATTTATCAAAAATATTTGAAAACACATCAATGTCGAATATCAAGTACTCAAAATCAATTAATAAAATTAACCATTGATCCTAACAGCTATTACATCAATTACGCTAGTGTAACAACTTCAAGTTTCCTCGAACGAACATCTGGTCAATATACCTGATCATTCTCCTTGAAAATCACCCAGTTGACCACCAAAGCCTTCTCTACCTTCATCTATAATCTAGGGAACAAACGATTTCTCTATCACATTTCGCGTCCTTCTCTTTCTTCTCTTGCCGTTTCTCGTACCTAGCCAAGAATTTCGTTCGTTAACATTGAACGTATGCAAATCGCTATGGAGACGAATTCTTTTTACTGAGAGGCGAGAACCGTGAGCCTCACTTCCGTGTAATCTCGACTTTCCCAGAGCCGGTAAGGAGAGATAAAACGATCCACGTAGGTCCAACTGATCCAGAGAACTTAGGCTCGAACTTGCCCAAACGTGCACACGTGCAACGTTGAACTACTCGTACCTGGAAGAAGAGGCAGCGGCTCGCTTCCAAGTATGCACATCGGATCGTATCTTATCCACTCTTGTTCGATTTTCATCGAAAATCGCGCGTTTTATCTCCTCTAGGTGAGACCACTGCAAATATTGTGGCACTTTAGCGCTAAGAGATGTGTTGGAGATGTTTGATCTTTGCACAACGGATCGCGCGTCGATATTCGATATTTGCGATGCGTTTGCGTGTGTCTATTTTGCAAATAATTATTACACGTGTAGAAAGCTCGTTGAAATGTGCAAGGAATTTCAGTCAGTTCCGTAGTCAAGAAGTGATATTTAAAAATGTTTCAACCGGATACAAAGATGGCAATAATAAAATAGAAATTATACATTGTATCCCACAGTTGTAAAACCACTCTGAAATCTTCAATTCTTATACAAGTGAAGTATACACGAGATCGAATAGAGTTCAATTTACAAATGAGTTTTATTGGTTTCTTACACAATAGCGGATAAAATTATCTATAAGTATATTATATTTTCTATTAATTTTTTTATTTTCTCTTAAAGTATTGTATTTTAGAATGGAGAATGAAAGTATCAATTAAGGAATATATTTTTAGATCACTGTATATAATAGCAACGAAAGCTAAAAGTGTATCTTTTCGAGAAAGAAGAATTTGACGAGGCATACGTCTCCGATAAATGACCGATGAAACGCGTTCTTGTTCGAAATATAATACTCAGTGTGATGTTTTTTTTTTGGGCAGGACGAAGAAGACGTCTTGAATCTCGCGTCTTAATCCCTGCGAGGACGAGCAATAATTAATAAGAAGCTGGTTGCACGAATGGCGAGCATCAAGCCGAGAAAGAATGTGTCTAAGAAACCTGTTTGGGGAGAGCCAATATCTTACGAGGTCCTCTCCTCTTTACCTCTTTCTCTCTTCTCTTCTCCCCGTGTCGGGAACCACACATGTGCACCTTCTTCACGTGCATTGCGACACGCAGAGCTTCTCCCGAATACTCAGGTGTTAGCAGATATTCCTCTTTTGTGCATCGTTTTGCTTTGTGCATCGTTAGTCGAGGCCTCCTCATCGTTTCGACTATTAGAGGCTCTCGATCGGCGTCTTTCAAACGCTAATTAACCAAATTATCCAAATCGATTAACGTTCCTTAAAGCGTGTTGAAAAATTTCCAGCTAAAGTTCCGGTGAAATTTTGGGCACGACAATTTTAAATTCTAGAATTTGCGGATTGCGTTTGAGAAAATTTAAGTCTAGCTAGTTTAATTAATTTAATCGTTCATTCAAAAATTAGAAAAAACGTGGAAAATCATCCAATGTACAATAAAACTTTGTTTAGCTGAGCATGCCAGAGGACAAAACCGTTCGTCGGATGATAGAGGCTCGCTAACTTTCTCCATATCTTGTTCTTACTTGTTTGCATAATAAGAGATAGCAGATAAGAATAACAGAAATTAATTATGATTTCATATATTTGAGGCTCAGCATTATAACTGCCCTGAATAAATGAGGATAAACGAATTTCAACTGTATAATATAAATACATTATGACAATATTCAATTAAAAGGTACGCTGCAATATTGAATTTAAGATCAGAAATGAATTAATAATACATAATTAAATGTAATATTAATATATGTAATTACATTTATATGTGAATTCAATGAATTTGAAAACTGAACAAGGCGAATTTCAATTAAAATTAGAAATTGAATTTTAGTTTGAATTTCCCTTCATTCCCAGAGATGAAGAACAATACACCAATAAAAGGAGAAAACACTTGTACGTGTACAAGCCGAATAGCAATAAAATATTGCAAAATCTATTCATACAAGATTTCTGAATATCTTCCTTCATCTCAAGGATTACACGCGTATATCTGATCCTCTGTAATTGAGCCGCGTTAATAGCAGTGTTCTATCAATGATCGTTACACAACTGTCTCATTATTGCACAAAAGCGATAATTCACCGCCGACGGCGGCTCCTCTCGATCCACATTCACATCGTAATTTTCAGCGAGTTTCCAGGAAAAAAGAAAAAAAAAAAAGAGAGAAAGAAACGGCGAATCGGGTTAACCATTTCTATGTCGGATTCCGATCGAATCCGATCTGATCTAAATAGCAATTAGCGTGCTCGTAACGAGGTATTCGAAAAGCAATTAAACTCACAGTCATTTTATACAATCGGTATATCAAGTGTACCGGCCCAGAACCTTGATCGTTGATCGCTAGGTAATATTCAGTTTTATCATGACTCAAATCGATCCGCCGTCGCTACCATATAATCAATTCTCTTGTCGTGTCAACTACGAGGGCAAAACGGTAACGCATGGCGCCAACCTGTTGGAATACTTCCTTTTTTTTTCTTCTTCTTTCGTTCTTTCTTCTTTTTTTTTCTTCTCCTTTTACTTATTTACATATACTGTCGCTCGCGGCTGGCGAAGTATGTCTGGTGAAATCGAATAATCCGAAAATAAAAAAATCGGACGTATTTCTTTTATTCGAAAAGCGCGATCTTCGAATTTTGAAAATCTTTTTCATTTATGTCTGTGATTTGGTTGGTAGGGAGGAATCATCTCTCCCTCTTTCTGATTCATGCGACATTGTTATTCTATGTATAAATGTTTTATTATGAATTTTTATTGATGAAACGTGTAGATATTATTATATATTATTATACTATATACATACTATATTATTGTGTATACATTATATATTATTATATATTACAATATTATTACATACACGTCGTTCCTTTGACTGCCAAAATAATATCTAATTCTGTTCAAAAAACTGTTTTCGTTTTTCCTGCAAAGTATACTCTTTCGAGTTGTGTCGCTTTCGTAGCAAATATGTGATGTGCGTTCTCTATATGTATAAGATGTATCTTGATATCCGTAATTTAGTAATTAAATTACATGCCATTGAAGGTAAGCAGATCCGCATACTTTTGAGCTCCAGTGTACGTACGCGTCTGTACACGTGTCTCCTCGTAACACGCACATTTTCCTTTTCAGGAGATATTACTCTTCTCTACCGGATCGTGGGTCTTCGTGTACCCGTCTTTTTCTTCTGACACACTTCCTTGGCGCCTATAATGATCCCCGAGGCGAAATTGGTAGCAAATCCTCTCGAAGCTAAAGAGGGAGGGAAGAAAAGAAGGAAGGATGACACATTCTCGACGCGTATCGTTCGTGACATTTGCTCACGAACCTACAATTAATAGTAACCATCGCGGAAAATGTAGCTCGATAATTGGCGCGCGTGTCAATGACGACGACGCCGTCGAGACGTTCCACGATAATTAACACTCGTCCCGTTAAACACGACTCGTAACCGTGAACTAAGAATTGGAGAAGAGAGGAGCCCCACGCTTCGGCTAATTAATAACCATCCTTCCACGCTTGATGGATGGAAACGATGCCTCCTTCATCTTCGTCGATCATTATTCATTTTTATTGGCCTCTCTCCGCTCTCTCGTTTCTCCGCTCGTTGGATTAGGTTGGAATTAAGCAGACTGTTTGTCGAATTTGATCGCCCGATGATCTAGCAGCTTGTATGCTACGTGAACTTATTAACAGTTCATGGAGAGCTGCAAATAAATGTTGGTACGACATGACTTAGTGTAGAGTAAAAACAATTTTCCTCTAATAATTCACTTTTCAGAGAGACATGTTTTATTATAAAATATGTATTATAAAATATTATATTTATAATATATAAATATTATTATAATTTATGATATAATATAATACATAATAAATATAATATATTTATGAAATATTATAAAATATAATAATATTTTATATATTACATGTAATAAAATATTATTATATTTTTTTTATATAAATATATGGCAATTCTAAAAAAATCATTCGATCATTAACAGGATGGATGTAAAAGTCGTGAATGCGTGACGTACAGGGACGAAAATATCAATCGCAGTTTGGCTTCGATATTACGATTGCTACTAAAAAGTAAATGTATGCGACCTCGAAATCTTGATATCTAACGATGAGAAAAAATTCAGCTTTATATTTCATCTCTGAATCAACTTCCATACAGATGCGTAATTCCCTCGCATTTTCCATGTTGAACGCATCATAAATGTCTTGAACGTCGTTCCGAATGATACTTAACAATTCCGTTCTTTCTTGCGTATATCATTCTTTAATCGCCGTTCGTTTCATTTTCAGGAAGCAAGATCACAAGCGAGTGTTTCTGAAACATTCGATTTCACTACGACCAATTTCTCAACAGCCCAATATACACACATAATTCAACGCGTGTTACACCACCGATACGATATTAATAGAAATGGTCAAACTCAACGTGATGAATGTTCTACAAGGATTTTTCGCTACTTGCTGATAAACCGGCTCTGCTGGAATAGGATCAATTTGAATTTGCTCGAAACGCCGTTGTACACGTGATCGATATCAAGCATGAAACGTATGAAACTTTAAACACGCTTGGACGTTGGTGACCGGTGGACAGGTGCAACAAGTAATCACGGCGGTCGACGTTTGTTTGCAGAAATTTGCATTTGCGTGACGTCTAACGCAGAGCGCACATAACTTGGTCTCTATCTGCGAATTCTAATTAGTCACAGGATATGTCACCGTGGCCTGTATCTGATAATCGACTGATTGTTTAACCCCTTAACATGCTAGGCTTGCTATCTCGTTGCTATCACACTGCTATTACATTTATATATAATAGTTTCAATTGATTATATCTAATTCATTTGATGGTCTCGTTGGATGTAACCGATTTGAAATTAATTTTAACAGTAATATTGTTGATACTGTTTCACGTTGTATTATTCATGCTTGATAGTTGTCAATATTTCAAGTAGAGTCTCTAATTAACGTTGTATTATTCATGCTTGATAGTTGTCAATATTTCAACTAGAGTCTCTAATTAAATTAACTCTCAGCAATATAGCATCACGTTAAACTTGAAAGTTACATATCCATATATCTATAATTTGAAAATACTTTATTACCGCACTTCATAAACCATTTAAGAAAAATGTTAAATGAACTACCCTCAGTTTGAGCAATTTTTAATTGAAGTAAATAGCTATAATTAATTGATTAACTTTTTCTCCTGTTAGCAAATGAAATCTTCTTGTTGGGAAATCATTTAAGTATGCGTTCTCGTTAAGATTTATTTTCTGCCAGAAGGAAATGCCTCGGCGCGCGGGATTACGCGCCGAAAAACCTGTTTTGTCCGAGCACACCATAATCGTGTTATCGATTTCCCCTTATTTTTATTTTTCTTCTTTCTTTCTTTCCTTTTTTTTTTTTTGATATTACGTGCTTGCAGTGCGCTTGTTAACGAGACAAGCGACACGACAACACAAGGAAATCGTGCTACGCCGTTGGCAACAATCGAACATGAGATCCTGGCCAGGTAATCAATTTCTTCGTAGGCGAAAAACCGCTTCGATAGTGACACGCACGGGAAATAGCTCTTTAGTTTATCGGTAAACAAATTAGACGTGAGAATGCCATTGCACGAGATTGTGGCCGGTTTGTTAGAATTAGTGCAAGAACGAGCGCTGGTAATAACATTATTTTCCCGCCAATTGATTTTGTGATCAGGATTCTCTACGTTCCTTGAAATGTTGACTTTTACAGGCTGGCTACAGGCTCGTATGAAAATCTGTTCTTGATTTATTTCGTTGTTCCATCATTCGTGAGTTGGCATGATTCTGAAAGGCGTAAAGCTCGCCTTCTGAGATTGTCTTAAAGTCGAAAGTATTTTTTAATGTAGTAAATATATTATAAATATATTTTTAATGTAGCAAATATATTGCTAATAGTGAATTTTCTTGATGATATAACATTTTTATAAATAACTATAGAGATAGTAGATTCATTCTTTATCATGGATTCAATAGACTTTTACAAAGATTATGTTTTGCTAAATTGATCTAAAATTATTTATTGCTATTGTATATTGCAGCTACTGTAGCTAATGGAAGTATAGTTATACGAAAGTTCATTTTATGAAAATAAATTTAATGGTATGTAATTCTTTGAATCAGATAAAATTACTACTTTTACCAGAAATTAATTTTTGCAAAAAATGTTCCAGGAACATGGTGCAAAATCCATCGAAATGAAAAAAGAATGATATTGAAATTGGAAAGAAGTGGATTATTAAAGATCCTAAAAAAAAACTCATTGGCTGTTTTCTATTGACGGATAAAGAGAAAGTAAGAATCAACATCTTCTAACAATAAAATGTTAATTATCCAATTTGTATCCAAGTATATAATTATCTGAATTCTGGCATACGTTCCTAACACAAGGTGCAAGTTCGCATGATTGTTTCAACTTGAACATTCAAAGTCGATTATCCTTATCAGCCAGCCAGAAACACCGACTGAATTAGCAAAGCATTATTCACTGATGTGTATTCTTTACGAGGATTTCAATGATTCGCATATTTCTACTCTATGATAATACTTATTGCGCTTAGCTGTGTTTTCTCAATTTTTGAATTCTTTTTAGTACATTTAGAAATCTGGATCATCTTGCTTTCTCTTGAAACACTTGAGAAAAATTCCTTGAAACTTATAAATATTTTTACTTTCTTAACACTAGTAAAAGTGAGTACAAGTTCAAACAGCAGCAAATTTCGTTGAAAATTTACATTTTATTGGAAATAATATGACGTTACATCATCAATCACTAAACGCTGAAAATCACATGATACCACAATAAGTAATGTCACCGACCATTAACCATTGAAAATCATGTGACATCACAATAGCAGCTTCAGTCTTTAATCGCTGAAAATTACATATGCCATAAGAACGTTTCTTCGTTAGTATATCATTATGGTGTTGACGGATGTTATCAATAAAAATATTCGCATATATAGCACAATATTATATTTAATATTGTTTAAATTTGATAGATCCACTATTTTACTAAATATGGTATTTAGTCAAAAGCTGAAATATATTTTTGTCTAAGCTCAATGTGTAAAACATGTAACATGAAATAGGATTACAATATGAACATATCAACATCTTGAAAAATAACTTTGAAGTTTTGATCAAAGTGTAAGATACGGTTCAATTACTAATAACGTGCTATACGGTGGCCACGCATAAGTGACCGCTCGTTAATGCCCATTTTCAGGCAACTATATACTGTGTACGTTGGCGACCTTATAATCAAAGACATTGACAAATCACTGTGTTTCGTTCGTCGACTGTTCCATAGAAAGAAACGACACCTTCTGAGAACCCATCATTAGGCATACGTACGTGCTTCGAAACGTATCTTTATCCTTACTATAGTCGAGCATTCGATTCAAAAAATCGTTCAGAGAAGTTATGCGCTTCTCGTAAAGGGTGATGTAATCCATCAAGTGAACTTTTGCGTTCGTTACTGTTCACATAATTGGGAAGTTTTTCTGTTCTAAATGATTAAAAAGAAAAAGAGGTAGAACGAATCTAAAATTTCAAAAGTAATGAAAATAGTACAAGTAAGAAATATAGATCATATGTTATATTTATGTAGAATTAAAAAAATATAGATATTTATGTAGATTAAATTCAATTTTCTTTATAGAGTCGCACAGAGGACCTAAGGAACCTAGAATACATCACTCGCTACTTACTGTACCACATAAACTCAATCAACAATGAACACTTTGATCGCTGGTCAATGCTCAATTTCTTCGCGACACAATTCCAGAGAGAAGACAGAGTTTATTTCTCTCTTTCGCTATGGCTGCTTGCTCTTGCAACGATCTAATTGCTGCGATTAGTATCGACAAAAGAAATGCGAACAGGAAAAACGAAGAGAGTTATTTGAAACTTAAGAAAAAGGTACAAGGAATTTCCCTGTCGTGAGCAGAAAGAAGCAGAAAAAGAGGAGAAGAGAGAAAAAAAAGATGGAAAAATAATTGGACGCAATCGAATGTGATTACAGCACAATTTGACGGTCGCGTGCGTCGTTTTCTTAAATCGTGTTCGCGGTGGCGCCAAGCGTGCAATCGTCGGGCGCACGTTCTTCGTTCGTGTTAGCATTCAACGCGTAACTCGGATTATTCTACGCTACATCGCGTTGCACTCCACCTATTACGCGTATATTGCATCGCGTATGTTGCATGCACGCGGTACGCGGCGTTAATGCATTCCAGAGGAACAGGGGTGCTACCAATCGGGCGCCACCTCTGGTCACCATTATCTCCGTAGATCGTTCGAGTCTCCCTTTCGAGGGGAATTCCGTTATTACAAACCGGTGGCGGTCCATCACTTGTTTTGGCACCGTTATATCTTACCTCTTATTTGCTTATTGAGCACGTCGTTCCCTCGTGAACATTGAATTTGATTTTATAGCTCCTTACGACAGTCGATAATGTACGTTTAGCGGCTTCTACGTTCACTTCTGCTAATAAGTAACATGTTCGTGACTTTTAGGATAAATTATATCCTTCGAAGATTGTGGACACAATTTGCCATTATGTGGGAAAACAGGTGTGTCTTGGAGTGCGTAACATAAGGAGCACATCAAGCATATTTCTTTTATCAATTTTATATTAAAAAAAATGTAATCTCCACAAGTGCAACTTACCATTACGAATTCACAGAAACTACTATTTTAGTGGAATTTATAAATTGGATGACATACAAAGTGGAAAATGTTCCAATTTGTTCCAACATTTGTTTCTGATATATACAATATGTTTCAAAGAAACATTGTAGAAAGTAAGATGAGTCTAAAATAGATTTATCAATTTAATAACTATTAACGAAATTTATTAATTTAATCTTTAATTACCAATGTTTCATAGATGACTGTTAACGAGTTTATCAGAGTATTCTTCATTATTATTCCACTATACTATTTCTGTTTCGTTCTCTTTCCTCTTTACGTTTGTTAAAGTAGAATTTATACGTACAATCCGTCGATGTTAATTGAATTAGAAGCTACTTAGAGTGATTTATATGGTTGTGCCTATCTTTTTATGTATCGAACGATTATGCTTATTCAAATAAGCGCAACAGAGGTGAGGCACGTAGGAAATGGCAACGAGACGACAACAACGACGATATTTCACCGATGGTAATTAGCAGCGCATTTCTCGACGAGGCATTCAATCATTTCAACGAGGGTAATTACTGACACGGTCGTATGTTCAAGATCGTAAGTCAGAGGTTTCACATTCCGTGCAATGCAAATGCATGATGTAACGATTCAGGCGCCTCTTTTGATGGATTTGAGGCGCCTTCTTTTCTGTACAGAGGCGCGCTCCTCCGTGTTAAAAGACGCCTCTGTTCCAGCCGATTACCAGTGAATCATTCCCAGTAGTACACAGAACTTCGATTCAGGAATTTTCGTGTAGATATTTGCATCGTTTAAAATCAATTAAAATAAATTGCACGTTCTCTACGTGTCTACATTGTCTCTGGCTGTGTGTGACAGTTGGCGAGTGATCAGCGTACTCATTGGAAAACACGATTAATACTATACATCGACGCGAAAAGCTATATTTTATTTATAAAAATGTTTGCATCTAGATTGCTAGAATATTAATGCGTTATTTCTTATTATATTCATTCTATTTCAGTCCCGATGATACATTTATTTAGATTTATTGTAGAGAGTATCTCTTTGTTAAAATTAAAATGTAAAAAGTAGTGTAAAAGTTGCTGCTTTCACAGTGATAAGACAACTCGTTATATACATTTTGGGCACGATTGAAATTTAAAAGTATCTTGCTGTAAGTTCCTTTCAAAGGTAGCACAACGATCTCTGCTGCCAATTATGGTCACAAGGAATGCGATTCGCTGTTATGCGTAAGAGGTCACGAAAGATAGCGTAAATGCGTCAGCAATCTTCCTGGAACATCAAACGATGTTGATGAATTCAAGGAAAATCGTGAGAAAGAATTAGTCATCCCGCGAAATGTTCAGCCAGTTTTAATTTTCATTCTTCCGTTGCCGTGTCCATTTAAAGGGAAATCATAGAAATGACAAATACCTCACTACGCTTGAGAATCTCCGTAAAATGATTCATAAAGATTAATCATTATGGACGTGTGACTTCACTCGCGATGGGAGACTTCCGATTACATATTAATTAACTAATTTATTTAGTTAAATTAATTTCATTACTATTTCTGACAGGCTTGCCATTAAAGAATATTTCACATACAACATTATTCTAATTACATAGTATTAATTAACTGGTTAAATTAATTTCATTATTATTGTTGACAGGCTTGCCATTAAAAAATATTTATCACGTGCAATATTAAAAAAATGTTATTAAAGTAATATAAAAATGTCAATATTGTGAGAAAGTGACCAAATATCACTCTATTTGGATCAACGTTTAACATGTTGTGTATGGTATGTGGGCTGTGTGTTTTAGGAGGAGTGTAGAAAAAGGATAGCCGAGTGCACAATGAGTAATGGTGCAAGTACACCGGTATGTGGGAGCGACGGTGTTACGTATTCGAGTCAGTGTCAGGTCATCTCGAAGCAGTGTCAAGGCATGTCTATTCTTATCAAACATACTGGCCCTTGTCCAGGTAATTGCATTAGAATAGCTTGGGAATAATTATCAGCGACCAGCAATCCATCCGATTTCTTTTTATCCGCGATAAAACATCTAAGCAAACAAAATTTTGTTACTCAGAATATTCCACGTGGTTGACGAACGTTCTTTTCTTTTATCTCTATCCCCTCGCTACGATCAAATCGATGAAACGAGGATCGTGTAGCTATAACTTGCCACGTTCGATAAAAAGGAATCGTAAGAATTGTACGCTCCGAAAGATACGAGTAGGAAACAACACGTCTGACACAAAGAATCACATAATTGAACCTGTCCATCTAGAGACACCAGCGTGCTTCTCCGCAAGATTGACCGCCAGGCCGGGTGCACGGCCAGTCTGTCGCTCGGATGGCACTTACGCGCCGGTGCAATGTCACGAGGAAACCGGGTACTGTTGGTGCGTGACACCGCAGGGCAGACCGCTGCCCGACACCTCGGTAAGAAACGAAAGACCAAGATGTGTGAAAAAACCTGGTCCCAGATCTACTGCTTCCACCAGGAGCGGCCAAAGGAGGCGCTCGCCCAACTGGAAGCAGCGAAGGCAGTACAGCAGCAAGCACAGGAATACCTGTGATCGGGCGGAGAAGTCCAAGTTCAACGGGAACCTCATCGAGAACTTCAAGATCGAGTACAGGCGGACGAACATCTCCGCTGATGGTGAGGGCTCGAGGAGACGTGAACACAAAGAATTGGAAATATTTCAGCCGTTGTTTTGTTATTTAGAATATCTGAAGCTGTTACTGTCTTGAGGTACTTCTCCATTTGAGAGTTCAACTGTCGCCAGTTGCTCTCGAGAGTATTTCTCGCAAACGAATACTGCTTCTGAGAGTTACTGTCCGAGAGCATCAGCTGTTTGAGAGAAAGAAATGGAGAAGTACCTTCAGTCGAGAAGAAACGGCAAGAAAATTGAAATCACGAACGATCCTGAAAAGTGACGTGTGAAATTTTTAAAATTCGATTTCTTTCCTTTGTCGATGAATTATGCATCGTATATCCCACTGTTGACGTTTATTTTTTATTTTTTAACTTGTTAACTTTCTATTTTTTTTTTCTTTCGAAACAGGTGACAAAAATGTGGAAAGAGTGTTGTCGTGGAAATTCGTGACGCTGGACAAGAACGGGGATGGATATCTAGATAGGGCAGAGTACAAGGAATTGAGGAGACTGGCGAAGAAGGCGGTAAGGCCGAAGAAATGCGCTCGCACGTTTGCCCGCACGTGCGACCTAAATCGGGATTTGAAACTCTCCAGGCAAGAATGGGGTGCCTGCCTTGCGAACGACTTCACTCGTAAGTTTAAAACGCGGTGCACGCGCATCTTACACCGTACAAAGGCAGAATCTTCGAGGTCGTCCCTCGTTGATGACACTTGCACGATACGACGATCTTTTTTCCCTTCCCGTCGAACCAAAACGATTGTTAAAACAAATTCATCTGTTTCTTTTTATTACGTCTTCTCTCGACTACGTTTCTGTAAAGAGGTTTCCATCGGTGCAACAAGTGTATTGTTGAACTCGGGATTATCAATTCGAGTTGCAAACACTTGCCAACACCGTTTTCCTGGTAGGCGAGTGCTCCCAAGGTCACAGCCGAGGCTGATGAGTGCATAAATCAGTTTTGAACACGTTGATATTTGCGAAGCGGCGCGTCGCCACGCTGTTGCGCCACGAAAGATTGTCTCCTCTAGGATCTCGTTGCTTTGGCATACAGGCTGATTCAAAAAAAAAAAAAAAAAAGAAAAAAAAAAGAAAAAACCATAAGCACTGTAATTTGAGAAGAAGCGTAAAGAAATGACAATAGGAAATTTTGCATTATAATTGCGTCTAAAATATCCTGTTGAAAGTAATGTAAAAGTTCATTTCTTTTCTTCATTTGGAAGATAATTGTAAGTTGTACGGAATTTTTGGAACCATTCTGCTGAACGTGGATGGAAATTTCTTTTGTTAATGAAAGTCAAAATTCCAACGTGTTTCATAGATAATCGTAAAGAAAAAGAAAGAGAAAGAAAGGATCCAAGATCGTTGTCGTACAAGAATCAAACACCGCGATGTTAATTCCAATGTGACACACGCCATCGCGCATCCAGTGGAAGTTATCGTTCGCTCGATTTCGAATGCTCTTGTAAAACAATAAACTGATATCGCGGTAAAGCGATAAATTCGCTTTTATGGCAATCATAAATTGGGATTAACATCACCATCTGTACTAAAATGCCTAACATGCGCTAATCTATCTACTCGTGTGGCATGGTGTGCTCATTTCCTTGGTAAAAGGTGCTGCCGGGTCGCTTTTCAAACTTGCATGCGTATATCTTGTAATTCGCGAATCCATCAGATTCTAAACCCTTTCCCTTTCATTGTCAGTAATCGAGGACAGAAAAGAATGCGACAGCTGCAATTAAATGCGAATTTGTTGCGCCTCTAATCACCGGTGATGAAATTACAAGCACATATGCCCGCAGACACGTACAATTTATTATTTACCTTACGAGCGGACAAATCCCTCGCAAAAGAGGCATCATTAATTCGACACGCGATTCTTCGATTCTACATTTTGTTCGACGTTTTCTGTGATCTCCATTTACGTGTAAACGTTCATCTTTCGGAATAAAAATTTATTTTTTCCTCTTTTCTTTATTCGACGATCTTGTGACATTTTAATATGATGTGATCGCAAGATTTTAACGTAGCATTATCGATAGTATTTGACATTCATTGTATACGAAATTAATTTTTCTATTTTTCATTTATTTTAGATTTGTATAGTTTGACAATGATTTTTATGGTTCTATGATAATTTTCCGGTACCAGTTATTAGGATCCGGAGTTCCTTTCATTTTTCAATTTCCTGTATCATAATTGAAGCAACTGTAAAGAAGATGTGTCTCCCGAAATTTTCAAGATTACAGATTCCGGTATTTCCGCAAAGTTGAAACTCCAGTCCAGAAAGGTACGATCGATTGAAATCTAATCGACGAAACTAGTGCAAACTTTCTAATTCAATCACGTTTCGATTCATCCATTATTCATCGACATAAGGAGACACGAGAAGTAAGGAGAGAAAAAAATAGAAGTCCACTTCTAATGATACATTTGAAACTTCGTTTCGAGTTTCGAAGATTGATACCACGTGCCGTATGCTCGTTTCTGCAATTGAACTTGAACATCGCTAGTGAAAGTTTACAACCTCCACGAATTATCAAATTGCAAACAAATTCTTGCACGTAATAGTAACAAATTTAATATTGAGATTAACATGTAAATTTTATAAATCAGTCGACTACTATACACACTTCTATCAATCAAATTATTTGACTCTCAATATTACAGAGTACGATAATGAAATGTTTGATATTTCATCGTGCACGAGCAATCGCACTCTCCATTGAGATCTTTTTTTTTTTTAAGAGAGATTCACGTGATAACACCACCATGTGAAAAGTTTGAAACAATGATCACTGTGTAATTTAGATTAAATTGAAAATTTAGTGAAATTATTGTACAAGAAGGGATAACGAAACGTTTACATCCTGCGTCGAGCAAGCAATCGTGTTCGGTCGAAACCATCTTTCGATGAGGGCTTGTAACCCCGGTGGGATAGTTTAGAAGTAGTGTTCATTGCAGTTGGCGTAGGCGCGGATTTACGAAGCGACGCGTCGCCGCGCGGGCGGTCGCTCTCGTACGGCTAACCGCGAGTACGAAGCGTGCATGCACACGAGGTCAATTGCTTCAATTCCAACGGTAGCCGGTCGCAGTGTGGGCAAACTTCCGGCAGGATTCACGAATGTTAAGCGGCCCGGCTACAGAAGACGGCCCTTG
This sequence comes from Tetragonisca angustula, assembly GCA_036937485.2. Taxonomy (NCBI): domain Eukaryota; kingdom Metazoa; phylum Arthropoda; class Insecta; order Hymenoptera; family Apidae; genus Tetragonisca; species Tetragonisca angustula. The sequence goes on along the minus strand of JAWNGG020000004.1, from coordinate 2,187,122 downwards.
GCGTGCGCGACATCCTGTCCCGGCCACCGTTTGTAATTTATACCACGATTTAGACCAACGACGACGATCTTCCGGTATTATCCTCCGACGACGCGCTATAACTGACACGCTTTGCAACAGTTTTATTTATTGCCGCATTCGACAACTTCCAACCAACAGTCGTGACCTGGTGCCCGTACTCGAGGAACGTTCGTAGGAACGACAAAGAGATGAAAGTGAGAGACACGAGAAACAGAAAACCAGCCTCGTGCTGAGAGAAAATTAACTTTTCATCAAATCAATTGTTTCGTATTTCTAGATTAACAATCTATTTGTGTAAACTGATGTATGTGGGACATTCTCCTCTCTAGTAGTGATTTATCGTTCATATAGAAGATCAGGTTCAAATAAGCGGATTCATTTAATCGATTGAAATTTGATTCAAATGGAAAGATTTCTCTGTGATGCTCCCATATGATATAGATCTGATCTTCTCTTTTTACAATTCAAATTTTACAATTCAATTTTTGAATTTTATTCAAAACAGGACAGTCCTACTCTTCCTTTAACAAAGCATTTTGCGATACTTACAATTTGCAAATTTATTATCATGTCAGAGTAGTTTAAAGATTAGGAGATTTGTGTTTCGAAAGTAAATGTCTTTATTGGTCTATTGTAGAACACTGCTTGAAACTCCGTGCTTCTTTCTGTCCTGACAGTTCGATAGTTGATGTGAGAATAGATTGGTTGATACGTAGAATCGTAGAAGCCAATTGCATGTTAAGTAATCACGTTCGACCTAGGATTCTCTAGTATCGGCTCGTGGTGAACCCGAGAATAACTTCCAGTTGTTGCTATCGACGACTCTGTGTAATCACGATTCTTTCACTCCCCATCATTTTGCCCCTAATTTCAGAGAACGTCGAGCAAAACGGTAGAACAAAAATGAAAAATTGTCTCGCTCTGTTGGCACACTGTGAAATAACACTTTATGCACGGACGAGCATGCACTTGTTGATCGAGCTGAGGTATATCTAATCGAAGAGAGCGTAGACTGCAGAAACTTGAGAGCTGCATTCGGAGAAAAAAAGTCTCGCGGAGTTCCGTGTTTCTTTAAACTCTATGATTTTTCGAATTTCTTGCACTTCGAAGCTTCAGAAGTTACAGAGGAAATTTTGAAGTTCTTTTGAGACTTTAATCTCAAAGGTTTCAAAAGTTCTAAAATGATCCAGAACTTTAGAGCTCGATTCCAAGATTCTAAACTTCCGGACGTTGTTCTTCAATTGTTGTAAAGTTACATTCTTCGTATAAAGCTATTACTAATTGTTACCATGTCGATTTCGTTTTCTCCGAATGCACATCCCCTTAACGTGTATCCCCATCGATCGCATGGTACTTCACTGATGACACGCCAAGTCAGCGCATGAACCCTCCCGTATCCTTCTGACAAATTAGCTACCGGTGGACCAAATGAAGTAGGATGTACCAGATCGTACACAGAAAATTATGCTCGTAAATGTAGTTTTCACATGTAAGGACGCTGGAAAATGAGTGTTTTTGGGGGAAATGACGGGACGAGAGAAAATGAGAGAAAGACAAAGACAGAGAGAAAGAGAGAGAGTGTGTGTGAGAAAAAGACGTGAGTGTTGCCTGAGAATTCTGATCTAGCGATCGACTACCCTCCACTATCCGATGTTCGCCACCGCTCGCTGCTCTGCTAGCAAAACCTGCGATGCGCGAATGACAAAAAAACATTGTACATATAGGTAAGGCCGGTCGGCTGAGTGACATCATTGTTATCATTTAGTACGTTTGTTCTTGTCGCTGAACCCTGCAGACGAGCGCCCCGAGGTCCCTGAGGCCCAGAGGACCCGGGTCATGGACCAAGGTGAGTCCTAGTTCTGCACACGAAAAAAAAAAAAAAAAAACACCACTGCGTTATTTCTTTCTCTCGAATCTTTCGCTTATCGTCGTTTGTCTATTCAACTGTTGCGGGATTCCTTGTGAATTTTTTTTTCTTTTTTCTTTATCGCGTTAATGTGGTACCATCAACGTCAAATATGTATACGCGTGTACAATATTTTATATTCTGCGATAATCAATCGATTCGATGCTCCGTTTCTCCTTTCTTCTTTATTTTTATTTCTGTATGTTTATTGTCAAATGAATATACGATACAAACTTTCTCAGTTGACTTAGTCTTAAAGAATCGTTTTTTTTTTTTTCTACTTCGAGAAAGTTGCCCAAGATATACCTACATGGAATGAAAGAGAAGAACTTCGTAACCTAATTGTTTCTATCAGTTTTTAAATCATCTACTGTGCTTTGAGCAAGATTATTTTGTCTGGAAAAATCCGCAGGAATCCCCGTAGCGTTTACTCGAAAAATTACTCTTTACATCTTTTTTCATATGCTTTGCCTAGCTAAAAGTAAAATATACTTCAGAAGAAGATAAAATATATATTTCAGATGAAAATGTATCAATTTCTTTTATGATAAATTTATTCGTACAGTTTCAGGAAACAATAGACTCACTTTAAAACGATACACATAGCAATGCTTCCTTTCTTCATAAACATGTTTGACTTTTAATCGATAAGACGTGTACATTTTGTGCGTCACCACCCATTCATTCGCGACGATCGACACAGTTTTTGTAAAAAAAATCATGTTTACAAAAATTCAGAAAAAAAAGAGGCAGCACTGCACATTAAACCATTGAACTATTTTATCATTCGTGAAACGCATTTATTCAAACATCGTGCACATACTGTGTAAAAGAAAAAGAGAAGGAAAAACGTGTGTGCGCTGTGTGTGAATCTCGTTCGTTGGGTGGTGACGGTCACTTGAAAATTATCCTAGAAAGAAACAAATGTGCGACACCGTGATCATCAGCGAATGTAAATACGAGTCTCTTTTTCCAAAATTAATCGCTCCATTAATAGATCGTATCGAAAGTTGTACAAAGATCGCAGGTTGTACAAAGAAATAAAGATCTTCACCGTGTACATTCACTTAAGAATAGAATGTTTCGTGGAAAGAAGAAGAACGAGAAACGTCATGTGCGCCTTGTTCATAACAATTAACATTAATCTTAAAATTTCGGTGAATGGGCCGACTGTTTATTGACTTTATTGCTTGAATGGAAATAACAAAGGCTTAATGCTATTTTTCGTTTTTCACAGTGTTGAAAGGCAATCCTCCTCCGGTGCATTCTCGACCAACGTTTAATGATGATCCAGTCGATACGAAAGAAGATAGCGACGGTAAGTTTCGTGATTCAACGAATCGTAATTACACCTTAGATAATTTAGATCCATAAAGTTTCGTAATAATGATAAAAAGAAAAATAACTTATCAGCCGACATTTTAATTATTTTCCCTGATTGTTTGTTGAATTTCAACGAATATCAATGTGACAATTTACAGCAAACGATTGTTTGACGGACAGACGATCCGTACTGGAAGACGAGAGGCAACATTCTCAGGAGAAGTTTTATATACCTGAATGTACACCCGACGGAAGGTATCATCGAGTACAGTGTTATTCTGGCTACTGTTGGTGCGTGTATCAAGACACTGGTAAACCAATACCAGGTACATCTTCTAAAGATAGTACACCAAACTGTAATCCAGTACCTACTCCTAGTAGACCCATGAAAGGTAACTAAATTACCTTTGAATGAAAATATTTTTAAGAATATCTTTCATCAAACGATGAGTATTTGACTCTGACACTAGGTTGTCCTGAACAAAAGAAACAATTGTTTCTGCGAGATTTAATGGATTTGATGTACAAGAAGATGAAAGCCTCAGGCACGGATTCCGATGAAACGACGGCTAAGTGGCAAGCTTCTAAAGAGGAGCAAATAGCAACCTGGCACTTTGTCATGCTTGACAAGAACAAAAATAAGGCAAGGATGAAAATATATTTTTAACAATGTTCTAAACGCTTATACTAAAACTCAGATTGATAAAACAAACTAATATTCATTATATCTTTTTTCTGTTAGGTTCTAGAAAGGAAAGAATGGAAAAGTTTCCGCACGATGGTAGCGAATAACAGACAGCTTCAAAGATGCGGCAAAAGACTTCCTAGATACTGTGATATTAACAATGATAGAAAAATCAGCATGACAGAATGGTTCAGTTGTTTGAATGCACAACGATCTACAACATGTAATTATTTTAAATGATTCGTTCGCATAATTTTACAATTAAACTTACATCTTTTTCTTTTTTTTTCTTTTCAATTGAAAATGTTATATTATTTCAGCCGAGAACACGGAAAAAACATCAACGAGTAAACCGAAGAGAACAGGTCCGAATCCTTTGGATCAGTTTCTTAAGAATGACGATGACTGATGTGTGATATGAACGTGTTCGTTATTTTATCAATACGTGTAGTGATCATTCATCTAACATGTGAATCGTAACAATGGGACTTTCAAAAGAAAGCCAGTTACTATGTTAAAAGAATTTTATTTGTATTTTTATATTCGGTGATAAACGTCCTTTTATTTTTAATACGAAACATATTTCTGTACCTCACAGATATTGATAACTCGATAGTTTGTTTTAGCATAATGATATATAGCTGTGTGTGTATGAATGTATGTATGTATCTATCTATATATATATATATATATATATATATATACACATACATACATACATACACATAGCTATAAGAATAAAAAGTAACAAAGTATTACAGGCATACAATTGTGTACATATTTTAAAAATTTTTTTTTCTTGTTTAAGCTTTCTCATGGCAAAGATAAATGGAAACATGTAAAATTGAATGTACAATTGCTAAATATGCTATTAAACTCGCTAATTGTCTGGCTCTTTGTTGTATGAGTATTATAAATAATTGTTTAATTTAGATTTATTTAAATTTAATTCGTATACATTTTAAGACTTCTTTCATGACTATAAATTTTATGTCATTATTGATTCAAAGATCATTATAAAATTGAAATTTGTTCCATGCAAAATTTTGTTATGACAAGACACGATCTAAAGCAACAATTAATATTTCAAATATTATTTTCAATGAATTTACAATTTACAGGCAGATTTGTTAAAATTATTAATTTGTATTGCTTTGTAATAACCACAAATACAATATTGTATTTATGTGAAAAAGATTCCATGTGTAAAACACGCAACATTTGTAAAATTAAAATGAGGATATGTACAAAATTTTACTTTTTCTTTCGTAAATATCACGGATTGAGCAAAATATAATATAAAAATGAAATATAAAATATGTAATTATTTTTGGAAGGCTTAAATCAGAAGACTACTTCCGTTTGTACAAAATTTATATATATACATAAAAGTATATATATGCATGTATAAGAAACTTTTACATCTTATTCCAAGAATACATAACAAAACTTTAAACATACCTTAATATTATCGAAAAAGTTAAAAGTTGGATATTATATGGCTTATCAAAATTTTAAGAGATGAAAAAGTATGAATAAACGGCAGTCTACTTTTATGTAAACAAAATATATCCTAGAATACACGATCTTGGTAACCACTGTCAGCCATACTAGAACTAGGTTTTGCTGGCCCTCCAGGTACTTGATGATGAGGGTGACGTATATGACCAGGACGTCTTGGTGGGGCTAAGTACTCGAACATACTCTGTGTATGTTGCGCCAACATTTTGCTAAGATCACAAGGCATTGGATCGGTCCAAAAAAAGTCGTGATTCAACGCAGAATCAGAATCAAATCTTTTAGATGGATCAAGAATTAAAAGTTTATCTAACAAATCGCAAGCGTAAGGATCCTTTAGATATGGTTTTAATCTGTCTTTCACCTGTATAAAAAAGGATGTTCATTTGTAATGTATTGTTTATAAAGACTTTTTATAATAAATTTGATTAAAAATAAAAGCACTAATTACCTTTCGCTTTTGACCTTTAGGCAAGTCCATTTTATTAAATAATTCCAAATTTTCTACTCCAGGCCAGACTTCTGTTGTAATAGAACCACATAATTGAGAAATTAATATCAGCTGTTGTTGCTCTGTATTCCCTTGCATTATTGGTGATCTGGAAAATTAAATAATGAAAAGAAATGCCAATCCAACAATAAATATTGGCAAAAATATTATTTAAGGATATAAACCTGGTCCACATTTCAGCCATTATACATCCTGCACCCCATAAATCAACAGGAGGGCCATAGTTTCTATCACCAAGCAGAAGTTCGGGTGGTCTGTACCAAAGAGTAACAACTCTATTTGTATAACGATTTGGTTGGCCATTTTTATTTGCACTGAATGCACGAGCTAAACCAAAATCAGCTAACTTCAATATACCATTCTTGGTTATTAAAACATTTGCAGCCTTCATATCTCTATGCAGAATCTATCGAAAAATGTGTAAATTAAAAATTATTATTTACATTAAACAAATTATCTTTCCTTCATTAATTACACAACTTAAATATTCTTACCTTATTACTATGAATATAATAAAGACCATTTAACAACTGTTGCATAACTTTCTTAATTTCTCCTAAACTAAATTTTACATTCACATTTGACAATAAACCTGCCAAATCATGTTCACAAAAGTCAAATACAAGATAGAATGTAGAACGATAACGATTATACTGAGTTGCTGAAACGAAATTTTCAATTATTCACTTTTCTTATATATCATTTATATTATGCAATAACATTAAAGAGTTTTACCTCTTGTTCTACATATTTCTATTAAATTTACTACATTCTCATGCTTCAGTAACTGTAATATCCTTATTTCTCTTAAAGCAGTTATAGGAAACTGTAAACAAAGAGAAATCACTAATGTTACATTACATACTTAACAAAGAAAACCAGTGAAATGTCTGATTGTTTATTTCACATCTTTCATTAATTTTTATTAAAATACGTAATACATATAAAGTTTCTTAAAAAATGAAATAAAAATAAGATAAATCATTATTTTTTTACGCTGAAGAATATTTTATACATTCGTAAAAATGGACAAAGTAGACAAAGAATAGAAAGATGTACATCAAACAATCAAATACGTTTGAACGTATACATACCCCTTCCTTTTCATTGTCCATTAACACTTTTTTCATAGCTACGAACTTTTTTGTACAATTTTTATCTCTAGCTTTGAACACCTCCCTACAAAACGATCATGAAAATCGAGAAACAATGGTTTTTCCACTCGTATAACCTAAAATCAAGTGAAAATTTTCTATTAAACTTACCCGAAGGTGCCCTGGCCAATTTTCGCCACTTTCTCATATTTCGACGATTCGTCACAATGAGGGAAATCAAATTCTTCGATGTATTTTTCCTTCTCCTTTGTATTCATTTTCGATACTTATCGGATAAATACAACTTTTGCACATAATGCTATCGTAGACAAGAACTCATGACTGCCCATGAAACTATTTGACAGTACACGGACCTAACCTCAAAATAAAAAATTGATCCCGATCTGCGCGCTACCTAGCAGCGCCAGTGACAGACAGTCTCACGCTTTCCCATTGGAAACGGTCGTCGCATATTTATGTCTTTTGAACAACAAACAAGCGAACGTTTGGCAGTATCGTACCGTTAATATCCCCTGAATTTCGTATCTTACGCATCGGGCAAAATGCGCGAGAGTATTGTTGCTCGTAATACCGCGTAATCATGTTATGTCCCGACCGGTGTTCGAGAACCGAAATAATGCGAGGTACGTACATATGTACGAAATACGATCAATAAATTATTATTGAGAACGTCTTGTCAGGAACGCATATTTGAAAAAAAAAATACTTCGATTTTCAAACACACGTTATTCAAAACGTCTTTACGTATTTAGAATTTTCTTGAAATGGATAGACTACATCCAAATGGTGCTATTTCGAGTGTGTTGCTTATAGTATCGGAAAGTAAGTCGTATATGTTGGATACGTACGAAGATGCTCTAAATGACAGTTAACAAGGTGTGTTCGATCAATCTTTTTTTTTTTCTTTTTTGAAAATTAACAAGACATCGTTTCACAGTGGTACGTACCGCATTTTGTTAATTGTTACGCCAGATTTCACTAATTGATTGATTCTTCGATATTCGATGCCACTTTGTTCTATGAATTTTTTTCCGTTCGGTGTTTGGATTTCTACTTTTGAACTGTGCCAGGACTACTGGTTATTTTTGGCCTCCGCGCTGCAATTTTGTTCCGGATTTCAGATTTACGTTTCAAACGTTCAACGTAAAACATTTCGTTTGCCAACCCGTGTCCAATTATGCATTAAATTTTAGGTTAAACGGAATAAGCTATCAGATGTTATTAACTTTAACTAAATGTTACGCATAGTTTTGAAGATACTTCCGACACAGACTTTTGCAATAATCTTTCGTTGAATACGCAACTTTTGAAACTTTGTAATGTAATACATTGAGTATGATATGGAATCACCATTTAAATATTGAGGGTACTGAAGGATTAATAGTAATTACTATGCGAGGAGTATCCATTATATTGACCTTGAAATTGTTATGTACTTTGTCAGCAATACATACGGTAAAGGAAGAGTCGTTTTCATTTTACCAGTAGTTTAACTTTTGAATTCCATTATTTGAAACAAAAAAAAAAAAAAAAAAAAATTTGTCAAATTATCACAATAAAATTTCAAATCACAAAAGTAAGAAATGTTTGTATATGAAAAGTATAAATCTGCGTTTATGTTCACTTAGACTTTTTGTTTGACCTTCTTTGTACATAAAAGATTGATGGATTAAAGGTGAACAAGTATGAAAGATTAAACATGTCTCATGGCTGGAGGCAGGGGCAACAACAAGCAAAGTGGAAATTTAGACAGAATACATCAATGGCTCTGTTGCCATCAACTTTATGCTTCTGTCAAGCCTGAACCTCCTTCCAGTGAAACGTTTAAAAAACACCAGAGTATAGAAAAGAGCCGGATTGTTACAAAAAGTCTGAATGATCTGCAAGTTAATATTTCGAGGTAAATTCAATAATTTCCTATTGTTTAATTCATAAATTTAAATTAACAAATAATTCATCTAAGATGATCTTAACATTATTTGTTTCATACAATATGTAAGATAAAGAAATATAAATATATTCATAAGAGCCCTTTGCATGATGTATTTGAGAAGTTCAAATGAATTACTTTGTGTTATGTATTTTAATTTATATAATTGACATGTATAATATTGAGTATTTGAACAATGAGGTGTATTGTACAAAATTATACAAACACTTGAAAATTTTAATTTAGAAATATACTTTTAGCAAGTTTTATTTTATGCATCTGTATAAAAATTGTTTATATAATTTATCGTTGAATTGTAACCAAGGAGAAATGTATGTGTATAAAGCATTATGTGTACAAAATATAAGTTCATAAATATATAAACTGAATAGAGTGTTTTATTGTAGCATATTTACGGACTCTTTGTATTGTGATCTTAACATAGTACATGGACATAATATAATACGAACAAACCAATGTATTGTTAAAACAAGAGCTCCACACTTTTACAAGGTTCTCAAGCCTTATTTTGTATACATTAAGAATCATATTGATTGCATCATTGATAAACTGGAAATTTTTCATCATATAGAAGGCTTTGTGAGGTACTGCCATATCTCTAATCATTTATATAGAAGCAGTATCTATGAGAACTATATACTTATTTATTTACATATTGCAGGTTATACCTACAATATGGACTCTTGTATAATTCAGGAACATTTGTAAAAATTATAGATATTCATTAAAATCTTTAAATATATAAAATGATGAATATGTTACTTTTTATATCAAATAAATACAAGTTTTCCTGAATTAACATTTTCAAAGTTCCATGTATTCCTTTATACAAATTACAAAATGTTTACCTGCATGCATTTTGTGTATTAAATTGTATATTGAAATTATTTCTTTAATAAAATGTTATATATTGTTTCAACCATCAAGAAATTGTTGTTTTATATATGTTGTTATCTAGATGTAATCTCACTGCAGTCAGAATTTTCCTTTAATTGTTAACTTTAAAAATTGTAAATAATCTTTATCATTAATGATATAAAATTTATAAAATGAATTATATTTTTCATTTCCTTATATATTTATTTTCATGCAGATATAGTGAGTCTAAATATTATTATTCTGTCTGTATAATAAGACATACATTACTCTAATAGTATATGTTACAATAGCCAGCATGTAATACCTAATTTCTCACATTCAAAATAAATGTCATGAATGCACATGATAGAACAATGTATAATAGATATGTCTTCTTCCATTTCCGTATATGTTTTACATTTTTTAACTCTGTTTTATAAATTTTCAGGCATTTATACAGCAATTCAAACTTCTCAAAAGAAGAAAAATTATTGGTACATATTTTGAGTACTTATACCTCAAATCTTGTGAATGCATCTTCTGATAATAAATTAGACGTCGATAAAAGGTTACAATTTAGAATTATAATATCTAAAAATTTTAATTTTATATATACATATAATATAAAATAGATATTTAAATATAAAATAGATATTTTTAATAATTATATCTTAATAACGATAAAAATATTTAACATCTGTTAAAATTTTTTTTTATTTATATTTATAAATATTTGTTTTTATGCCAAAGATATGTGGATTATACAACACCAGACTGTCATTCAAAAAACATTGAAAGTATAAGAAATGTAAGAGAATATGCTACTGTGGATATAAGTCCCACTGTATCCGATATGGCTGATTCTGGATTAGAAACTGGTTCTGTGAGTCCACACGAAAATACTACATCTGAGAATTCGAGTACTGATTTTGAGGAATTGCAAGTCACGGAATATGCTTCTGGAAATGATGATCTGGATAAAATGCGCACCAGGCGCGTGCACAACAAAGATCAAAGAGTAGTTTTAAAAAATGAACGCTATGATTTGACTAATAATTGTACAAGCACATGCCATATGAAGAGTCTGGTAGACTCGGGATTAATGGAATGTGGTTCAAATGATAATAGTGCAACAAGTTGTTCTTTTGATGCAGAACAACCGCAATTAGATTCCTCTAGTTCATCTACGGATAATCTTCAGAAAGCAAAGTCACATACGGACGAAATTTTTCAATATGAAAACCAAGTACTTAGCGATCCGTTTTACGAATCAGACTGTGGAAGTGATGAAAATGAATCGTTTGAATTTATTAATGTTGGCAATGCGTCTTCTGTAAATACCGAACAGAGTTGCGTAAAGGAAGAGTCCACGGAAAAATTGGAAGACGAGAAAATGTGTCATTCCAGTTATTCACAAGCTGAAAATGCGCAATCAGAAAATGCAAATCATGAAGTATCACACGATACACTTAATCAAAAAAGTTCCTGTAATACAAGTAATTATTACTTTATTGATGCATCGACCCTCAATGATGAAATAGAAGTTCCAACTTCCAACGTAGTAAAAAGTAGATTCGATGAAAAACCACATCCATACGTTTCCTATTCTTCTAAATATGTTGCAAGTACATCTAATGATCTCACCGACGAACAATATTACAAATTCACACCTCTTAAAACAAGCAATTTGCAAACAGGACATGAACGAATAGCAGAATTCGAAAAAGAATTGAAACTTACAGAATACTTGGAACCACTTACCGACACACGAAGAACAAAGAGAACTGATTCTGTATCTGAAGATAAAGTAAAAGTTGAAACAAATAAAGAATCTCTAGCCGTAGAAATTAAGGAAGCAGACAGTGGCGAAAGCGCGCATCCCTCCCCTTGTCCTGACAATAATAAAAATATAAATAATGATCGGCACGTTATATCACGAATAAATAATGATAACGACGCAAACGTGGCGATAGACGATAAGAAAGAAGCAGTTAAAGAGAGAGACGATAAAGATACAAATGTAGCGGATGATACACGACGACCTTCCCTCATCAGGAGGAATACGTTTGAGCTGGACTCAAATGACGAAAAGCTTTCAGTTTTACGCCAAGAATATGAACGACGACAAGGTAACCTGGTATTTCAAAATGCTATACCTCAATATTCAGGACATCGTGTCGATGGCGATTCATGTTTTAATCCACCGGACGAACCTTCAATCCCGATAACTAACGTATTAAATAAGTTTCCAATTGATGTTCAAATTCCAACTGGCAGCCAGTATCATACGATGCCATATGTTCCATTGGACAATGCAAAATATGAAAATAATCAGACGCCACCAGAGAATAATAATTCTTTGCAAAGTAAAACCAGTATAATTTACCCGGTAACGAAAAGTGCTAGTGACGAGGTTGTCACGAATTATCATTCTGAATTGGACAACGAGCCGAGTAACTGTAGCAACAGTTTACCCGTTACGTTAAGTTGCATTTTAGAGAAAGACAGTAGAACCGACACGATAAAGAAAACTAAGTGTGACGAAACTATGCCTATAATTTCCGGTGGTGTCAGCACTTCGGACTATTCGAAACCTACTGATAGTCCCACTGTGCGCCGAAAAACGGAATCGACGCCAATCGTTTCTGGTGGTTCCGTTATTATGAACGAACCCGAAATGAAGGCGAGATCCACGAGAATGTCCTCGTCTATGACTGCGTGGGTGGTTGATATGAGCGACTGCAACAAAAGCGAGTCCAAATCGCCGAACAACTTTCACGCAGGAATGTCTCAAAGTTTTTCGAATTCGGAGTGCACGAAGAAACCAGCGAGGAAACCAAATGGCCATGAGAAGCATGGTAGTCTAGGATTTTTTGTTAATTTGAAAGATATGGATTGTAAACCTGTACCTCAGCAGCAGAATTATTCGATAGATAAGAAGGAACAAAATGGATGTAGTAAATCTTATTGCGAGTTTTACGTCGACATGTCCGGTACAAGTAACGCGTCGAAAAATAAGAAAACAGAAGTGGACGAATCTACTGTTAAATCGGAAAAGTTTAGCGAGACCAACGATAAGAAAAATATTTTCTCCATGTTCATTGATTTAAGCGATCCGCCTAAGAGCAGAGAAAATATCGTACCACCTTCACACAGGAGGAGCTTCTCCGCATTCTCTGACAAACAAATAGAAACGAAGTCGGATGATACTAATTCTAGCGAGAATAGTATCACGACAAGGGATGATCAGTCATCGAGTGAGCAGAAATGCGTCAGAGAAAAGGCTAAACCAAGCGTCTTTATGTATATAGAATCTGACTCGCCGGTGGTAAGAAGAAGAACTTTGTCTTCGTCGCGGCCAGCGTTTAAGCGACATTCTTGGAACGTTGATAAAACGCAAAGCGTTAGCAACAATGGGCATGTCGCGAAAGAATTAATGTTTAGAAAGGAACACAAACGTGCACACAGTCTGTCCGTAGATCGGGGAGACTTAAAGAAGCTTCGGGCAAAGCCTAGTTCTTCGAGTCACTCTCTAAGTGAGACAACAAAACCAGAGTCTGTGACTCAAAAAAATTCGAAACATCTTCAAGAAGGTAATAATGGGCCAAGCAACATGGACACGTCTTCAGAAGATGTTTTTGAGTTTGATGTGAGAGATACACCTCCGAACTCTCATGTTGAAGTGATCAACGAAGAACTACGTGTGAGTATAAAAGAACATGAATACACAGAATTGAAAGCTGAGAGAATTGCGGAAAATCTCAATGGCAGTGATATTAAAACGTACGACGATGAATATTCAGAGACTTCAGCGTGGGAGAAAACCTGTACAGAGAGTACTGAGGGTCAAACGCGCAAAAGCGAGACGTTTGACATCAGTAGCGGCAGCGGTCCATCTCCTGACAGCGATAACCACGACTATGAATTATCAGAACTTTTGAATGGGGAGGTGCCAAACATAAGTCGACCACAAGTGGTTCCTGCTGTAGGTAGTAAAATATCAGAAACGCATAAGTCTTTGAATGAAACGATCAAGAAAATTGAAAGCGAACTGGAGAGTTCAGACTATGCAAAGTCAGAGACAGCCTACGATAACCACGGTGTAACATCCAAAAAGAATGAAAGAACCGCAGCACACAGTACGAAAACTACAAATTCCAACTTTGTTCGATTGTCTGACTTGGATAAAACACCCGTAGTTTCTCATTCTTCGGACATGTTGACCGTAAAAGAAGATAGAAACACCTATCGTATGTGCAATAGCATTCCAGAAACGTCCTGGATTGAGAGCAAACTAGTAATGTCTAGAACTAACGGATCCGTTAGACCACTTCCTAGAAAATTCTCTTCGATCATGAGTACTTCACTTCCATCTAAACAGAAGTCTCCCCTTGAAGATCTAACAGGAGAATATGATGGAGAAGGTATTATATCAGAATCTGATCTAAGCAGTATGCAGAGTAGCATGGGTCGTTCTGGTGCTGGTGTGTAATTTATTATATTGTAAAATATAATAGTTTCAGAGTGATTACATATCACTAAAGTATTAATTCTTACTTTTTTTCTTTTTAGAAGGAAGCACAGAGGAAACTGAAACATCTAGCTTGGCGGGAAGTAGACCGTACAATAGATTGGGAGAAGATTTGTTAAGAATGTTCTTGGAAGAAATCAATCCAGATGTTACAATCGACGTAGCTGGACGTCGTATAAGGGCTCACAAATGTATATTGAGTTCTAGGTGTCAATATTTTGCAGCGATTCTCAGCGGTGGATGGATTGAGAGCGTAGGAAACGTCATTTCTTTGCAAGGATATTCTTATGATGCGGTGCATTTTGCATTACGTCATATATACAGCGGAGAAAGTAATATACCAGATTCCATAAGTATTGTTGAATTAGCTACGTTAGCTGATATGTTATGCTTGGAAGGACTTAAAGAAATTATTGGATATACGCTTAAAGTTAAATATTGTCATCTATTTCATAAGGTAGGAGATTTTATACTTTTATAACAAAATTTTGATTGATTGTTTGTTTATTGCCCATATCAATTTGCAGCCTTGTCAAATATGTGCCGTTGGTGTATTGGAATGCATGCCCCTGGCAGCAGCCTATGGTCTCGACGAAGTGTATCGAAAATCTCTTCGTTGGGTTACGAGACATTTCGTGCGAATATGGCCATGCAAAGCATTTGCGACGCTTCCCAAAGAGCTCATGGTAAAATGTTACCATCAACATATTGTACATATGGTACGTATTATTTGACATATAATCATTTTATAAAATCTAAAGTAATTGTCTTTTCCATTCTTATTGTTAATAATAGTCAACGGACAACGTGCTTCAAACTATGATGGATTGTGATAAGCTTCTTGCAACTTTGCCAAATGTTCGTTGGGCTGAACCAGTGTTTAGAATGGTTTCAAACTTGTTAGAAACGTCGGTGAAGTTTTTATCGGATAATTTCTCAGGAGTTTTGGGAAACGAGAACTTCCAATCTCTTGGTCGAGAATTGACATGGAATATCAGTCGATTGGAGGATAATTTCTTAGCAGCTGCCGAACGTTTGCCCCCCGAGCAAGCGTGTAAAAGTTATTCGAAATTGCATAAAATGTTAACCTCGGCACAACAAGATGAAGCTCAGGACAAAATTAAGTGGGGTCCTTTATTTGTTGATTTCTTGAAAAAAATTCAAAGTCGAGTAGAGAAATGTTTGGTTAGAGATGCAGCGCGAGCTTCTAGGACTACTACATGGTTGAAAATGGACTTGGAACTTCGACGTAGAATTCAAGAGTTAGCCTGTCTCGTAATTTTACCTCATGAAACGGCGAAACGTCAGTCAAGGCACTCTAACTTCATTAAAGTAAATAACATAAATGATAATTTATTGAATACTTTTTATCGTCAAAAAGTTCTTTTTTTAATATGCTTATTTTTATAGGAACCTAGGCCAGCATCAAGTCGCTCGACGATTACTAACAGAAGTTTGGATTTGAAGCGCGTAAAAATGGCTATATCTGAACATAATCATAAAACTCTAAAACAAATGGCAGTAACTCAGCAGCAGCAGCAACAACAACAACAGCCGCAACAACAGCAACAACAACAGCCGAAGAAAGTTTTTAACAAACCAAAAAGTGACCCATTAGAACGTAAAATGCAGAACGATAAACAAACCACTACAGATACAACAAGTAGTAGGCCAAAATCATGGCCTAATAAATTAGAGGTAATTTTCTATTGTTTGATTATTATCATGATGTATATTAAAGAACTATTTTAAGCATAATGTAAAAATTAAAAAATTTTTCGAAATTACTCATACATTAACTTTTAGGTAAAATCGAGATATTTGGAACCTCGGAACAAGTCTGTTCCGAAAGAAACTACGCAATCAGTAAATCAAGAAAAAGGCATGGTACTGCAACGACGAAAAATAATGATTTCATCTTCAGATTCATCTCGCACATCCAGTCCAGCAATGAAACGAGCTACCGATAAAAAACCATTGGCCAAGATAAAATTACCTATAAAGAAAGATGTAAAAGCTCTTTCTTCGGATAGTTTAACAGAATCAAATGCCAGCAGAACGAATGCTAAAAGCGATTCGATCAGTAAAAGTTGCGGTATCACGCGTCCAGAATCTCCGTCTTTTAAGCAAAAAAGTACGGAGATAGGCTTATCTGTAGATTCTTTGGCAGAATCGAAGAACAAGCCAACAACTGTAAAGAAGAAGGTTACTAAAATGGATACTTCGATGTCCACGGATAGCCTTATGACTGAAATAACAACAACGCCCAAATCAAACACATCAAATAAACTTTCACCGACTTTAGGGAAAACAATAAATAAAGCACAATCTTATGATAAAGGAGCAAAGAAGAATTCACCACCGATGCAACAAAGAAGTCCACTTACTGCGACGAGAAGACCACGGAGATCGTTAGAGAATTCGACCGCAGCTAGTAGAAGCCGAGCAGCTGCTATTAGCGCTTATCATTTACGAAGAAATCTTCTAGATGCTGCGAAAACACCAGATATCCCAAGTAAGTCATTAAATAATGTATCGTGTAAATCGGTAAATATGCGACCGATTACACAATCGACGGTTAATCATCCTAATGTAATGAGAGAAAAGAAAGAAGGAATATCGACTCAACAAGGCTCCGAGAGCCCTAGCAAAAGATCTTCCCCCAAATCATGTGGCACTAGTAAGATAAATAAACCTACGGTTACTAATAAAAGGACACCTATTACAAAGACCACTTCTGACGAGAAGGTTAAAAATAAGTGCCATAATGGGGAAGTTCCAAAACAACTGACAGTAGGTTCTAGATCGGGAACGTTTTTAAAGGATGAACCTACGATTCTTAAAAAAGCAGATATTAAATCTTCTCAAATTAACACTTAAATTCATGAATTGGTTGCTATGTAAGTTTTTGTACGTACATAGCGCCGTTAGTTTAATGATTATACATAAAACTATCTTTAACCGCAAACGTGATAACTCCAACCGCGAAATCATATTATGTGTAAAAAAAAAAAAACTAGAGTTATAAATAATTTTAATTTAAAGCAAGTTGCAGTTGACATTAATTATCAAAAGAAATATATTTAAAATGCATTTATTAGGTATATAGAAAGTGCTATGATTTTGTTGTAATGTTGAAAAAATGAAATATGGCACTAGGAATATGTAAGTTAAAAATTATTATATTTCATTTTTTCGATTATCTTGATCTCCGAGTGTGGAAATATGAGTTTTAAAGAGGTTTTGAGTGTCTTTCAAGTTCAATTAAAATATTATGTAATTAGAGGATGTCAGAAAAAAATATCACTTTCAATCATAAATGCAGCTAGCTTAATATCCCACCCAATTTTCAACCAATGTATGCATTAATATATCATAGTATTACACACTGCATATTCATAGAATGTAGATGTATCATGGCCAGTTTTATGGTATCTTTAGACAGACCTTTCTTTCTTCCACATTAAAGAGCCATATTATCCAAAATTGTTTCGTAGAAATATTTACTAATTTTACTAGTTGCAATATATGAGTAATTGTAAAATAATTATTTCTTACCATTTAATGTTGCCATCTTACAAACTAATTCTTATTGTAAGTAGAACTCCGTTTATTCTCCAATGATCCTTAATAATGAATTATACGTAGTTATTGTATTTATTTATTAAATTTATATCTCTATTTTGCAATGTACATTTCTATGCAATCTTTGTATCTAGTCATTTATATATTTTAAATATTTACTTTTATGTAATGTTAATAAATAACTCGATATAATGTTAAAAAAAATCGTTTAATTCTTTTAGTCATCATTGTTTACATAAATTTTGGTATAATAGAAGTAGATTAAAATTTTTTATAAAATATCTTTCATACTTTATTCACATTTCTTTTTACATGTATTTATATCTAACTTTAAATATACATAATAATAATACAATTAAGTTTTATACATCTAACAATGTTCCACGTGGTCTTGTTCTTTTTGGATCTGCTTCAGGTGGAGGCATAGCTTTTCGTTTATTCATTCCTTTCCTCTCTAATTGTTTTTCTATTATTCGTGCATTATTAGCATATGAATCAGCAACTTCTCTCTGTAAATATAAAATATACGCTGAATACATAGTTTTTTCTTACAGAAGAAGAGTACAAATATTAAATAAGTTTTTTAGTCTTAAATATTAGATTTATAGTATAGTGTATTTTCACTATACACAATGTTAGCATTATTCTTTGTAATATTTCATAATTTCTTCCAATTTATTTAATAAAATTTAGAGTAAGTTTCTTTTATCTAAATATCTGTCTTATTTCAAATAATACATGACAAAAATATATCTTTACCTAGGTAAACATCTCTTTATGTATAAAATTGATAACTTACCGCTTCAATTTCATCTTCTTCTTCATCAATTGTAGAAACAGTAACAGAACTGAATTTTCCCATGTTCTTTGTGTGTTTCGTTACCATTATTTTCTTGGGTTTTTCAATGGCTACTTGATTATATATATCTGTCATTGGACCTTCACCAGAACTTTTGATTACCGCACCTTTTACAATAAATACGATATTTGTTGCTTGGTCATGTTTATAATAAAGGAAAAGACCACATCTGTAAAGATACATCAAACTTGATATTGTAATTTGAAAAAAGACTCATAACTTGGCTCTTCAGTTTTGAAAATTATTTTCAAATGTTTAATAGAAAAGAAAACTAATGAAGATATGTCAAAAAATAAAATAAAATATGCCATACTTTTTACATTTTTGACGATATTGTTTTTCTATTCCTTCAGAACGTTTCAAGTATACAATTTCATCTTGCTCGCAAGTCATTTTGTGAGCATGTTTACTTCCATCAATAACTCTCGCACCATCCCTTTTTCTCAAAGGTAATTTTTCTATGGCACAATCTGCAATAACATAAAAAAATATCCACTGTCTATCCTTACTCGTAATTCTGAACAGAATAAATAAGGTATATGATAAACAAAATGAACCTAACCTAAAATCAATGTCATCTGTCCACATAAACAGTAATAAATATGTAATGGTTTTTCTTCGCTATATTCCTCCTGGTCCTTCGTATCGGAACATATTATACTTCTTGAAACCACTTTTGGCATTTTTACTTAAAATCATATACTCCTCTTATAAGTTGAAAATATTTCAATTTAACAGTGTCTGTTAACACGAGTTTATAATTCGAGAACTCTAACGTTTTGGTATTATTTTGAACATTGTTCAAACATGTAGAACTTGATTATGCCAGAAATTGCAATCGAAACTAAATGCGATAAAAATTATTTAGCTTGACAGTAAAATTTAACTCTTCCGCACATCACAGTAATTTTATTTACCACTGAGGTTCGTTTGTCACACAGACAATGCGTTGAAAATGTTTCAACTTCTGGAATATAACGCTGTATCTAAATAATCTTAGAAAACAAATTAAATCTTATTAAAATCTTAATTCAATAAAATATGACATACAAAAGAATTGTTGAATTTGCCAGGTTCAAGAAGTAGTAGGGATAGTGGTGGTCAGTTACCAAAGCAATGTCACATCACTCCGTTCGAGATCTCGCAAGATGGCGCTGGCCGCGCGTGAGGTTAGCGACGTCTGTTGGCGAAAATCGCGTACTATGCGGAGTGAGCTAAGAGGATTTCCCCAGTCTTTCCTGTAGTTAAGAATTTCGCTCGGCTGTGCTCCGTATTCGGTCGCGGCACAGTGTTTGACGCGCAGTCGAGGGAGACCAGTCGGAGCGAGCGCGAGATGTCAATGTCGAGTAGACAATGAGTCGCACGACGTTTGTCAAATAAAAACGGTGTGTAATGTGAACGGAGAAGAAAATCGGCGTGATATGGTGCACAATCGAATCGCGATCGAGATCTTCAATTACCAGTACGCGCGCGGTAATGTGAGCGAAGAGTAGAGAGAGAGAGAGAGAGAGAGGAAAAAAGAAAAGGCTACGCGAGGGGAAAAAGTGCAGTGACTCTAGATTTGATTGGCGGCGCACGCAGAGAGCGGTCCTCCGTGCACATACACATGTACGTATATACAAGCATACATAAGACGTTCATATACACAAAAGGCTCGTACGACAAGTCTTTCATGTCGTCTCTCTTTCTCTCCGCATTCCCGCAGTAGCTTGCACGTAGTATTTACACTTTTTTCTTCCCCTCGTTTTACACGAGATTTATGACCGCGCCCCCTTCGCACTCAATACGTTCTAAGCTACGTGCTTTGTCCAACTTGTTATAAAATAGACAGCCAAATCATACGCACCGGCATCCATCGGTGAAATTCTTGTCTCGACAATCGAATTTACGCACACGTACGCACATAGTTGAACTAGTGAGTAGAGAATGTAAAAGAGAGAGACAGACAGACAGAGAGAGAAAGAGAGAGAGAGATGATATCGCGATGATACTCGATATTATGAATTAATAACATAAATAGCTCTCGAGCCAATTTTTTATGAATCGAATTTCGTAACTCGCGACACGTTCAACTGCTACGAACAGCAATAAAAGTTTGCTAAATTGAACGTGACCTTGCTTGTTTATCTTTCTGCAACGTTATTTAAAAACCTGAAAGTGTACACAGTACGTTATCGTACGACAGGAGTTTGAGATCGTTTTCGCGAGATGTGAAAATCGATTCGATTCGATAATCGCGGAGGGATTGTTATTTTCTATACACGTAAGAATCGTTGCTTCGTACGAAGTGAAATTAGCTACGAGATGTACGGCTATCTTTCGAATTGTGATAAATATCGGTTCGCGTTGGCGAATCTTGTAATCGCTTATCTGTCAGCTGACGACAAGTCAGCCATGTCGTAGTTACGAGCAATCGTTTCCGCGTACGTCTGTCATGGAAGTTTTGAATCGTTTCTCTTGCAACTTCATCGCGACATCGTCAAGCTTCGAGCATTCAGGACGAATTTCGTGTTCCAGGATCGAGTGAGTAAAAGTTTGATTCATCTCGAAACGTTAATTTTTGTGCTCCGTTTGTTCTATGTAGATCTTGGATCTTAGTCACGACAGAAAATTATGTTTACGAAGTAACGACGTTTACAATGAAAGAAAATAATTGTGTAAATAAATGATAGGGAATTAACTATGCAGCAAATTAACTTTGAGCAAAATTGAACACACGTATCGAATTTTAACATTAATAATAGTTTATCAAGCTTTCACGTCTAGAATTTGAAAAAAGGAAAATATGTAGTGTTTTACAGGATATTTTTGCTTTCGGAGAAATTTTGCGATCTTGTAATTAATTTAAATGAAAAAATCGTCAATACTTCAAACTTTGTTGTAACAATCTAGTTACTAAGCCTAAGTTTCTGTTTTCACCGACTCGAATTCGTTCTTTTTTAATTGGAGAAATGTCCTTTTCTTTGAAAAAATATTAGAAAATCTCACACATATATGCAGGAACACTGAAAATTTTTTCTTTATAACGAAATCCATCACTCTTTTGAAAATTATAGTTTCCCATTTACAACAATCTTTCAAAACTTGCTGTACGATTTTTTTTTTTTCATGCTTTTATTGAACTCTGAACATTGAAGTTAAACCAGCATTTCATCATCTAACCTTAATGTTTAAAGTTCAATAAAATTGCAAAAGATATAGCAAGTTTTAAGGAATCATTGTGAAAATTTCAATTTTCAAAACCATAATAGATCAGGTTACAAAAAAAAATTATTTTGTGTTTTTGCGATGCTGTTTGAACTCTTACAATAAAAATACCCTTACTTTCTCATTCGTTGCATGATGTGAAAGTATCTTTGAAGAAAAAACAAACTTAAGATAATCAAACTAGAATCATTACACTTTAAAATGAGATCAAGTAGGTTTTCGCATGATTTTCCAAGTTATAACAGCTTAAACTATCATAATGTCGATGTGTTCAGTTATGCTTCTTATAATTATTATCAATTATATTACTACATAATTTACTATATAATTATCATCAATTATATATATATCCATTATTGTATATATGTATCAATTATTATCAATTATATATATATTCATTATTAATTCATTATACATCATTTATCATCAATTATCAATTATATTACTATAGTTATCATCAATTTTATATATATATATATATATATCCATTATTGTATATATATATATATATATATATCAATTATTATCAGTTGTATTACTATAATTATCATCAATTATATATATATATATATCAATTATTATTAATTATATATATATATTCATTATTGTATATATATATATAATTATTATCAATTATATATATATATATCCACTGTTATATATATATATATATATCTCAATTATTATCAATTTATATATATATATATATATATATCCTTATTTAGAATTATTACGTATAAATATGGGCACGTAATAACATAATACTATTTGCAACAGTTTAAAAAGAAGAAATAATGAAATCCGATTCAATCTTATGTAACTATCTTTATTGGTGACTGAAAAAAGGGGCTTCTGTGTCAGTCAAGAAGTTCTGTTTAAACTAATTCAATTCGACCGAATATTAGCGACCATTATTTTCTTAATAATCCTACGTACACGTAATTGTTAACAGAAACAGCACAGAACGACAAGAAAGTCTGACTTTTTTTTTCACAGAGCTATAGAGATAGCTGAAGAGTGAGGCTATATTTATTTTTCTGCCGCGCAATACAAAGTGCATTCACACGTCTTGCGCACAATGATCGAGACACTCGATCTATCGGTATTGACGGTCCTCGAAGGACAGCGGCCCGAGTGAAAGAACTTCTGTTTAGCTAGACTAGCCTGACCAAACAAGCCTTGGTTTCATCTATCGTCCCATTGCAGCACGCTATGCCTGCTATTTCTCATAAAATTGCAGCCGCAACTGTTTGCCAATAAATTCTATACACGCAGCGTTGTGCGACTCTCTGTTTTCTGACGGCTTAGCTTCTTATTGTATGATTTCTTCTTTTTCTTCTTTTTTACAAAATTACAACAATTTCGACGTGTTCGAATATTAATTCGGAATCACTGTAACGGAGATCACAATTTTTACAATTCAAATTTGCCAAATGTTTGGTCGAGAATCACCGAGAATCGAAAGTCGCAGTTAGAAAAATAGAGAATAATGGAGTGAAATGTTAAAGTTTGTTCAAACAGGAACGAGATCGAGATATAAAAGTTCGAGGATCGTGTAAGGTCAACGAAGACCTTATAAGCCAGGATGCGTGCAGCGTATGAATTGGCATACGTTCCCTGTCGCGTTCGTGCAAACAATTTTTATGATTGTGTAACGTAGGTAGCCTAAGCAGTGTCGTGTGTGGGTCGCGCGTACCGCTTTGTCGCAGATAAAAGCTTTTCTCTCCTTCTGTCTCTTTCTCTCTTTGTCGTTTTTCGCGTGGTCGACAAAATTCAAGCCTCGTCGTCCGTGCGCTTAAATAGCGCCTGGACTCGCTTCTCTTTAGGGAACCTCGGCAAGGAACCTGCAGTTCCTATCAGATTGGAATATTTTGTCCACGATTCGTGGAAATCAATCATCATGCTTACTGTTTTCACGTGTCTCGCGACGATTATTTAGAATCTTATTTTTTATAGGTGTGTGACATCGTATCTTTGAACGATCAATCTTCCATTGCGAGGGGAAATGTTTGCCAAAGCGACAACTAGGAAATTCTCTAATTGGGGAAAATGTTGGACAGTTTTGTAAATTCAAATGGTTAAAGGGACGAGTTTATAAAAAAATTAATTTAATACACGTAATATACAGTTTCACAATATAAAATGAACATTGGTTCATTATATATATTGTGAGTATACATGTATCACATAGACTGTATAGTTCGTTATAGTCTGTATATTGGCTAAGAGTGAGAATAAGAATTATCTTTTTTTTTTCTTTCTGTTATATTCTTATACTTTCACGTAGGATGAAAATTTTACGAGTGAAAGAAATTTCTTTGCCGTAGAATAAATGTTTGAAGTGACGAAGCTACCAACTGCGAGTTTATTTCAGCTATTGAATTATTGGATAATTTTCGTTGAACAATAATGTTTCCACTTAAAAGGAAAGATATATCATCCCTCTTCTCTTTCGAACAGTTGAGAACGAATCTCATTGTTAGGAATGTTGTTGAAAAGAAATCTAGATAATTTCACGATACAAAGGAATAAACATCAGTCGTTAAATATTTATGAAAATTTCGTTTCTGGAAACTTTTTCTATTAAGAAAAAAAGTTCATGGTTTATCATTTGGAGATTGCTGATTGGATGTTTCTGAAAGTGAATTCGAGAGAAAAGAAAACGAGAAACTTCGCCATTCCTTTGAGATGGAACAAGCAAAAGGGAAACGATTCACTCCGTTTGAATTTTCTTTTCGAAGAGAAGATTAATAAGAGTGGAATTTATAACCGAGGAAGTTTTCAAACTTTCTGATATCGGATTGGATCGCTTTATTTGAAGAAAAGTGAAAGTAACAGTAATTGTAGGTTGAATCGGTTGTGGTCGAAGATTGCATGCTTTTACCAGTAATGATTTCAATGTGACTTTTGCATTTTATTAGTTTCAAAATGATCGAATAAATTGTTAAAAAACCATACGCATTGCATTTTATTAGCATATTATTCAAGAGTTTTCTTAACATTTTAGTATTCTTGAAAGGAGAAACATTACTCGATTATCTTAATCTTATCTTTTAATTAAATTAAATTATAAATAATCTTATCTTTTATTTAAACTTCCTGGTAACTTTAGCCTTGATCAATCAATAAATGAATTCCGTCGATATTAACGGATGAATGGATATGAATTTACATTAATAAATGAATTTGTAGCTAATAATGTAAAATGATAATGACAAAAAAGATTTAGATACTTCTTTTTGATCTTTCAGTTTTTAAAATCCTTTGATCCACCCCTTAATTTCTATAGTTTTTTAGATATTAATCTAATTGATAACTAAAATATTGATCTCAGTTATCAATTTAGATTTCAATTTTCCAGTAGTATTAGAGTACTTAGTATCTTGTTTAAGTTCAAATACGTAAAAAAGATTGTGACAATGCTAGTGATAAATTTGTAACGCGACTATTGTTTGCATTAGTCCATAGACAGTTAAAATTGTGGCAAACGATACCCAGAGAAGTTGAAGAAATTGTAGCAATGCGAATGATAAACCATAATAGAAGAGTTGGTAACGCGAGTCGTTACTTGCATAGAGTGAATTACTCATTGTTTGCATTGGTACTTAGACGCTTGCAGTTGCAACAAACGATACACGTAGAGAAGTTTTATTAAACTATCTGTGACGTGGTCTGAATATCGAATTTGTCCTTCGATCGATGATTCAATGGTATAGATTCGTTCAAAATAGCTCTCGCAAAAGCGAAGGAAATTTAATTGAATCTTGTTTCTGAATATTAAACTAGATATATTACTCTTTAAAGAAAGAAAAAACACAATAATTTTTCTCTACATTGATACAAAACCTAGATTGAAGCACCATGAATGTATAGAGCGGACCAAAAATCACTTCCAACTAAAATAAATCCATAACTTTTTTATTAATCTGCTCTGACGAAGCGTTTGAAGGAAAACAATTTTCAAAGCTTTTTTTTTTTTAATGAAAAAAATCATGTTTGAACTTAAATTCAAAATTAATAAAATTAGTTTTTTCATATATCTTGATGTTTCATTTAAAAAAAAAAGCAAAATAGGTGGGAAGGAACATATATGTATATACTGATTAAGTAACTCTCAGTTCAGGTAGATAGATTTGACCCACCTTGTCGAGCAGTAAAAATTAAAATTTCATTTGAACAAACAGAGGATAGACAAGTGGAGTCCCTCGGTCATTCATCTTTTTGTCGTTTTAACCCGATGGAAACGAAAAACGAAAGGAAAGATTATTTCTCGCGTGGAAATGAAATACCGCCTTCGAAACGATGGCAGATTGCCATTTCTCGCATGAAGAAAGCGCCGATCGAACCAGAAGCAATTGTAGGTGCGATTACAACTGATTTGAGCATCGGAGTCGAACCCGATGTGAAACGTATTTATGATCATTGTCTCGGTGTTCTTCATCCTGCAGCTGCGCCATCGTCTTCTTGTGTGTCATGCCATTCTAGAAAATAAACGGAGGCAAATGTACATATACAACGTGTCTAGGGAATCTTTCATGCACAAGTGAGGCTTTCTACGACTCGAAGTAAAAGGATCGAGGATCAAGAACCATAATTACTTAACCTCTTGCGCTGGAACGACGTGCCATGCACGTCGAGAATTTTTTTGTCCCAAATCGCAACATTTTCTCAGTTTTAAGTATATTTAACACATTGCGTACCGCGATCAATCATACTCCCAGGGCCGGCACATTTTTGGAGCAACAGGGAAACTTTGTACAATTTGCATAATTATGCACTTCTTTAATTGACACAAAATGTTCTTAAATATCAGTACATATTTTTTATAGTAATATTCAAGAATCTATTTATTATGTATTTTAGATTTGAACTATTATTTATTTTACATTAACACGTTGAGGACGGTATGCTCTGATAAACATACAGCTCGTATTTTCTCGTATTTTTTGAATTATTTAACATATGATTGAAAGGGTTCAAGAGAATGCACAGTATTTAACAAGTGTATTATTTTATTAATAATTAAAATTATTAATTATTTTTCATTTTAGAGGTATTTTATTAAATAAAGTGGAAATACCTCTGAGTAACGTTTCTTGATATGTTGAAAAATTATATAACGTTATAATATATAAATATATATTATATAACATTATAATATATAAATATATAATTTATATAATATTATATAAATTATATATAACGTTGTCTAGGTCGTGTTACACGCAAAAAAGTGTTCTCCGTCCATTGAAACACGTGAATTCGCGTCTCTTCTCCGCAATGTGTTAAGTATATTTAAGTATATATTTAACTGTAACAAGGTAAAACAAATGACAAGTTTATTGCCTCTTAATAATTTCTATCCAGCGATATCACACCGACGAGTTCAAAAGAAAACAGAAAGCGACGAAATTATCGTATACGATACGGTCACTCGTTATGGTCCGCGAACCAGTTGCCAGCGCAAGGGGTTAAATGGCGACTTTGTTAGCGGAAATGTTTGTCTTGAAATTGAAAGTTTGAAAAACTCGGTGTCCATCGGTTTCGGCACGGCGCATTGTTGTCCGGAAAAGTGTAATTCAAAGATATCGCGGCAGGTAGAGGGATAGATCAATGCCTGAATGCTCATTGAACAGGCTGAATAGCTTTAAGGGCAAAGAGGGAGATTTTTGTGTGGTACACAACCCTGGATTATGTACTGGTATACAACGTGTATTGGAAATCGTCGTAGGAATAAGATGGAAGGAAATCCTGTGATTCGAAATCAGATTCAGAAATCTGAAAATAGCGAAATAGGAGACCTCTCGTTTCTCGTGGGAATCGAATGATTTGGTG
Source organism: Tetragonisca angustula (assembly GCA_036937485.2). NCBI lineage: Eukaryota > Metazoa > Arthropoda > Insecta > Hymenoptera > Apidae > Tetragonisca > Tetragonisca angustula. The sequence continues at coordinate 2,159,217 of JAWNGG020000004.1, read as the reverse complement.
AAGCGAAGCGTATTCGTACTTTCATACCCGAATTGGATCTGTCAGATATTCTTTTTTTTTTTAACAAGAGTAATATCGGAGACTCGCAAGTTTTGTGAAAGATTTCTGATTCGACGTGAGAATTTTAGCTGGTGATACTGTTCATCCGTCGAGTTGAATTTCGTATAGAAAAGAAGAATCCTACGACTTGGAGAGTGAACAAACGACAAAAAAATTTCCACGCGTCATTGTACTATTCAAATAAATCTTCCTGCAAATTGAATTAATTCTCGAATTTCTTGTAAAATAAAGAATCCGCCACTGAACGCAGAAGAAAGCCTTCTATCAACAAATTCTTTCTCCAAATTTCGTTCAAAGCATTCCGACAATAAATCTTTGTTCCATCTTCCGAAGCATTTCGCAGCTTTGCCAATAAATTACAAACGAGACTATAAATATCCTCCAGCGGGGCATAGGTAAAATTCCTCCGTTCCGTCTGCCCAAAATATTGACAGAATCTTTGTAAAGTATACTCGGTATTTTAGCAACTCGAAACACGCGGCCCTTCTCTAATAATACCCACCGGTTTTCAACTGATCCTCTTTTATCCGGCGAGTCTCGAAGGAAAGTCCTCGGCGAAGAAGTAGGCGAAAGAAGAAACGAGGAACTTTCTTTCTGCGTGAAAGAAAGGAAGCTGGAAGTTTTGACTTTGATTCCTACGTCTGTCGACATGTCGATCGGTCTCGAAGACGAATCGAAATCGATTCCGCGAGATTGGAATTCGCATTCGATTGGCTTCCTCTTTCTCTATTCTCGGCCCTGCGGAAACATTTCAATGTTTCGCTCTGTACGTTCGGGAGATGGTCGCAGCTGTGCTGCGTAGCGTTTCGAGGGATTTATGAGTTTATCGATCCGTGCACAGGGGATCACAGACGACACAACAACGTGCATACTGCGTCTGTGATACGTACAGGGTGTCCATAAAGTCTCTTTGCAGTTTCAAAAATTTATTACAAAGACGAACGAAAAGACAGATGAGTGGAAATTATTACAAAATGAGACGTACATATTTAAGTTTTTTTTTTTTTTTTTTTTTGTTTGCCTCATTTAATACATATGCCTCTATATGGGCATCATTAGTTGCACATCAGAAGTACATCATTACTTTATTTGTTTTGATTTGCTTAATTTGGAATTGCTTGAATTCGAGCAATTTATTCGAATCACTTGAAATTTTTAAAATTCACATGATTTAGTTTAATATGAGTACCTAACGGAAGAAAGTAATTTTTAAAAATTTAAATTAATTGAAAAATTTTTAGAAATACTTTTTTCTTTCACCGAAATTTCTTTTTTTACTGTCTTTACGTCGTACTTTCTTGAGAATTTCGTTCGTGACTTTTTTTTTTTTATTAATTTTAAAATTGAGCTACTTTTGATTCGAAATTGCTCGAGTTCGAGTAATTTAACATTCAAATTTCGACAAATCAAGTCACTTGAACTCGTTTAAATTCAAATAATTTAGTTTCATGCCTAAGGAGTACCTGCTGTAAACAATTGTAAAACAATTGGCAAATTAAGAATAGTGGTCGTTCTTTTGTCGAAATTTTTTTTACTATCACGTGCTTTCTCTCGTGAGTTTCTTATTGACTTTCGGACTCGAGCTACTTCATTTGGAATTGCTTGAATCCGAGCAACTTTACTGGTTGAAATTCGAGTAATTTAGTTTAACTGGAGGAATGAATAATTAACAAATCAAAGATCGTGGGGTTCTCCCTTTTGCTGAAATATTCTTCACGGTCACGTCGTGCTCTTTCGAGAATTTTCGTTCGTGATTTCGTGAGACCTCACACGAGAAGAAGCGTGTATGGTAACACGGTACACCACGGTTTGATACGTTATCGTGCCGCGTTTTCAGCGAACGAAACTCGATCTCAAACGCGTTCAATCTCCACTTGCTCGCTGTAGAAACGATCGTTTTATCCTTGGACAGAGTTGCTTGCCTCGCCTCTCTAGAACTGGAGGAAGCTAACTTTTCCCTTGGCCCATCTCGCGACGTGATGAGAATAAAAAGTTCTTTTTCTTTTTAAGAAGTAGATGGAACATGCATGGCGACTTTTAATGATTTCAATCGCAATCAGTATTTTAAGCGACCATTAAGTTTTCGTGTGTGAAAGTAATATGTTACTTTTGAATAAAAAAAATCATGTTTGGAGCTTTTAATAAAAACTAAGAAATTGATAGAACGTTCGTTAAATTACATCCTTTTTTCTGATCTATTCTCTTTGTTTATTATAAAAACTTCAGTTCTGACTTTTAATTCAACACTCTCGTCAAATAATTTGATATTACTCACTTTAATAATATTCACACTTCCCTTAAGAACCACCTGTTTTTATCGTAAATAAAATAACCTCCTCTCGTGCTTCAACAAAGGAACATTTCACCCTCAATGTGCTTCTACTATGAAACAACACGGCAGAAAATCTTTTTCTGCGTTCTCATCACGTCTCCGACGATACTTTCTGTTAAATATTTATGCACTTTCTTTCAGTCGCGCTGGAGTATCTAGATCTATTGCCAACCACTATTCCAAGAAGAGTTTATGCATTTACAACTCCATTGTCTTGATAATCAGTATGAAAGATAATCTTCTTACAAGGGACGTATCATAAAATTGATAAAAATGATACTTTTGCTTATACGCTTATACAATTGCAGTTGTAACATTACCTCTAATTGATCGGTGAAATTATGTGGGAAATAAATTCAAAATTTGGAAAAGGGATAATCGTAGTAGGACATTGAAACGCATTGTTCAACATTCACAAGGTGAATAGAAAAAAAGGTTCGTAATTTCTAGTGTAGATAATACTCACCGAAAAAGAGTCCCAATAAACGATGGGTCGAAAAATTAATAGTTTGAATAATTAATTGTTCGGAGAAACGAATTTTTTTCGCTTCGAGAGCTATACTGTATGTAGGTAGTGGTTTATACCTTATAATATCTCCTTTTTCTGATTACTCTTGCTCTTTCAAAAATTCTCGGATGTGTTCTGACTTTTTCAACAAGCGTTTCAACAAAAAATCGTTTATGTCTCTTTGAAACCATTAATTTTCCAACCCATTTTTATTAAAACTTTTTCTCATGTTTCGACGAGTATTGTCTACCCTAAAAGTTATGAACCCTTTCTTCACCCTGTGTAACATCTTTCGTGAAATTATTTTTATTAAAATTATATCTTAAGAATCTTAAATTATTTTAAGAGTAATAAGTAAAAAAGAAAGAAAAAAGAATGAAGAAATTTAAAATATATCAAATAATTATTATAACAAAAATATATCAAATAATTTAGATTCTCACGATAAGATTAATAATTAATAGTTAACTGTTAATTTAAAAATGCCAAAGAATTGAAAATTCGACCGCATCGAACTTTCTCTCAAACATCTACATTTGAAATTAAATTTCATTCAGAAATCAACAAGTATTTCCATGATTGTTAGTTGGTCACAGGCGAGTGTACGCTTTGGTATCTCGGTCGGGTCGAAAATTGCGAGAAAGCAAAGACAAGGGGCATATTTTCTTTGGAAACTAGAGCGACGATAATCGAAGCCACGATCCAATTGTTGCATTGAATTTGTCCTCGGTATGTGCAGGGGACGATCGCGAGTTTCTATATATACTTGGCTTACAGGCGAGCTTTTTACGCTTTCTACATCTGGTAGAAAGAAGAAGAAGAGAAAAAAAAAAAATACATAATTCGATAGCTGGGTCGATATTCGTCGATTGAAATAATTACACGTACAATAGAAAGTAGTGGAATCGGTGAAAATGAAAGTCTCGAGTGTTCGCGTATGATGTTAAAAAGAAGATGATGATCTCGTTCCACCCTCTAATATTCGGTGTCGTTAGAAAGTAAAACGACCTGGCAACTTCTTTTTATTGTAAAGCAATATTAGAAAGTCTGGTGAAAGAATAGAGTCTCGTTTCGTGAGTTACGCAAAGTTTGCTTCTTCTTCTTTTTTTTTAAATATGCAACGATAATTTGCTTCTTTTGGAAGCTTATTTATGAATCAGAGTCAATTGTGTTAGATTTTACTATACAGGCTGTTGAACAAAGATTTGAGCGATAATGTTCTCACTGGGAAAAGTGACAAAATGACAGTAAAAGCACGCTTTTTAACGAATTTATAAATTGTAAATTTCATATGTCAACTCATGATTTCATCAACATTTTCTCACTTCTCCCACTAAATGCTTTAAAAATTTTAAATCCGTAGAGTTTTTAAAAATTTTAAATCTTAAATAGTTTCCCAAACCTTGAATTAAAGTGGTTCTTAAATAGATTTCAAATAGTCAAAAACTAAGCACTGTTAAAGTTTCGGAGAGCCTGCGCGTCGAAAAAATTGCTCAAGTAGAATAATAAATAAAATAAAAAAATCGCTTCTGTGATTCTCAAAGCGAACGTGGTGCACTGAAGAGATACAGATTCAGAATAGCAAACTGTATTGGTAGGGGGTTACGCGTCAGTGACCTTGGAAGACAATTACCTTCAGTCAGACTGTAGAATTAAACTATCTCCTGTTACAATTTATTTCAAAGCCGATAGTGGGATATTCCTGAAAAAAATTATACGTCTCACATCATTTTTCTAATAATCGCAAGTGTAATTGAAACTGTGCTGCAATTAGTGCAAGACAAATATATACTGATAAATTTAGTTTAATAATGAAATACAAGATATTACATCTTTTACATTACTTTTGTGATAATTAACACATTGTTATAAACTGACAGTTTATAACAAACGACACTGTAATTCCTTTAAAATGAAAATAATCATCTAACAAAGTATAAAAAAAAAATTCAATTTCTCAATGACAAAATGAATTCGAGATGATAATGATATAATATCCCGTAATATTACGTGTACGTAATAGTAACAATGTACAGGTCTGTTTAACCTTTTGAGCTGGAATGGACGGATTTGGACTTTTGTTCCAAAATTATAATATTTTCTCAGTTTTAAGTAAAAGAAATTAGGCAAAACAAATAATAAATTTGTTGCTTCTTGGTAATTTCTATCCAGTAATATTATACCGACGAGTTGAAAAGAAAGCGACGAATTATTGTATAGAGTTTGGTCACTCGTTATGGTCCGCAATCAGTTGCCAGCGCTTCTTAACCCGGGATTACTCACGTGGGGGTCTAGTGCAGGTACACTATCTTATCCCGGGTTAAGTGAAGGCTAACTTGAAAAAATATATAGTTGTATCAAAAAAAAAAAAAAAAAAAAAAAAAAGACACGAACGACGTTAAAAACTTCGAAAAGAAAAAAAAAAATTCTTACCAGTCATTGGCCTTTCGACACGATTTGTATTAGACAAGAGATATTTTGTTTGCATCGAATTTACGATTCGAATATTATTATATTCAGGAATCTCGCTTAAATGGCTCGACCCTGTATAAAATACAGAAGATTGCATCGAGTGGACTTGCGAAAATTGCGCTCTCTCCTCAAACTTCACACGATCCGCCCGTTGCTCTGCTAATTTTTCGGTCGTGGAACACCGTTTCAGGTGTTTTTCAAACGGATTTAAACCCGGTTTCGCGAGGCTCGTGAAATTTCTGGCCGGATGCTCGCCTGGCGTGGAAAGCTCGCGCGGCGCGCATAAATTTATCGCATCGAATTGTAAAGTGGGAAGGTTTCGCGTACCGCGGAATTACACGGCGTGACCTTAATTATTTTTTTCTCCACGCCCGTAGCTCGAGCTAGTTCTGTATCTCGATGTGAACCGCGCGTGTGTGCGTGAGACCGGTTACGAGGCCGGTGGCTATTCTCGCGATGATCGCGATAATAATTGCGACGATGACGAGGAACATGCATTCCGCCTACTTGCCAGAAAAACCAACGCGAAAACCTTCGCGAGCGCGCGCGTGTTTGAACGTAGATCCGATCGCCGACGTGCATTTGTCCTCAACTTAATGAAATTACAACGGCGATCTCGATTCCGAGGAGTTACTTCAATTAACACGTTACGGTAACGAGTTTCAGATAGATTGATCATTTATGAAACTGTTGCCAGCCGTCGTAGTTTTCTTCACGGTGTAATTAGTAAAAAAATGTTAGAAGAGTTAGAAGATCCACGATTTGCAGGATCGGTATATTTCTTGCACCGGTATAGTATACTGTGTATGTTTGATTGATGTGTTTGTCATTTTTTTTAAATGGAAATGTCGTTTTTCTCTATTATATCGAGTCTTCTTGTTTTAATCGTTAATATAATTTAATATAATTTAATCATAAAATAGTGTTGTCACAAAATCTCTTTCTAGTTTAGTACTGAGAGTGTTAGTTGAAATTTTTAATTGCAACAGATCGAATGGAACGTACTAGAATTTAATAGAATTTTAGAATTTAGAATTTTGGAATATTAGAATTTTAGAATTCTAGGATTTTAGAACTTTAGAACTTTAGAATTTTAGAACTTTAGAACTTTAGAACTTCAGAATTTTAGAATTTTAGAATTTTAGAATTTTAGAATTTTAGAATTTTAGAATTTTAGAACTTTAGAATATTAGAATTTTAGAATTTTAGAATCTAGTAGAACAGTCCGATCGAATCTTTCCTTCTAATTAATTAAGATTTGTAACCACTTGCACTGGTACGATATCACTGAAGTAGAAGAAATAGAAATTATTGAGAAGTAATAATAAATTTATTATTTGTTTTGCCTATTTTGTTTTACTCAAATATACTAAAAACTGAGAAAATATTACAATTTTGGAACAAAAAAATTCTCGACGTGCGTAGCAAGAGGTTAATGGCGTGGAATAATCTGATCGAGGTATCCGAGTTTCAATTACCGTGGACACTGACTCGTACACTAATCCAAAAATTACAATGTAAAGTAAAAATAGTAGTGCAAGGTTCTCTGATTTATTACTCGCGCTGATTATGCACGTTGTGTAAATGTTATTTGATTTTCATGCAAAGTAGCGAAAACAAAAAAAAGAAAAAAAAACAGGCATACGTCGTTGCAGTTTTTTTTTTAAATTAAACGATGAGAACTTTGATACTTTGGCGAACGCTGGATGGAGCGAAGTCGGCAACGAAGTGGTTGGATTGGAAACGGTGTTTGATACTGGGAATAGCTTTTAATACCGGTGATCTATAGCGATTCGATGAAAGGGCACGCTTTCATTAAGTGGTCAGAAATGCATTTTGCTTCGATGTTGGAAATGGATGGGGAAGAGAAGTTAGCACGGATGGAAGTTAGAACGGTTGTTAGTTTTCCGTAATTGGGTATTTGGGGGGAGATGGAAGTTTTCGACCTGGTTTTAAACTTCCTCACCAGGTATTCCGTGTCCTGTTAGTTTATTTTGAGCTTTCGAAATACGCGCATGCACATAGAAGCTTGAGTCTCGTAGCAACTTGACCAAAGTTTGTAAAATAAAAAAAATTTATGTACGAAAAGAGTAAATTCTTCTCTAAACATACTCTGTGATAGAAATTAACTTTCATTCTCAAATATTCATTTCATTCTCAGATATTCGTTGTATATTTATGAAAGGATTAAATCCTTCTCTATATCAACTACAAAAATTATAAAAATCAGTTCAAAAGATATTTCGTTTTCAAGTTTATCGGTGATTAACATCATCTACTTCTTCAAGTTTCGTTAGTGCAAATTGAAATGAAATTGACTACAACAATCGACCACTTTTGGTATCATTCGAATGGTATTTAACACGAAATTTTGTTGATTGTCTCTTTCTAACATGTAACATCGTTTAAATTTGTAGCAATCATCGACGTATTATCGTGCGAGTTTAGAGTTAATGATACATAATTTTTAAATAACATCCCCCGCCCTTTTTTAAACTTTCGTGAAAAGCAATGAGAAGTCTAGTTTATGTAAATTACCCCGATGAGTGTCTCGAGAAATTTTTCTTCTTACGTTCTTCGTTGTTATCAGCTTTCACTCTAGTTTCCTCTGTTCAGGTATTGTACTATTATATTATTATTACAACGTTGTATTACACGTGACATCATACAACACCAGATGTATACGTTCATTGTAATTATCAGCAATTTTATAAAAAGAGGAAGTCCAAAGCTGTTAGCTAGATTCAAACACGATGTCCCCTCTGAAAGAACGAGTCGAGTGCAAAACTACTGATTACTTGAAAAGAGTGTCTTTTCATCAGCTCTCAACTGAACTCTGTCTTTACTGATTCTTTTTTTAGGCTTCTCATACTAGAGTTGTTATCTCGCAAATTTTCCCAGAAAAGGCAGATAATTTTCGTGATACGCGGAATCTGGGTTTCGCGATTCGCACGCGAGTCGAACGATTCCGCGCACGTGACGCTCGCGGAAGTACTCGTATCGCTTCGATCGAAGCTCGTGCGATAGATTGGTGGACGAGCCATTATTGAACGATCGTTCCATTTTCGTCTCGTCATTGAAACGTGATCGACAGTCCCGATCGCGGATAATCGATATTCGTCTGCGCGGAGTTGACTCACGGTGACGATAACGTATCCCACACAAGCAAGTTGCAATGACGATCGTTATTCGGACGATGCACAGCGACGGCGAGTTTCCTCAACGTGCTGAAGCCGAAAACGTCGACAACGTCCGATGAACACTTTTTCCATGGACGATGGTGTTTCAACCCTTTGCAGGCGCTGGCAACTGGCTCGCGGACCGTAACGAGTGACCGAACCGTATACAATAATTTCGTCGCTTTCCTTTCCTTTTGAACTCATGTCGGTGCGATATCACTGGATATAAATTATTAATAATATTATTAACTCATTAAATCGTTAATATTAATTATTAATAGACTTATCATTTGTTTTGTCTGGGTCACATTTAAATACACTTAAAACTGAGAAAATGTTGCAATTTGTCATTCCAGCCCAAGAGATTATAATCAGCACTTGAATTTTATTTCTTTGATTGAACGAACTTAATGTGAAACTTCATTTCGATGCATTTCTTGCTCCGTTTTGCATCTTGGAATTTTTTACATGGACCAACGATTCCCAGTCTTTCCTCTCTCCTGCACTCCTTGATTATACCTTTCATTTATGATAGGTATTTCCTCTTTTATAAACCCCTATCCAGCCTTTAAAGAAGTTTTTTTTCTTAGGTTTGCTAAATAATCAAAACTCTATAACTTTGTGTTCTTGTGTTTTTATTTTAACTCCTTTCTTTGGCGTAATTTGTTATTTATTTTGCCTATTTTGTTTTACTTAAATATACTTAAAACTGAGAAAATATTACAATTTTGGGGCAAAAAAAATTCTCGACGTGCGTGGCACGTCGTTCCAGCGCAAGAGGTTAATCTACTCCTTTCTCTCTCTCTCTCTCTCTCTCTCTCTCTCTCTCTCTCTCTCTCTTTCTCGGAGAGTTGGCAACTTTTGGAAGCTAGTTTGCGAAATTACAGGTAGGAACTCCGTAGTTTCTGTTCAAACTTCCGTCTGGTTCGTTTATTTCCTCGGCTGTTCATTGCGTAATTTTGCCTGTTTGATTTTCGTTTGGAACGAAAACGCGGGGATTTTAGAATTTCGGAGCGTGGATTCGCGTGAGCGAATAACGAAGTTTGTAACTGTGTTGTTCGTGAGAGTATAATGTTGATAGAAACTGAATTTGTGCCTCTGTCTTTCTGCAAGTTCCAATTATTTTAATTATTCGGATCGATCGTAAGAACATCGTAGTTCTTATTGGTTGCAAGAAGTATTTAGGTGTTTACAGGTGGCACAATATGAAAATCTCACCGAGTTATATAATTAAATTACCAATGTATAACTTTTTCTTTGGATAATTTTTAATAGTTAATAATTTCTTTTACGCAACGACAAGTGGCAAACGTAATTTAAAGGCAAAATTTTAATCTGAGAGTGATGTAGTTGAAGTGTTAAGTTTCAATAGAGGGATCTGTATGCTATCGAACATTAAAATACATTATTATGAAATTTTAGACGAAAACTTGTAATACAGTTCCTATGTTAAAATACATCGCTATCTTAAATCTTAAAAGTAAAACTTGTAATAAAATTCTTGTGCATAAACACAGATCTCACGTGCACCTTCTCTGTAGTTACCATATTTCTGGAGAGAAATTACTCTGGCAACGCTTTTCCACCAGACCACCAATTACTATCGTTGTGACACACTTGAAATAAATAAGGGAAATTTATTGTTAGATCGTGTTACGAAATTAACCGTACAATCAACGCATACAAATTACGTTGTTCTCGTATATGCACATGGAACACGTTTCGCGCGCTTGAACTAATGATAGTATCTGAAACAAAGTAAAGAAACAAAAGTATAGAGACTATCATACGTATACGAGATACTTTTTTTCTTTTTTTATTCTCACTGAAATATGTTGTACGTTCACGCTTCTGTCTGCTCAGATGCGACATAATAATTTTCGATTTCGAAAGATAGACAGTCATTAGCTACCGAACTTATACGTACAGCTACGTATGAATAGAACGTCTCTAATATTATGCTTGGTGTGGCAACAAATAGACCAGAAAATACGTGAGATCGTGGATCACGTCGAGGAACGTGAATGCTAGAAATTATCGTGTTAGTGGCGTCGCTTCGAACATCGGAATACCATTCTAATCTCTATTCTTGGTATACGCCTCCCACGTAGCCGAGTAAAAATGTAACTTCTAGAATCACCGATTGAAAACATTTTTCTCGTGTTTATCATCCTCGGCGACATTGCCCGATGTATCGTGTATAGAAATCGCCGATAAAGTTTTTTACTAACATTGATGACTATTTGACGTTCCAATGACAAATATATTATTATGATAAATGAAAAATATAGTAAAGAAAATCGATAATCAATAAAAGGATATCAATGCCACTTTAATCTTTTGCCACGCACGTCGAGAATTTTTTGTCGCAAAATTGCAATACTTTCTCAGTTTTAAATATATTTAAGTATAATTCAGGGAAATAACAAATAACAAATTTATTGTTACTTCTCAATAATTTTCATCCAGTGATATCATACTGGCGAGTACAAAAATAAAGCGACGAATTATTGTATACGGTTTGGTCACTCGTTATGGTCCGCAATCAGTTGCCAGCGCAAGGCGGTCGAAGGATCTTATTTTATTAATTATTTTTCATGTAGAATACGTATGTATATTACGTATGCATATGCATGAAGATCGTAATGAGTACATTATCATTGATCTTCGAATTTGGATATTGAATTTTGAGAGTTTCAATATAATTTGTTTTGTATGTGATCAAAAAACTCTTTATCCGAGCAAAGTTTTATAATAATAATAATACATTCTGATCGAAAGTACATGAAACAATGATCGTGATCGTGTAAAAATTACATTTTTCTCTTTATCCGATCAATATAATAACATTACATTGATATTGTCAATTAAATAATTAAATTTATTTAAGAAAAATTAGATATTAATAAATACGACAAACATTTAATTTCTAAATATATTTATTTATTTGACAAAAAAGAATAATATATATATACATATATATTTAGATCATTTACTTTCGAGATCATTAAAATTATTAAAATATATTAATTTAACCCCGATACAAAGGGTACAAAATAAATTTTACTTATTTTTTAAAAATTCATTTTCGTTACTTTAAACTGTAAATATACTATACTACTATATACCATAACTATAAATATTGTCAATTTTTAATTATTACTGAAATATATTTTTATTATAAATACATAACACGTCGATGTTAAATGTCTCCGACTCTTTATCCAAATATTATAGATAAATAACGTTGACGAAGAACGTGTAATACAACTTTTAACTGCCAGAAAATATTGTACAACAGAAGAACTGAGGACAAAGAGCAAATAAAAATTGATTTTCATCTCTCGTGAAAATTCCTCGATCGAGATCGATAGGTTGAACGAAACGAGGGCGAAGGCAACTTGCGGCAACCTTGTTTTGCACAGATTCAGTTTAACAGCCGTGAGGAAAACCCGTTCGATTTATTCTTTAACGATTCTTCGACGTTAGCCGAGACACGCAACCGTGAACGTGTAATGACTAATGACTTCCACAAGTCTCGAGCGCATTATCTTTACCTTGAGTCACGGAACCTTTTTGTCTTCGGCTACCGGTCTCGCCGAGGAAACGTTAATTGCAAGCAGTTAACAATCGCCACGCGAATGATCGAACGACATTGGGGCGATTGACGTTGAAAAATAATCCGAACAATAATAATCGACAGAATTCACGTGTCTCGTGGCACGTTTCGTCGAGGAAATCGCCTTTTAATTACTCCGAAGTGAATCGATCTCCGCGGCGATTTTATAAATCGACGATCCAGTCGTTCCCAAAGTTGTTCTTTCGCCGTGTAATCGATAGATAGCGAATGGAAAATTAATGATCGCAAGCAGATCGATCGAACGAGAACTTTGCGAGCCGATTTATCTACAGTTTCTTTGTTTCCGCTGGAATTTCTTTGCTTCTTTTCTCGAAAGTTTGAGATGGACGAAAATTCAATTCACTGTTATTTCAATGTATATTATTATTCTATTTATATTATTTATTATTATTAGTATTATTATTTATATTATTTATATTATTATTTTGACTCTGTTGTTCTCCTTGGTTACGACAACTGTTAATACAATTTTTAAATATTTAAAAACTATTAAACATTATTATTTTCAAATCCATTTAAATTTATTTAAATTTAATAAATAATTTTTAAATATTTTAAATAGTTTTAATATTCGATAGAATTTTAGTGTTCTTATGTCAATCTTTTGTTTTCAACATCGTGGCCTGTTTTATTTATTTTTAAGGTAAATTAGATAAATCAATGGCGCAAAATTCAACGTTTTTTATTTACTTGTTTATTTATTGTTGCGATACAATTTATTTTATAATTTTTTTAAATGTATAATTTTTAAAACAATTTGCAAATTTTTGTAGCAAATTCGTATTATCGTGCGAGTTCAAAGGATCAAACAATTTTCTGCAAATGATTTCTACTCACGAGAATGAGTAATGATTCAAATTTATTGACTGTCGACGTTCTTTTCCTAAGTTGTCATACAGTTCTATAGATTTTGTTTGGACTCGTTGGTAGATTTAATGAAACTATGTATTCCTATTTTGTACTTTCATGTATTCACATTTAAGGTGAAAGAAAGCATAATTGAAAAGTGTCTTTCAACTAACTCTGTTATAAAGTGTATGCACGTTTATACAACGAAAATTGACAAAATTTATCAAGAAGTCGAACGAGAGATGCTCTCTGAATTGAAAAAATTACAATCCTTTGATACGTCTTCTCCTGAAGAGGAAAAAGAGGTAGCTGCGAACGTAGGAATTGAGTTTTCAGCGATGAACGATCATTACGTAACGCGATCTGAGGAAATCTTGCAAGATGATAGAATTGCTCGGTGCAGTTTGTGATGCAGCAATTCGCCTATACGTTACGATGCAATAATACGTATCGAACGAGGTTACTATAATAATTTCAACCATAGTTACGAAAGTGACTAACCTACACGGCTCGTATTCCCTTCTAATTAAACTCGTAATTTCTCTCGCATTGTGCGAAAACATCTCTCAACAAAAATCGAGCTTGATTTGTCAATGATTTATCAATGAGATAGTAATTTATCTCTCCATGCAAAAATTTGTTCAATTTTCTTCCTTTTTTTTTTTATCAATAGTATTTGCCAAGACAGCAATGATCTCGAACTTCAATTTCAACACTTAAGACTATTTGTAATATTTATGTAATTTGTTTCATTGATATTTGTTGAAACTAGTTAGTTTCATAAGGGATATTATTTTCTTTCACAGTTATTGTAATTAATAGAAATTAATATTTTTTAATTTCACATCGATGGTGTGTAGAGTATTCTTACCAAAATTTTGAATATTGTGTGAACTTTAAATCTCTTTAAACATCTTTAAAGAAATTTGTTTTCGATTCTCAATTTATCTTATTTCGCAGAATTTTTCGTGTTATATTTTCTTCGGGCTATCCAGTGATTCATTTCATACTGCCAAATTACACTGTATCCGCGTGTCGTGAATAAATAAGCTCTTTCTTTTAGAGGTGAGTCAATTTTGCAAGAAACCACTATAAATCCGTGTGTTAAACAAACAATGATGAACAACAGAGAAAAAAGTTACAAGTCAGAATACATTTTTGTTAAATCTTTAAAATGCAAAAAATGAAATAAATAAAATTACAGAGAAAAATATTAGGAACTATCTAATCAACTTCGCGGATTAGATTTGAATTAATTTTATATTTGACTTTCAATTTTCAACCTTCGAAAATTTCGAGTCGTCGAGATTTAAACAGACATCGTTGGAATTATATATATATATATATATATATATATATATATATATATATATAAAATGATGATAATTATTAAATTAATAGAAAGGTTAAAAATTTTCCTTTCCAGTCGAATTTACGGAAATTTCAATGTTTCCGCTCAAAGTAATCGAAATTTAAAAAAAAAAAAAAAAAAAAGAATCAATGCCACATGTTCTCTGATATTTTTCGCGAAAGAAATCCAGATTCACGTGAGACATAGTGGTCACATTGAGAGGATCGTTGCGTCACGATCTCTCGTAGAGATCATCCAGTGAATCATGTTCCGCATTTAATTGCCACGAGTGCGAACGGCTGCGCCGCGTTCAGACGTATGTAACTTCAACGCAACGAGAGTCCGGAAAAGACGGAAAGAAGACTAACGTGTTTCGGGTTCTATTTTTGCCACTCGAAAGGTCTCGTATTTCTGACACCGTGGCACCGCGTGGAGTGTAGGTAGTTCCATTTGATGCAAGAACCATTTTCGTCGAGTTCGAACGCGAGAACTCGCGATTTTGGGGCGCGAATGGTGGCTAGTTTCTCATTTCTCTGTCGATTTTTTTCGCTGGAAATAAGAAAATGCGAGGGAATTTTATTAAGAAAAAAAAAATGCTTTCTTTTAAATTTTGTTGAATGTTTTGCTTTTAAAATAGTAAAATTTTGTTGTAAATTTTGTAGAATGGTTTTCTTTTAAATTGCAAAATTTTATTGTAAATTTTGTTGAATATTTTTTTTTTTTGAGAAAATTGTAAAATTTTGTTGTAAATTTTGTTGAATGTTTTTTTTTCTAAATTGCAAAATTTTGTTGTAAATTTTATTGAATGTTTTTTTTTAAATTGCAAAATTTTGTTGTAAATTTTGTTGAATGTTTTTTTTTAAATTGCAAAATTTTGTTGTAAATTTTGTTGAATGTTTTTTTTAAATTGCAAAATTTTGTTGTAAATTTTGTTGAATGTTTTTTTTTTAAAAATTGCAAGATTTTGTTGTAAATTTTGTTAAATGTTTTTTTAAATTGCAAAATTTTGTTGTAAATTTTGTTGAATGTTTTTTTTAAAAAAATTGTAAAAAAATGTAGATATCAATAGATTGGGAAAAGATAGGACGTTCTTTGTAATGTCGAGACACATTTACAATAGGAGTTATGGTTTCAGTTTGAAGGGATAAAATAAATAAACTGTAGTCTTAGGTAGTTTGAGTTTCAAATTTAAGTCCTTTAATTTTAAATTTGTTTGAATACTTTACATTTGACACGGTGCAATAAATTACAGTAACTAATGCCTGTTTAAATAGCAAGGGACTAAGAGAACAAAGAAAAAAAACGTAGCCTAATTGCCTTAATTTGATCTTTAAAAGATGACTAATACTTTTAAACGTATTACTAGAATTTTCTTTAAAAGCTCGTTTTCTGATTATTTCCGTTTGCCTTCAGTTTGCAGAAATATTTTTTCGAATATTCAGGAAAGAAATTTAGAAAAATAGATGCATATTTGAAATGCGTCATGTAACTTTTTTTTATCGAAATTGATCCAATAAATGGTTTTTTTTTATGTAGATATTTCTTTTATATAATAAAGATTTCTATATATATAAATTTTTCATGGAAATTGATCACCACTTGTATAGATATATTTTATTAGTCTTTTAGTGCTATGTTGCAAACGTTTTGTGAACGACAATTTTAAATACCACATCGATTATTTCAAAAACATATGGAATATTGGTGGAATATAATTTGGAATATTTTACAAAAAATCTTTTCATTTCCTCGTTTCGACTGCACAAATATTTCATTACTCCAAACTGTCCCGTTTTTCAACCCCATAAAGTTTTTGTCACATGACAAAATGAAGTCGAAAATTTTTGTTGATAAAGAATCTTCACAGTAGAATCGTTTAAATGTGAATAGAATCTTTCCACTTGGGTATTTGCGTTTTCACTGAATTATATAAGTATATATTTTAGCATCACCGAAGATTTATAGATTCGTCGAATGAACAGTGCAGCTATCAAAATAAACGGGCAAGGTTTATTCAAGTTAAGCGCATGTTCGAAGATAAGAAAATATTTGTTTAATGATATCTGTTCTCTGTTCAAAAAAGAATCTCGATGGCGAATATCACGCGTAACTATTGTTTTGAACATTGCCCCGTCATTTATTGAATGCTAAATTATTGTCACTCCCAGAATTGACCATTGACCATTCTTTATTCATATCTTCACTCGTAAAGGATGTTTACGATGTAGTAATAAGAAGAGAAAAAAGAAAATGGTTAAGACGAAGTTCACTGAATGACGCAGCATCTCAAGTCAAAGGTTTCGAATATATTTGAATTTCAAAAGAAATAGTGACTTGTTTAAGCAAAAAGTTATTTGCAATATTGTTTATTGACAATATTAATGTCTCGTAATGTTACTAGACTTTTTCTGCATTTAGTGAGAAATTTAAATTATCCAAATTATAGAGCAGCTTTAGAATATTCGACAATTTTCTATCCAAGTTCTGTTATCCTATATCTGTGAAATTATGTACAGAGTGGGGCAAAAATCACTTCCTACTAAAATAAATCTGTAATTTTTTTTATTACATATTTATTTCAACATTTGAACGAAATAGTTTTTAAAACACGATAAAAGAAATCACGTTCAAGCTTAAATTTAATTTAAAGCTAATGAAATTAGTTTTTTTCTTATATTTCAATGTTGTATTAAAGAAAAATAGGTGGGAAGAAACTCTCGTACAGGCTCAGCCTGTATAATTATACACGTATTTTAATTTAATATAAACTAGGATTATTAGTTATATTTTGAAATAGAAATTATAATCACATACCACGAAAAGTGTCAACAAGTAATGAAAATAAAATGTAAAAGGAAAAGTTCGTTTCGTCAAGAAAGAGCTAGAAACTTTTTGAGTAAGTTAGTGTGTATACATTGGTCCGAAAACAAAATTTTTCTACAATTAGTGTGACTTAAAAAAAAAAAATACATTTCAAAATTACTAATGTTTTTTGTTAAATGAAATTACATACGATGATAGCCAGTTTAATGATTAATGACCTTAGATATAAATACATGTTTTTTTCTCTGTTTATCTAAATATTTCATTTTTTTTTTTTTTTTTTTTTTTTTTTACCTAATCGTTGTTTTGTTGAGTTAAGCATAAGTTTCTCAATGACGAAGAGTAGATAATCTTTGCTCTGTAGTTTCTTACGCGTCTAAATATATCAGATTAAATAAAGCACTGCTTATGTTCATGATATTGAACGTTATGTAATTTCTGCGTTTTCGATTAAATTCGCGGATAAGTCACGGTGTGCCAGAAATCACAACAAAACTCGATGTTCCTTAATAAATTTACCAAATTCCGTGGCAGTCGTCCAAGCATTTATTTTTTTTTTTTTGCATTATCGTGCAAAACATTATTATTAATATTGTCGTATATTTCAACTATGTTTTCCGTCTATTTATGCTACGTCGTAGCATCATCGTACTAATTTGATCGTCATTGATCGTAAATAAACTGGCCACGATATTTATGTTCTCATCGATCCAACTGATAATACAGCGTCATCCATATTAAATTTTAATATTTTTCAATTTGAATCATCTTTATCGGGCAGTCAAGCGTCAAATATTAAATGCAGTTTCAAATTTCATTAACCTTATTCATATACAAGTACAATTTCTCATATAAATGTGTGAACGCTTACCCTTGAATTTAATTAATTATATTCGTGGAAATCGTATGTTTAGTTTCGCCTTCTGAGAATATCTTTCCTCTTTCAGCTTTAATCAATTATTAACGAATTATTTTCTTCTTCTTTTCAAATACATTTCTAGTTGCAAAATTTAATTTCATTGAAAAGCAAATATCCCGTTTTCTATTTTAAATGATACCAGGAATACTTTTATTTTCGTACGCGAATCCTTTATGTTCTATTTATCGATGCTGTGATTGACAAGTTAATTTGATAAAAGCGTTCCTGTGCTTTTGTGCCTGCAAGCGATCGTTCGAATTAAAATTTCTTTCCGGTTTTTTCGTACTATTAAAAATTTACATTTATTGTTCTATTCTATCATTCCATTTTAATTCTATTATCAAATTATTCTATTTAAATTCTATTATCTCTATTCTGTTATTCTATTTCAATAAATTCTATTATCAATATCTCCATTCTATTATTATTTTAACAAATTCTGTTATTAATATCTCTGTCCTATCATTAACAATTAAAAATCGATAATTATGAATCGAACGTATTCAATTCATGTCCGTGTTGCATTGATTTGTTATCGTTGAACAAGTATTTCTGAAGAATTATTCCTGCTGAATTAATAACAAGTTGATAAGATTAACAACACCGAGCTTCGTCAATACGAGGAATTTGCAACAATAGCCGATCCGACCCGATCAGAATTTTCTTCGCGCACTCTGAACTTGTCTTACCATCTTTCACTTCATTGCTGTCAATTGAGACTCAGACAACGCTTCGTCTCGTTTTATTCAGTCTTTGATGAAATCACCAATGAAAACACCGCGATTTCCAAGCTTTCTACACACATTTCCAGCGAACTGGCCTCGTAGTTCCCAACGTGGGAAGCAATTTTTATTTTCTAGAGGGCAAATTCAAATTTTTCGCATTTCTTTAAATGGGAACTTAACATTCTAACTTTTTTTTCTTTCGCGGATGTCGAAAGTTTATTTAGACCGAGTTGACCTTTTAGGCATTCTCCATTATTCAAAAATTCACTTTTTGAGTAACGAGAATTACGTGTCACAGGGGGTGGGATTTTGGAGATGCTTAGGTTGGGAACCACTGCTCTGGACAGACAATTTCTGACTCTACACGCTCTATAATTTTTTTTACCTTTGTCATTGCTGTACGGTTTGCAAATTGAGATTCATCGACGCGAATGATTAACGTCCATGACTGGGACAAAATGCGTTGGGATGTTTCCTACAATTCACGTTTGCGTATATATCGGTGTATCTATAAGCAAATGTCATGGCAGACGTTTGCATTTTTAACTCAACTGTAAATTGTCCAATTCAACTTCTTACGTTAATTTCGTCGTTGTCAAAAAATTGCTTTCGATTTTGCCTTTAGAAACGATAAAATTGGCAACCAGAAATCGAGAGCTTAAAATTGGAATTCAGTTCTATTTTTCTCGTGCATATTCGATCATCAACTTGTCTAGCATCTTCCACGTCGTTGCTTCTAATCGTACTACGTGTATCATCTTACCTCGTTTGTCCCTCCGATTAATCCTGGGACGACGATTAATTTTCATCTGTTGGTTCATCGACTTGACGAATGAAAATTTCTGTCGGGCCAGAGCGTCGGTGTATAGGAATCGTTAACGCTAGTTCAACGCCTCCCCATTGCGACCGTCTCGTTGCGGACGATCTAATTAACGGAGCAACAAACCCTGAAAACTCGGTGCAACGGACGCGAGAGAGGCCTTGGCTCTCTCGTTCCTGTTCGCGAGGCGCGTGCATCGAACGAGGACGGAGAAAACCGTCAGAGAAGGAAAGAAAGCCAGTCTGAAGAAGCCAGCCGAGAGAAAGTCCGTGAAAATCCGTCTGGCCCGTGGAAACTCGCCGAGAAAAATCTCCTTTTTTCGTTGTGAAAACAGCGGGCAACCGCCTCGCGGTGGTCTGGTTAAAACACTACGTTTTGATTCTCCATAGACAGAATTTACTGACGAAAAAAAAAAAAAAAAAAAAAAATTTACAACCTTCGATTTAATTACAATTTCATTGTTGAAATATAATTTCATATGATGAACGTCGAGTGGAATTATATATTTTTAAATCGACGTGTGTTCGATGTAAAAAAATATTAATCTATGTATGTATGTTGGCAAAATGATAGATTAGAAGATGTTTCAACCTCGGTTTTGTATAAAGTGTCGTTTGAAAGATAAAGATCGTTCAAAAATCTTATAAACGCTTTTGAACTTTGAACGAAATATCATTTTTAAAAAACAAAAAATTATTTAAATATATATACTTATATACGTTATAAATAAATATATAATATAATATTTAAATAAATATATAAATATATTTAAATATATGCTCCTGTTGCAAGCTACAATTAAATCTAGTCTAATGAAACTACAGATTAATCCTCATTATACGTTGAATTTAGACAGACAGATTAGATTAGAAAACAGTAATAATAACACATAATTGTTAGAATTATCCGTGTATTTCGGTATCTTTATATTTATCCTCTCGGTTAATTAGATCATCCCGAATAATCAGTTTTTGGGATAAATTTCCGAATAAATATTATTTCCAACTAGAATTAAAATTTTTGACCACTACAACGTGTGTCTCGGAGCAATAAACTGTTTCGTTTTGTTTGCACGATCGTAATCCAGCAGTCATGTTCGTTGTTTAAATTCTATTATTATATCGAAATTTATGCGAAATGCTTCCATCGTTTATTTATGAACGTGTAACTGGCACAAAGTCGTGTTAGCCCGTGGGTTATTGCTATTATTTGGCGATTTGGGTTATTGCTATTATTTTTATACAATGCCATTGGACACGCGATGGCTGTTCGAAATGGGTAAATGGGTTATGGTTATGTTTATGCTTATGTAGTCCTGTCGCAATTACCACTTCGACAGCATGCGAATCGATAGACTGGAATTTTATCGATGCTACACGAGGGTTTATTTCGATTTCAGACTGATTGTATGTTTTCGGTTGAAATTATCTGACACGCTTCAATTATTCTTTTTTTTTTCTTTTGTAGACACGTTGACGTAAATTCTCGAATGAACAGTCACTATATTGTGTATTAACAAAGAATGAAGAAAAGTCGTTTTAAATCACGTGCAGCATCGAGCAGAGAAATAACAAATCATTGAGAAACATATGTAAAATGGTGGTTTGCATATTTTGTAAAATCGAGACGTACGAAAAATTCCATAATTTCAACAATCGTAATACAAAAGTTCAAATTTTTCAAATTTATCAACATCTACAAATTTCGTAAAATTTTATGATTTAAATGAATAAAATCTCTAACATTCCCTCTGATGATTGCAACATCAGAGAGGCAAAGTTCGACGATAGAAAAATTGCAAATGAGGTGTGTTACACCGACGTACAATTAGCTCCAAATTTTGCTCGAAATTTCATAGAAATGGACGAAGGATGAAGAGAAAGGGTTTGATATTCGACGAGAAATACATCTTTTACGTCGATGGCGTTCGCAAATGGCGTCCCGATGCAAATAGAGCGAGTCCTGGGGATGGTTGTATTAGATAGGGGCTGGCTGACGTTTTATTGCGACAGTCTGAAAAGCGTCTCGACGCTCGCCACCGCCAGTCGGCTCCCTCGTATGTTGCTAGGATAAAAACCAACCCTCCCTCCCCCACAACGATTGGAGCCAGTTCAATGAAATGTTCTCAGATTCGACGGATCCATCGTGTCTACGAGCTATCTTCTTTATTGAAAAAAAGAGAAAAAATATCTTGCAGCTTAGGAATTACAGCGTCGATATTCAATGCGAATGTTTAATTTTTGCAAGTCCCTTGTATTTACTCGACAGATTTCTCTTGCAGGGTGCAAGATATTATTTTGTAACACGGAGATACACCTGATTCCTAACAGCACAAAATTTTTTTTCGCCACTAGAAATCCATCGTGGTTTGAAGATTGATATAAAATTTGCACGATTTCTTCCCCCACCGTTTTATTGGATACTTTGGACATTGGGATTGGACGACGAAATTTCTTGAAATTTTTGTTGTTTGTGTTAACACCTTGCGCTGGCAAACTTGCTCGCGGACCATAACGAGTGACCGAACCGTACACAATAATTCGTCGCTTTCTTTTTCTTTTCAACTCAATCATTAAGAAGTAACAGACTTATCATTTGTCATTTTGCTCGGTTTACATTTAAATATACTTGAAACTGAGAAAAATGTTGCAATTTGGGAAACAAAGGATTCTCGACGTCATTCCAGCGCAAGAGGTTGATATGTTCATTTTTTTTTTTTTTTAGCTGTCCTTTCTGTCGCGGGCAAATTTATGCAATCATTTCGCGTTGAATCACAATAGTGAACTTGTGATAGATGGGAACGAAGACTATAAGTGTTCATGCATGCATGAGAAACTCGCAGATACAATAAGTATACGTAATCTACGATTTAAAATATTCGTTATAAAATTAATAAAAATTAAGGTGAAACAATCGCTGAACCGCAGTTTTAGGGACACCTTGAACATAAGAACACGTTGAACTATATTCAACGTATGAAATATCCTCAGAAAAATGTAAGTCTCAATTTGTGATATAATTTTCATTCCGTTAGAGTAACAGAAAAAAAAACAAACCCTCTCTGCCAATTTTCCCGGCAACGCGACTCGTTCGTGCAACACTCCACACTGTCTGAAGTATACTTCAAAGAAACTCGATGTGTCCGATCCAGCTGAACAACGCCTCGCGAATTCTCGCTTGAAAACGAAGGACGCTGAAGACAAACGTACGAAACGAGAAGGAAGAGGCGAAAGAATCGGCTTGTCGGGTGAAACGTGCAGAGGCCTCCTCGCGAGGATTACGGAACGGTGGCTAGACAAGGATGGAAGGAAGAGGAGAAAGGGTGGGACAAAGGAGAAATGGAACGGGGTGGATCGAAGAGAAATAAAGGGCAAAATAGGATACGGTGGATGCGGGAGGGTGGATTTACAGAGGAGAAGAAAAAGAGGGAGAAAGAACAGAACCGGAAGAAAGAGGGGAGAATCGACAGGAAGGAAGAAGGAGAGGACAGAGGGGGGTTGTTGGGCGAAAGGAAGCCGAAGTTGCAGCATTATACGGGGGCTGACGAACGTTTTGTGTAGCCAGAGTTTGAGAAGCGTCTCGACGCCCGGCGCCGTCCAACGGCCCCTGGTCTCTCCTCTCTTTCTCTCTCTCTATGTTCTCGGATATATAAACGCACCCTCGCCTCGGTAAGAGCTTTGTCCTGGGAAAGGAGTGACGTCAGTAGCAGAGATCGCGCCACCCCCATATAAGCGCACGAATACGACGTTCGGCCGAGGGAATGTTGAGGGAGACGTACCAGCCAAGGACAAACAGCGCCTCCTCTCTGGTTTAATGAAACGTGCAAATATAATCGCTTCGAAAATTCGAATAATCGCGGACAGTTGTGTCTTTCGCCTAGAAATAATAGGTAGACAGTGTGTGATAAAAAAAGTTTCAAGATAGATTTTTTTTTTTTTTTTTTTTTTTTTTTTAGGAGAGGATATTTCGGTTTGAACTGCTGAACTACTGGTACTAAAATTGAATTTTTCACATTTTTGGTAAGATTTTGCAACAAGAGCGTCCTCGTTTGAATTTAATGAAATTGATTTAATTGGTTCGATCCTTTAAAATGTAAATTTATTTATATGTATATATGATTTTAAGTAAAATTAAATAAAGTTTTACAATAGAAATATATTTTAGTAATAATTGAAAATTAATAATATTATTAATAGTTTAAGGTAATGGAAATGCATTTTTTTTAAATAAATGAGTAAGATTTATTTCGTATCTTTTTGTATCGGGGTTAATTAATTAATTTTAGTAATTTTAATTATCTCGAAAGTAAATGATACATATTATATATATATTGTGAAATTAAATGTTTGTCGTATTTATTAATATCTAGCTTTTTTAAAATAAATATATATATATATATATGTAATATATAAATAAATTTATATTTTAAAAGATCGAGCCAGCATCGAACGAATTTTTAGTTTCTTAGTTTCTCAGGTTAATTTTTGATCTCATTATCTGGATATAATAAATTAGATAGATTTTTAAAAAAGAATATGGATCTTTTGGTTTGAAGTGATTGAACAGGTGGATAGGTTAGCATTGGTTGGAATTAAAATTTTAATAGTAATTGGTGTTGGCCACTTGTCGGTCCTCCGTATAATGTCTAATCAAAATAACAGTTGCGAAGTTGCGTGAGACATAGTAACGTGTCGTAACCAAAGATAATAATACAAGCAAGATATCTATCTGTCGTCGTGAGATCGCTAATTTTAAATAATTGTCACTCTGTTGCAGTACAAATTTCAAAATTTTTATCACACGGAACGTTGCGTCGTAATAACAAAGATTTTTTTGATCGATACGAGGTTTATTTCAAACTGGATCGTGAATGTTGCACCGTGTTAAAAACAATGTCAATCGTTCGAAAAGGAGATGGCGAATGTTAACACTCAGTTCGATTGAAAACAGTAAGCTCGAACTCTGACGTTTCGTTTATGCGTGCATTAACGCCTAGTTAGATGGTAAATCATCTTGGATTACTCATCGGGACAAATCTGAAAGCCCACCATCGTCTGACTCACCGAAATGCATGCGCGCCTCCGCTATCAAGTTTTCAAGATGTTTATTGCGCTTTAAACTAATGCGTCTGCTAGGATCACGTTAACCTGCGTTTTGTTCCAGTTTCCCCCTATCATAAAACCACGAAAATACATAATTCTCGCTTACGTTCTTATCTGTCACGCGTTCCAAACAAGTTTTAATTGCGAGGGAAACTTCTCCACTCCGAATAGTTTGGCTCCAGTGTTTTCTGGTCTATTTTCGATCTTTACGAAGAGAATCACTCGTCACTAAATAGCGATTGTGAACAATCGCGTGATACAAAGTCGTTTGCAGTTTTTTTTCTCTTTTAAAGATTGTGAACAAAACGATGGAGAAATTTTCGAAACTAGAACGCAGGTTTCTGCGATTGCAAGAAGTTTAAATTATATTACTTGTACGTGTAAAAAATGACAAAAGCATCATCGAAGAATGCATGTAAGAGAGATTTTGTATCACTCGTTTAGCAATTTTTAGGATGGTGCTATCTTTTCATCTCGGAGTGTATATTCACAAGTCACACTGATGAAATTTTTTCTGATACATGTGCATATTCGCACAAACCGAGAGAGAACAGATGTATTGTCTGATGAAATATATGTAGAATATATATTTATACATTCTTTAATTACTTATATTTGTTATAAAATATATATATTATTATATTAAAAATAATATTAAATATATTTATATTTATTATTAAGTATATATATTTTATATTTCATAATATATTATTTGTATATTATTTATACATAATTTATATTTTATATTTATTATTTTATAATATATTTATATTTTATTTATAACTTACAATATAATATTTTATATTTTACAATATATTTATATATTATATTTATACATACCTTTAATTACCTTTCGTAGTAGCAAAATACTAGAGTATAAGATTTCCAGTAGTGTCGATCGCACATCCTCAAATCAGATTGTCTAAACTCTCAATGTAGAAAGTCCGTCTTGTTAGATTAACACTCTTGAACCTTTCGTCGCGTTCCATCCAGTTCGATTCGGTTCGAATCAAAGCGGCGATTAACTTCTTCAGATACGTTAACGCGCGACAGGCAGAATTAAATTATTTAATTCGCCTGTTAGCTCGGTTAAACGAGCCTTCATCGTATCACGTATATATACATACGTATGAAACCTCGACGTTGTCCAATCAGCGGAGAGAGAGAGAGAGAGAAAAGATGATTCTCATCTAATTACCCCCCGATGGCCGTCGTCGTTTGGAATTTTTATCATTGTATGCTAAGCGACTCGATTTCCCGCGTCCTTGCGCGTCTTACCCGTAATTTAACGCGATGGTTTGCATTATTGCGACCCGTTCTAATTACAGTGGCGTCGTTAGACCTTCGTACAACCCTGTAAACTCTCTGCGGACGATCGCGTGAAATTTTCACCGTGGCAATTATCCGCAGTTATGGGAGGAACACTGCCTACACTCTCGTCAATAAGTTTCCAAACGCCTAGCAAATTCGGATAAAAGAGGGAAAAAAAGAAAAACGTAACAACGATACGACAGTATTATTTTTCAGTCAAATTATTCTCCATAAACAAATGTAAAATTTTTTTATAAAATTATTTTTTGATAAAATTGTCAACCGTCAGGTTGGCGTGTTGTATGAAATGTATTGTCGTTTCTTCGAGGATTAAATTCATTAAGTCATCAGTTATCGTCTACATGAAAGAAGAAGTACTATTAATCGTATGCGATGAGAAGATTTATAACAGAAGTGTCGAAACCTTTATTATTAAGCCACTTGTACTGGCAACCGATTGCGGACCATAACGAGCGACCGAACCGTATACGATAATTCGTCGCTTTCTGTTTTCTTTTGAACTCATGTCGGTATGATATCGCCGGATAGAAATTATTGAGAAGTAATAAATTTATGATTTGTCTCGTCTGGGTTGTACTTGAAACTGAGGAAATATTTTGCAATTTTGGGACAAAAAATTCTCGACGCGCGTGGCACGTCATTCGCAGCGCAAGAGGTCAAGAGTCTGTCATCACGAAATGTGCATCCACGAAATATTTAAGACAACCAGAGATTAATAGTGAAATTAAAATTGTCCCAACGATCATCTAATCTTTATCCAATCGAAAAACTATCGGACAAATCAGATCGAAAAAGATTAAAGGATACGAACGATTACGAAAAAAATTGGGACAAAATTCAAATTTAATTATTAAATAAAAACTTAATTTAAAGAATGTTGCGATTGACTCGATCAATTATTATTATTATATAGTGACGAGTCTAACATTTTAATGTTTTTGTACCGATCTTACAATTGTAATATAATCTAATCTAATAATTTTAATATAATCCGCATATCTTCTACAAGATACAACAGATCTCGATTAATACCGATTTTCTCAAATAATTGTACTTGCATTGTTCAACTTTGTCTGAATTTTGCTATGTGTCTAGGAACTTATGATCGAGAATGTACATATTATACATACATATGGCCGCGTGTACACGCGTTTAAACGCCGCTCAATTCCGGCCTTGTTGTCCCATGGCAGTTTTGTTCACATCGAAACACTTTGTGAGATCCAGTTTTCTTTCCCTCGTTCGACGCGTTCTTTTATATGCTAAATATCGTTCCGTTGAGGCTTGTCCGCACATTTGGTCACTTCTGACAGGCAAACGATGCAACGATAAGTGGTTTATTCTTTTTTGAAGAACCATTGTCCTAGTTTGACTGACTGGCTGTGTAATTCGCGTCGGCTCGTTTCAATCAGCCACGATCCGCGTTGTTCCGTTCCCAGCGAGTCCGATTTACGTCATTCCATTTCAACCATTCGACTCGTTCGCGGATATCACAAGACGCTCGTGGAAAATTAGAGACGTTCGTAGAAATTACGAGATCTGTCTTCTTGTGTAGGATCTTAATTGCAACGAGCTCGTGCACTTGGTAATAGGTAATATTAATGAAACTCACTACTTGCGCCTGCTACCGATTGCGGACCGTAACGAGTGACCAAATCGTATACAATATAATTCGTCGCTTTCTCTTTGAACTCGTCGTTACGATGTCGCTGGATAGAAATGATTGAGAAGTGACAAATTTATTATTTGCTTTGCCTATTTTGTTTCAATTTTAAATATACTCGAAACCGAGGAAATATTACAATTTTGGAACAGAAAAATTCTTAACGTGCGTCATTCCAGCGCAAGAAGTTAAATTCAAGTCTATTATTCGTATTCGTGGATGATCTACTCGAATTATTATTTTTACTGATATTATTCATAGAATTAGATTTTAGATAGCATATTTGTCATTTGATCGGTTGATCTCGCGGGATTTTCCGCAAGGTTTCTAAGAGATTACACAGTCGTTTACTCTGATGTTTCGCTATATTTTATCACTCATAGTTTTACAAACTTTTTCCAATTACTTTGATCTTGCGCCACAGTACACAGTACACAATTCTGAAATCAATTATTTTACTGATTTGCAGGTTCCAATATGGTCGACAGTGTAGATCGATCGATTTGGACTAGGTCTTAACACGTAGTTGTTTTGGTTTGCCATTAAAATTGATGTTACATTGCAAGTGCTATAGCCCGTACTGTCCACTTTCGACGTTAGGAACTCTTTAACGATGATAAAGTTTTCTTCGATGAAAAGTTCTGAAAGTTTAATCTACTATGCATATTGACATTCTCTAACCTCTTGCAAACGTAATTTTATTCAGCGAAAATTCATCGTCGTAGGAATGAAAACTCTGACCTATCGAAATATCTCATTTTGAATTAGGAATTGTTATTTAAATTCACATTTTGACGCAGTTACGGAAGCTTAAGCAGAGATTTATTTCATTTGCTAAATATTATAGTAAATACTTGTGTTATATATTTCACTTATACTATACTTACTAAATATTACAGTAAATACTTGTGTTATATATTTCACTTATACTATACTTACTAAATATTACAGTAAATACTTGTGTTATATATTTCACTTATACTATGCTTACTAAATATTACAGTGAACACTTGTGTTATATATTTTACTTTTACTATACCCTAGATACATTTTGTATATTGTGCGCATTCTGTGTATTAATGGTGGATTTTTAAATTTTAAAATGCACAAGAGTCCAGTTATCACGCAGTATATATAATGGACTATTTACCAGTATAATAATGAAATGACAAAGATTTTCACATCAGATTTTCAGTTGATAACTTATATAAAACGTTAGATATCCACCTTGTAATGAGAGAGAGTTTATGTAGGTCGGTATGTATTATTCAATAAATTGTTAAAGATCTTCTACAATTGCTGCACGTTGGTCTTTTTGTACGGTTCATGCGAGTGGAATTAACCCAGTTTATGCGAATGGAATGGGCTAATTGTAAGCGTGTAAGCCTTCTAAATTAGCCTTCTTGTTAATTAATCAATGATCAATCAATTAATTAGTAACTTATATCGTCTCCCTTGTGTTAACACTTTAACAGCGTATTCAAGTATCATAAATTTATTTTAAATAGCTTCTGAGTATTGGTGTATGAAGATGTTTGTTCCGTGGCTGTATCTAACGCAGTTATTAACGCAGAATTAAAATTTATTGCACTAGATGCGAGAAATGCAGAGAATCTTCGAGATGATAGAACGATTATTTTCCAAATCGTTTATTTATGAGCTCTTTGTCTTTTATTGCACTTTGTCGAAGAATTGAAATGGATCCTGAATTCAAGGGTCTAATTGAGAATCGTGGATGATCTAGCTTATTTCATACAATTAGACAAATACCAGGAAAATTTTACCAAGTCAAATTTTAATTCTCTTAATAAATTCTCTTGTCGAATATGAATTATATGAATGAAATTATATGAATCGATTAATTACCTTAATTTATGACAGCTGACACTTGTCTTGCTTATTATTTAGTACTATCAGTTAATAAATTATCGTAGAAGAGGATTCAGTTCCCTAATTTCCTCTGCATACCAGTTTCATTATACTCAAGCTCAAATGTTGATCCACTTCGATTAATTTCACTTCGTATCTAGCATTCGCGTCGGCCGTCTTGAAATCATCTTAAACCGCTTGAACTCGCATTACCCCGCTGCTGCGAGCTCCAACTCGTTAAAACCTATTAGTTTCAACCGAACTCGACGATTAGTTTCACTCATTGGCGTACAAGTAAGCAGATATACGTAGCTCTAGAATCGTGTCACATCGACGATAATAATCGTTGTCGTAGATAACGAATAATCCCCCCCTTCGAGATCGACAGAGTTAATTGAAGTTCGTCGCTTATGCGAAGTAAACCGCCGATGACACGGGGAAGATCGTTTCGCGTTAATTTTTAAGTTCGAATCCTAAATCGCCAGAAAGCCGATTTTTGTTTTTTGACCTCTTGCGCTGGAATTCCCAAATTGCAACATCCTCTCAGTTTTTAAGTATAACCCGGGCAAAACAAATGACAAGTTTATTACCTCTTGATAATTTCTATCCAGTGATACAATACCAACGAGTGATATCGTAAGAAAAAGAAAAAGAAAGCGACGAATTATCGTATACGGTTCGGTCACTCGTTATGGTCCGCGAACCAGTTGCCAGCGCAAGGGGTTAGACTTCAGCTTCCTTCGTTTAACACATAGTGTACTCGTCTTCGAGGCTTGCCTCGAAATTAACGAGCATTACTACAAATGATGGCAATAAATCCACGATTCGTTGATTGTGCATGCATGGTTGCGAGAAATCGCGCCAGTTGATGGACAAAATTCGTAGGAAATTACTCGTGGATCGTTGTTTCCTGATTGTTTCCCATTATTCTGACCCATGGTCTGGGGATTACTTTGATTTTAAGTACATAGACGAATATAGTTTTTCGCCACGTTGTAGACAAACTAGAGCTTAAAAGTCGATCAATGTACAAGTTAGTAGTTAGTAATTCTAGTCTAAAGTAATTCAATTCTAATCTAATCTAATCACGTGATATACTTGATATATTGACATACGATTAATATATTTAATCGTTTGGTGTATTTAATCAAGTCATTTTTAATGAAAACATTACATTTTGAACAAATTAGAAGGAATTCTGAGACACATATATATTTGTTAATATCCATTCCTCATTGTCTTCGAACAAAAAACAAAGTTCCATAGAAAAAAAATTTCAAGGAAATTTCATTCCTTTGGAGGGTTAATTCCGTTCTAATTGTCAAAGAGCCGTATTACGTAATTTTCAGTTATATCCGGTTCCGTATCATCTCTCAACTAAGCAAAGGTTTCCAATATCCGCGATTACGCAAGTCAGAATTTGTCCATCCTCGTTATCGATCGTTCGTTCGTTTACCAAATAAGTACATAATTGCACACGAGTGTGTCTCGTCGCAATCGAGATTAAATATCGCAGATAAAAGGAGAGCAACGAGTCGATTTTCAGTTCGCGACGACACGCGGATACACGCACCTGTCCTGCTTCGGGGAAAGACACAAAAGGCTGGAGCGATAAGCGTTATCGCGTTCCCTGCTTATCCGTCTTGGCTCGGTAATCAGAGCAGGCCAGTCCATCCGAAGTTGCTCTTATCGTTCTCACTCAATTGGCCTTTCCTCTGTTCGGTTCGCGCTCGAAACGAGGAAGTTAGCAGCAGCAGCAGCCGCGGTCGGTGGTTTTATCACTTGCTTAGCAAAGTCGTTCCTCGAAAACCTCCAGAGGTAAGGAAACCATCTTCAGGCACATGCACACCGCATTCCAGCTGTACTATACAGGGTAATCTCAGGGGGCGTTAATTGCTTATCAAACTAGTTTTTCGACTTTCCGAGCGTCGAGTTAGGGGACCCTAGAGTGTGCATCGCGAGTTCCTTCGCGATCTTTCTCAAGGATAAACACCGCCAGCACGCGGAAAGAACGGCGCCACGAACGTGTCGTTTGCTCGTTATTCTCTCTCTCTTCTCGGCTTTCTGCATCGTTAATTTAGCGTGAAACCGCTTGATTGCATCTGGCTAGATATCTGGCGAGAGAGCGCGATCGTAAATCCTCGTTATTATCGCCGATTGCCGATCTAGAGAGATCAGTAAAAGTTGCTCTTCCGACTGTAACGTCCAACCAGATTTCCTTTCGCTGTGGTATATTTGTTAACATCGTTCGTGACGGAGCCAGACGTGTATTTTTTATGTTATATAAATTATAGTTTTGTTTTTTTTTAATATTTTATAGTTTTGTTTCATTTTTTTTTTTTTAATATTTTTTTGTGTGTTTTTTACATTGATAAAGATCAGGTGTATTTATCAGACACGTCCACTAAAGTGTCCGACACCGGTTAAACGAATGTTGTAAGTGTCGGTCCTGCGGGACTGACGTCGCCTTACGAACGTGTTAACTGACGAGTGTAAGTATTTTGGACACTAGGAAATTATTGCATATTCATCTCTGACGAATGGGCGAGAAGAAGCGTGAGTCGGAATTGTTGACTTGCAGGGAAGTAATTTGTGATATTTAAATTTAAAGAGCGAAATTATTTAATTTTTAAGTATATAAATTTAAAGAGCAGGAATCAAGTGTCACGTTTTGGTTCGTGAAAGTTAATTATATATGCATATATATATATATATATATATATTTCATTGTATTTTAAAATGTATTTTTTTTTTTTTTTTTAAATGATCACTTATATTACTTTGAATGAAATTTGATTTATACTTTTTTCCCATCCATCGACAATATGCATGTGATATAAAGTTTCTATTCAAACTTTAAACACTTTAATTTAACTTTGGTCTTGGATCTCATCTCAAGTAACTCTCACATTGATATCTACAATTAATATCAATTAGTATAAATAAAAAATAATAATCGAAGATTAATGAACACTAATCATTTTATCTCAAATGTTTGTTCAATATCAGATCAAAATAAAGACATTCTGAAGATCTATATAAATTGCGTGAAATGTAAACCACTTGTTACAGGTGAGAATGTGAAGCTCGAACATATGTAGGTACAGGATGTTTTGTTTTAGTTTGAATCTAACAGGTATAGAATTTTAGTTTGATCAGAAGGTAAAGAATTGACAATAACAGAAACATTCATAGTTAAAAATATAACAGAAACGTCAATCCTGTAACTGAATTGCACCAGGTGTTCAAATACTTATACAGTGATTACACAGAATGAAATTAAAGTTAAACTCCACAAATGTGATATTTCTACTCGATCGGTGGTTGGTTGATTGCACAAATCAAGGACAGGTTCGCGTGATTAGGTTATTCGATGATCGAACAGTTCGATCGATTGTAACTGTGCCCCCCCCCTTCTTTTGTCTGATTTGCATTTATACCACGATAACTCGTTTCCTTCCTTCTATCTCGTGCTTTCGTGTTGAAAGAAAGCAGTCAGAGAATTGGAAATGAGTTCGTCGAAACTTCGTGATTCATTTTACTCGTATATCAAGTAGATGTCTGGTTATTGTAGATGAAATAGTCGAATTTTTAATGTATCATTCAAAAAAGAGTAATACACTATTTTAAGTTTTTTACTAATTTCAATACAAATAGTAACATACTATTTTGAATAGAAATAAGAATTAAATTGCGACAACAAAAAGTTTTTTTAAAAAGTCAAAGTGTAACGAGACGATAAATCATGAAACAATCGAATTATTAATATACCTTCAAAAAAAAAATATATATGTAATATTTTGAATTAACAACAAAATATTATATTATTATATAATTACAGTCATATCAGTATATAATTATACTGTATTATATTATTATTATAATTATAATATAATATAATTATATAATAATATATTATATTATTATATAATTACAGTTATATTATAATAGTACATAATTATAATTATATTGTATTATATTATTATAATTATAATATAATATAATAATTATTGTAACATAATTATAATAATAATATAACAACGAAAAAATTTTTTAAAAATTGCAACCACACGATAAATCGCGATCGGTTTGGATTGGCAAACAGCAAGGACAAACTTTTTATATCGATAGTTGACAATATTCCTGTTGTCTTATTATGGTAACATTTATGTATGGTACATCTTTGAATATGAGACAGGCAAGTCGAGAGACAAGTAGAATAATTTCTTGGGAATGTGTTCACGTACGGAGGACGTACAAATCATCGCGAGTTCTGCTCTGTACCACATACTAGATCTGACAACCGGGTTGAATCGTGATTTACATGCCGTGGTATATACGAAATAATCGCATTGTTGCAACATTGTCGTCGCATAGACACTTTCTGTTCGCACGAAAAAACATTCGCGAGAGTTCTTTTCCTCCTTCGATTTCTTCATGTTTTATCCTTGTTTCTCTCTCGGTTTCGCGGATGTTCTCTCATTTCGGGACGAAATAAGAATCGTGGGAAAGCAACAGATCGGAAGAACTCGCCCTGATTAATCCTCGTGGCGTTTCTTATTTTCTCGGTTCAGTTTGATCTGCAGAACTTTCTTGAAACGTGAAAATTTCCCTTTCCCGCGAGATAATTAACACCGAGATCAGTTACAGCTGACGCTCCTCCTGTTTGAACGATCGTGCCAACGCGGAAGATGCTAAAGATATCGCATTTCGAGAAATCTATTACATCGTCGCGATTCGCGAGTCTGATTTTCTGACAACAATAATGTCGTTCGATCAAAAGGTACGGCAATCGAATGGATAATCGAAACATCGCAGCTACATATGCTATTCTTCAAATGTCACGTTACAACAATTTTTATCATTTTTTCAAAAGAATGTTTCAAAAGAGAGTATTAGCTCGAGTTATAAGTCGTAGTTACGATAAAATGGGACAGCGAACAGTATAAAAAAATTGAAGATAAAAGTTAAATACAAATCGTAGATAAGACAAACTTTACAGTCTCTTCAATGATATCTGTGTAATTTTGTGAAATTTCGTGAAACATCTAACGCGAAGTGAACGCGGAATAAATAAATAAAATACATATGTTATAAATAAATAAATAAAATTATACAGTAATAATAATAATAATATTATAATATAATAATAATAATAAAATTATAAATAAAATACACATGTTACAAAGTCTCGATTGCCAGTGAGTGTTGTCGAAACGAATTTTCACACAGTGGCACCCGAGATTTGTAAAATGTAAATTACGATTTCTAAATTCATTTCAACCTTCTGCATTACGCGCTGCTGTATCGCGCGATCTCGTAAAGTTTGCTGCAAAATTAGCATTTCGTAAGACTTCGTGTGTCAATAAACGAGATACATGTTACGTTGCTGCGATTGCAGCTATTGTAACAGGGCGAGCTCGTTCGTTATATTGTTAGAACGAATTTGCATTTGCAACGGCCCTCAGAATTTCGACAACGTCCTTAAAACGTCATCGGCGCCCGTCCTCTTCGTGCTTTCGATATTGAACCGAGGCTGGCATGGGGGATGGCACGAGGTCAGACCCTCAATGGCCCACAGTTTGCCCCAGTTCGTCGTCCGTTCGTTCGAGGACTTTTATTCTGGCTTCTTTTTTTAACGTTAGCCTAAACCACAGTGACCTGCGTGCGTGCGTACAGACGCGTCTCACTCGTCGAAATCGCGTTTTCTTCGCGTTGTGCAACGCCAACGCTCTTCGAATTCCTCGCTGGCAAATTGGAGCATCGCGACGACTACGAAATCTGGTCCACGGGGAACATAACAACAATGGTGAAAGATTATTGATATTTTAAGCTAGGCATTGGATTTACTTTTGTGAAACTTTATTTTATTTTTGAGTTTGAGATTTGCCGTGACAAATGAACTATGATTTTTAGATAGAGACACGTGGCGAAATCCTTGGCGGGTTTCTTTTCTTTTTTTTTCTGAGTTCTTGGTAGCGAATCGACATGTGTGCTGCCGGTGATTGTAAAAGTGGCACGAGTCGTATATTTCTCATTTCGAGATATTTAATGGTTTGCGTTTGAATAAGTTGAAAGATATTTTTATACTGTGAAACATAATATTTCAGGCAATATTGTAGGATAATATTTAATATTATCTTAAATATTTTATATTATTATATTATTATAATATTGTCTTAAATATTTTATATTATTATAATATTATTTTAAATATTTTATATTACAATATTAAAATATTTCAGGAAACGTCTTGTAAGATAAGAAATTTTCTGTTTGTCGCTTATAAAGAAATATGATTTTTGAACCTTGGAATCATTTCGACCATTTTCAAAATTAACTGAATGTCTTAAAATGTATAAAATGTGAATGGGGCAGAAAGGTTTGGACTGGGATATTTTTTGGATTTTTTTTTCTTCTTCTGATGATGGGAGATTTTCAAACGACATCTATACATCTATCGAGTTAGACGACCGTGTATCACATATATACATCGGTAGTAAAATTCGAAAGCACATTCACAGCTATTTCGTTCATGAAATAGTGACAGAGGAGTCATAGTTGTTTGTATTTCATTGTTCTCTAAAAATAGTAATTCGTCTGACAATGAGCCGTGCAATCGCGTATTTTAAGTTCTTGGGTAATTCTTGGGAATTAGTGATGAATGAATTAGTGAAACGGTGGCTTTCATTATTTTCTTGAATTAGAAATAGTAATATTTTGAGCCGTGTTATTGAGTTGATTTTATTATATTTTATTATATTTATTGTTTTATAATTTTTCTATCAGTAATTACTCGTACACTTTAAGAATGAATTATTGAAAAAATAGTAGAGGCGTATTTTTTTGAATGAGATAGTCGCTATCGATCATTTCTTTCTCGCTGCTTAAAAATAGTAGTTTCTTTGAATTGCTACTAGGCATATTATTATTCAGAGAATAGAATTAGACGTCGATTTATATGCAAATTTCTGATTGCAAAATACAACGAAGGAAGTTGATGTCCAGAGGTAGTTCACACTGTTTTGTAATAGTAAATGCAAAGAGTCGTTCATTTATCTTCGCCATCTAAAGCATGTTCGTTGTTCCATTAAAATTAATAGAACATCTTCAAGATCTTCTTCCTCTTCCAAGATATCGAGCTTATTTTAGACAACGTAAAGATTAAATTTTACAACTGTTGCGAATTATCATTTTTTATTCTTAATCCCTTGGCGCCAAGTGTCATTCTTGGCACATCGTCAAAATGAGCAATAGCATGCCAGACACACTTCAAAAAAAGAAAAATATTTACCAGTCGTATTATTCTATCTTTACAATTGAACAATTTTATTTAAGGTAGACAAAATCAGAGAATATAATTCATAATAAAGTAAATAATAAAATTAACAAATAAATGAAATAATGTAATTCATAATTCGTAATTCAAAATAAAATAAAATGAAACTTGATGAATGTTACGCGCAGGATCTACTTTGGCAGAGGAGTTAATTGAAAAATAAAAGAGGTACTAGCTCTTTATGAAGCAATTAAGATTTCTAGACTATCAGAGTAATCTCTATCGTTCTGAAACTTATATTCTTATTAGCTCTTTCCAATCGAAGCAAGAAATTAATTCAAATCTCCTAACGAAGTGCGTAGCTAAGTAAATTATTTAGCGAACATTTATCAAGTAAATTACGTGCGTGGTAGTGCAGTAATTAACGGAACAAAAGCAGCGGCACGATAAATAATGCAACAACAATTTCCTAACAGAGAAGTGTTCCATAAAAAATATAACGCGTCGAAGTATAAGTACGTGTACTGTTTTTCTGTATATTGTGAATCTACTTTGGTCAATTTCTATTAAGAACGTATAAATTATCCAATTAATGATTAAAGATTAAATCTTCTTTCTTGTGATGCGTGATACGTGAAATTTAAATCATTTATTAGTATGAATTCCGTCAAAATTAATTAATAATTAATCCGGTTTTAAATATTATTGCTCTGAAATACAGAGTTATCGGTAAAACGCGTGAAGAGTTACGAACTAGTTAAATAACCAAATCGTTTCGTAATGTTTTACATTTGCAAATATCGATTCTCTAATGTTTCACATACAAGATAAATTTTGTTATTGTCGTAACTTTTTCAAACGAAATCAACAAAGATAAAATCTTTTTATTCTTAATTCTGCGAATGAATGAACGAACGAATGTTGTATTCGTAGTCTTTAGCTTTTTCCACCTGTTACAAAGTAATTCTGAAAATTTTGCAATGAAAATACATCCTCTATCAAAAATAAGCAAATATTTAATGTTTTTTATTTTTAATATTTTATAATATTTAATATCTTTTATTTTTAATATTTTATAATACTTAATATCTTTTATTTTTTAATATTTTATAATACTTAATATCTTTTATTTTTAATATTTTATAATATTTAATATCTTTTGTTTTTAATATTTTATAATATTTAATATCTTTTATTTTTAATATTTTATAATACTTAATATCTTTTATTTTTAATATTTTATAATATTTAATATCTTTTGTTTTTAATATTTTATAATATTTAATATCTTTTATTTTTAATATTTTATAATACTTAATATCTTTTATTTTTAATATTTTATAATATTTAATATCTTTTATTTGTAGTATTTTATAATGCTTAATATTTTTTATTTTTAGTATTTTATAATATTTAATATTTTTTATTTTTAATATTTTATAATATTTAATATTTTTCGAGTAATTGTGAATGCACATGGTGATATGCACGCATATTTTATACCTCGAGCTAAGTGCAAGTTAAACTCGTAACAACTTTCTCTCTCTCTCTCTCTTTCTCTCTCTATTTACTCCGTCTGAGAGTTGTCTGTCGTCGTTGACGAACGTGCTAATTGTCTAGGAAATTTAAAGAGTCTCGTTAATTGCCGCGCTAACGAATTCTTTTTCATTCATTCTCCACGTGCAGAAGCTGCGCTTCTGTTTGAAAATCGTGAAAATTGATCAGCAACACGTGTCTGTGTGTGTGTGTATGTGAGAAACGGCGATAAAGACAGAAATAAGAAATATTCTTATTTGTCGAGTATGTGCATCTACTAATTGAACGATTACGGTCGTTTAAGAATGGCGTCAGATGATTCACTGAACGTTTCTTTCACGCCTACGATGTTTAGGATTCAGGAGATTCACGATAGAGGAAGCTTCTTAAAAATTGAGTTAATGAAGCTCGGTATGTTTGATTAAGTGCGCGAGTAGGCATTCGAGTGACGACGTTGCGTTTATATTCTTAAGGATACAAACGTGGTTGTTCGAATAGTTGGTACAAACAAGCTCTGAATATTTTTGGAGCATTCGGAGATTGTAAAAATAATATTGGACAAAGGCTTCGCAATTTTAGCGATGTAAAAAATTGAACTTACATTTTATCAATTTTGTTTGTCAAAAATGTTTTAGTACAAAAAAAAGAAAAAGAACGTTATCACTTATTTAATGTGAGATTTGTTTCTTGTTTATAACTTCAGTATATTATAATTTCAATTGTCCTATTTATTGAAAGTTCTATTTTCAAAAAATCTGC